>JAVSCE010012684.1:0-331191 GCA_032199065.1 Smutsia gigantea
ATTATTTTTGAATATCAAAGATTATGCTCTGCCTCATTGCCCAAGTAATCAATTTCACAGTGCTACTATTTAGTCAGCTTTACAGATGAATGTAATATAGGAGAAAGGTTTATATTATTATGCTTAGTTAAGAAAAATACATTTAAGAGTACAGTACTTAAGCTAAAAATTTTACAGTGCCTAATGGGAAACAAAGTGCACTAAAGGCTAAGTGGAAAGAATGGATGCTCAATTTTGGCTGTAGGGAAAAAAATAGATAAATATATTTAAATAAAACTAAAACCCAGCCAAATAAGCTCTATCTATTTGATAGTTTAGTTCTCCCCTAAAACTTTTCTGAAATTGTAAATAAGTCTATGCCATGCTGCTCTTAAACATAGTAAACAAAAACATTTTACTGTAATACTTAAGATATATGGTACTAATTGGAAATATTTTATAATGAGTATTACACAAATGCAAAAGTATAAACCTTTCACATATCATTAAAAATAAAATAAGAATGGATGAGAAGATTGATAATTTCATAGTACATAAAAAATTGTAATACTTAGCAATGAAATTTTTTTTCTGAACACATTTCTGAAAGATATTTTAAATATATGATGAGGTTGATATTATATTTTTATTAAGAATACATTTAGAAAAAGCAATACTTTCTTTGAAATAGTATAAGTGTAATGATTTCATGAATAAACACATTTTGAAATACTAGTTTATACATCTGAATACAAATGAGAAATAATACAGATTTGTTTATATTATACAACTTTAAATCTTTAACATTTTCATATGGTTAGAGAAATTCTCCAAAGGAATTACATACATGCAACATTTACATATGTAAGTAGATCTTTATCTTTCTGGCTAGGAAATTTTTAAGCATTTTGATCAATATTTTAAAAATAATATAGTATTTTTTTCTTTTTTTTTAAATAAAATTAATTTCATTATCATTAATTTACAATTACATGTGCAATAATACGATTATTAAACTACCCCTTCATCAGGTCCCCCCCACCAACCCCATTACAGTCACTGTCCATCAGCATAGTGAGATGCTATAGAATCACTACTTGTCTTCTCTGAGTTGTACTGCCCTCCTCGTGCCCCCCCAACATTACATCTGCTAATCGTAATGCCCCTTTTTCCCTCTTATCCCTCCCTTCCCGCCCATTTTCCCCAGTCCCTTTCCCTTTGGTAACTATTAGTCCTTTCTTGGGTTCTGTGAGTCTGCTGCTGTTTTGTTCCTTCAGTATTTTTTCTTTGTTCTTATACTCCATATGAGTGAAATCATTTGATACTTGTCTTTTTCGGCTTGGCTTATTTCACTGAGCATAATACCCTCTAGCTCCATCCATGTTGTTGCAAATGGTAGGATTTGTTTTCTTCTTATGGCTCAATAATATTCCATTGTGTATATGTACCACATCTTCTTTATCCATTCATACTGATGGACACTTAGGTTGCTTCCATTTCTTGGCTATTGTAAATAGTGCTGCAATAAACATAGGGGTGCATCTGTCCTTTTCAAATTGGGCTGCTGCATTCTTAGGGTAAATTCCTAGGGGTGGAATTCCTGGGTCAAATGGTATTTCTATTTTGAGTTTTTTGAGGAACCTCCATACTGCTTTCCACATGGTTGAACGAATTTGCAGTCCCACCAGCAGTGTAGAAGGGTTCCCTTTTCTCCACATCCTCGCCAACATTTGTTGTTGTTTGTGTTTTGGATGTTGGCCATCCTCACTGGTGTGAGGTGATATCTCATTGTGGTTTTAATCTGCATTTCTATGATGATTAGCGATGTGGAGCATCTTTTCATGTGCCTGTTGATCATCTGAATTTCTTCTTTGGAGAAGTGTCTATTCATGTCCTCTGCCCATTTCTTAATTGGATTGTTTGCTTTCTGTTTGTTAAAGTGCATGAGTTCTTTATGTATTTTGGATATCAACCCTTTATTAGATACGTTTTTTATGAATATATTCTCCCATACTGCAGGATGTCTTTTTGTTCTACTGATGGTGTCCTTTGCTGTACAGAAGCTTTTCAGCTTGATATAGTCCCACGTGTTCATTTTTGCTTTTGTTTCCCTTGCCCGGGGAGATATGTTCAGGAAGAAGTTGCTCATGTTTATGTCCAGGAGATTTTTGCCTATGTTTTTTTCTAAGAGTTTTATGGTTTCATGACTTACATTCAAGTCTTTGATCCACCTTGAGTTTACCCTTGTGTACGGGGCTAGACAGTAGTCCAGTTTCATTCTCTTTCATGTAGCTGTCCAGTATTTCCAACCCCAGCTGCTGAAGAGGCTGTCATCTCCGCATTGTATATCCAAGGCACTTTTATCAAATATTAATTGACTGTATATGTTTGGGTTAATGTTTGGATTTTCTATTCTGTTCCACTGGTGTGTGGGTCTGTTTTTGTGCCAATACCAAATTGTCTTGATTACTGTGGCTTTGTAGTAGAGCTTGAAGCCAGGGAGTGTAACTCCCCCTGTTTTATTCCTACTTCTCAGGATTGATTTGGCTATTCGGGGTCCTTTGTGGTTCCATATGAATTTTAGAATTATTTGTTCCAGTTCATTGAAGAAAGCTGTTGGTAGTTTGATAGGGATTGCATTGAATCTGTAGATTGCTTTAGGTAGTATAGCCATTTGGACAATATTGATTCTTCCTAGCCAAGAGCATGGGATGCATTTCCATTTGTTAGTGTCCTGTTTAATTTCTCTTAGGAGTGTCTTGTAGTTTTCAGAGTACAGGGCTTTCACTTCCTTCGTTAGGTTTATTCCTAGGTATTTTATTCTTTTTGATGCAATTGTGAATGGAATTGTTTTTCTGATTTCTCTTTCTGTTACTTCATCATTAGTGTATAGGAAAGCAACAGATTTCTGTGTGTTAATTTTGTATCCTGCAACTTTGCTGAATTCAGATATTAGTTCTAGTATTTTTGGAATGGAATCTTTACGGTTTTTTATGTACAGTATCATGTCATCAGCAAATAGTGACAATTTGACTTCTTCTTTACCAATCTGGATGCCTTGTATGTCTTTGTTTTGTCTGATTGCTGTGGCTAGGACCTCCAGTACTATGTTGAATAACAGTGGAGAGAGTGGGCATCCTTGTCTTGTTCCTGATTTTAGATGAAAAGCTTTCAGCTTCTCGCCGTTAAGTATGATGTTAGCTGTGGGTTTGTCATATATAGCCTTTATGATGTTGAGGTACTTGCCCTCTATACCCATTTTGTGGAGAGTTTTAATCAGGAATGGATGCTGAATTTTGTCAAATGCTTTTTCAGCATCTATGGAGATGATCATGTGGTTTTTGTTCTTCTTTTTGTTGATGTGGTGGAGGATGTTGATGGATTTTCGAATGTTGTACCATCCTTGCATCCCTGGGATGAATCCCACTTGATTATGGTGTATGATCCTCTTGATGTATTTTTGAATTCGGTTTGCTAATATTTTGTTGAGTATTTTTGCATCTACGTTCATCAGGGATATTGGTCTGTAATTTTCTTTTTTGGTGAGGTCTTTGCCCGGTTTTGGTATTAGAGTGATGCTGGCTTCATAGGATGAGTTTGGAGGTATTCCCTCCTCTTCTATTTTTTGGAAAAGTTTAAGGAGAATCGGTGTTATTTCTTCTCTATATGTCTGGTAGAATTCAGAGGTGAATCCATCAGGCCCAGGGGTTTTGTTCTTGGGTAGTTTTTGGATTACCAATTCGATTTCATCACTGGTGATTGGTCTGTTTAGTTTTTCTGTTTCTTGCTTGGTCAGTCTTGGAAGGTTGTATTTTTCTAAGAAGTTGTCCATTTCTTCTATGTTTTCCAACTTGTTAGCATATAGATTCTCATAATATTCTCTTATGATTCTTTGTATTTCTGTGGGGTCCGTCGTGATTTTCCTTTCTCATTTCTGATTGTGTTTATGTGTGTAGATTCTCTTTTTCTCTTAATGAGTCTGGCTAGGGGTTTATCTATTTTGTTTATTTTTTCAAAGAACCAGCTCTTGGTTTCATTGATTTTTTTCTATTGTTTATTCTTCTCAATTTTATTTATTTCTTCTCTGATCTTTATTATGTCCCTCCTTCTGGTGACTTTGGGCCTCATTTGTTCTTCTTTTTTCCAATTTCAGTAATTGTGTCTTTAGACTATTCATTTGGGAATGTTCTTCCTTCTTTAAATAGGCCTGGATTGCAATATACTTTCCTCTTAGAACTGCCTTTGCTGCATCCCACAGAAGTTGTGGCTTTGTGTTGTTGTTGTCATTAGTGTCCATATATTCTTTGATTTCTGTTTTGATTTGTTCGTTAACCCATTGATTAATTAGGAGAATGTTGTTAAGTCTCCATGTATTTGTGAGCCTTTTTGATTTCTTTCTAAAATTTATTTCTAGTTTTATACCTTTGTGATCTGAAAGTTGGTTAGTAGGATTTCAATATTTTTGAATTTACTGAGGTTCTTTTTGTGGCCTAGTATGTGGTCTATTCTGGAAAATGTTCCATGTGCACTTGAGAAGAATGTGTATCCTGTTGCTTTTGGGTGTAGAGTTGTGTAGATGTCTGTTAGGTCCATCTGTTCTAGTGTGTTGTTCAGTGCCTCTGTGTCTTTACGTATTTTCTGTCTGGTTGATCTGTCCTCTGGAGTGAGTGGTGTGTTGAAGTCTCTAAGATGAATGCATTGCTGTCTATTTCCTCCTTTAATTCTGTTAGTATTTGTCTCACATATGCTGGCGCTCCTGTGTTGGGTGCATATATATTTGTAATGGTTATATCTTCTTGTTGGACTGACCCCTTTATCATTATGTAATGTCCTTCTTTATCTTTTGCTACTTTCTTCGTTTTGAAGTCTATTTTGTCTGATACAAGTACTGCAGCACCTGCTTTTTTCTCTTTGTTGTTTGCATGAAATATCTTTTTCCATCCCTTCACTTTTAGTCTGTGTATATCTTTGGATTTGAGGTGAGTTTCTTGTAGGCAGCATATAGACGGGTCTTGCTTTTTTATACATTCTGTTACTCTGTGTCTTTTGATTGGTGCATTCAGTCCATTTACATTTAGGGTGATTATTGATAGGTATGTACTTATTGCCATTGCTGGCTTTAGATTCGTGGTTACCAAGGGTTCAAGGGTTGCTTCTTTGCTATCTAACAATCTAACTTAACTTTCTTGTTAAGTTATTGTAAACACTGTCTGATGTTTCTTTCTTTCTCTCCCTTCTTATTCCTCCTCCTCCATTCTTTCTATAATAGGTGTTTTATTCTTTGCCTTTAGTTAGTATTTGGATGGTCTGCTTTCTTTGCTATGATTTTTTTTTTCTCTGGTGACATCTTTTTAGCCTTAGGTGTGCTTCCCTCTAGAACAGTCCATTTAAGATATCCTGCAGTGGTGGTTTATGAGAGGCAAACTCTCTTAACTTTCGTTTGTCTGAAATTATTTAATCCCTCCATCATATTTAAATGATAATCGTGCTAGATACAATATTCTTGGTTCGAGGCCCTTCTGTTTCATTACGTTAAATATATCATGCCATTCTCTTCTGGCCTGCAAGGTTTCTGTTGAGAAGTCTGATGATAGTCTGATGGGTTTTCCTTTGTAGGTGATCTTTTTTCTCTCTCTAGCTGCCTTTAATACCCTGTCTTTATCTTTGATCTTTGCCATCTTAATTATTATGTGTCTTGGTGTTGTCTTCCTTGGGTCCCTTGTGTTGGGAGATCTATGAGCTTCGGTGGACTGCGAGACTACTTCCTTCCCCAGCGAGGGAAAGTTTTCAGCAATTATTTCTTCAAAGACACTTTCTATCCCTTTTTCTCTCTCTTCTTCCTCTGGTACTCCTATAATGCGAATATTGTTCCGTTTGGATTGGTCACACAGTTCTCTTAATATTCTTTCATTCCTAGAAATCCTTTTATCTCTCTCTGCCTCAGCTGCTCTGTACTCCTGTTCTCTGTTTTCTATTCCATTAACAGTCTCTCGCATCTCATCCATTCTGCTGTTAAGCCGGTCAATCGCTTGTCTGATTTCTGTATTGTCTTTCCTCAGTTCCCTCACTTCCTCCCTCAGCTCTTGCACATTTCTCTGTAGGTCCATCAGCATGGTTATGACGTTTATTCTAAATTCTTTTTCAGGGAGGCTGTGCATTTCCATCCCTTCAGACTCCCTCTCTGGGGTTGTCTGGTTGATTTTGGTCTGAACCATATTCCTCTGTCTTTTCATGGCTGTATAATTTGGTCACTGATAGTTGCCACGTATGTCAGCTGGGCTCTTTAAGACTTTAAAGAGAGAAGAAAATAAAAGAGAAAAAAAAATGAAAGAAAAAAAGAATGAAAAGAAAAAACAAAAACAAAACAAAAAACAAAACAAAACAAAAAAACAAAAAAAATGCCCACTGGAAGTAGATTCTGTGGGAATGCTCTAGGTGGCGCTATTGCCCCACTATTCCACAGCTGTGACTGTGCCGCTCCGCAGGGCCCTTTATCGCTCTGGCAGGGGTGGGAACGAATAGGAGGCTGTTGATCTCAGTGAGGGTGTTAGGCTGTAGCTGCGCTACTCAGTCGCCAGCTAAGGCGTCTGAAACTCCCCAGGACTCCCAGCCTGCTGAGGCTGAAGGTGTGCTGGGCGATCCGGCTCCTCCCCTGGGCTCCTGTCTCTTAAGACCGCAGCTGAGGAAGCGCGCTTTTTCCTTCCGGAGCCGGCTGCAAGCACCCTGGCCCGCGTTCCAGCTCAGATCCTGCCCCTCTGTCTCTCAGTCTCCGCTGCACTGCGCAATGTGGGTCAGCTGCTCCATAAGTCACGGGCTGGCTGCCGCCGCCAGGAGTGCACTTCACTCCCTCCTGGCTCTGAATCCTCTCCTCCGCCGGTGCGCTGGGGTGTGGGAGGGCTCGGGTCCCGCTGGGTCGCGGCTCCGTATCTTACCCGCCTCTTGGGGTGCGAGTGCTCTTGGGTGTAGCTGCCCGCTGTGCGCTTTCCTGTGTATTCTCGTCTCTCTTTTAGGAATAGATGTATTTTCTGTGTTTTCGTAGATAAATATAGTGTTGGGAGGAGATTTCTGCCGCCCTGCTCACACCACCATCTTCCCGGAAGTGTTTTCTTCTCGTCACTTTTACTAGTTTTTTTAATTCAGCCTTGCAGAGTTTCTTTATGTGAATACAAATTATAAATATATATTCTTAATTTTCTTCTCTCTTACATGACAAGTAACATATTACATACCCTATCTGCATGGGGAACAAATACTTTGATGTCTTGTTACCATGGATGTGCAATTCCTGATTTCCTACCATCCCGATTACTGAGTTGGTACAAAAGCTCAGAACCTGCAACTTTTCCAGCTCTTCTAAATTTAGGTGGGATTTATATTGTGCTTCCATCATTCCCAAGTTGTTAGAACTGTCTCTTCAATATTCAGTAAAAGATTTTACAATATTTCAAAGTACTTTCCCATTTATCATCTCATTTAATTTGAATCTCCCAAAACCCCATGGAGGTGGTAGGGCAGGTATTGTCCTTGTTTTTAAGGGCAGAAAGTCAAAGGTTTAAGGGTTTGTGTTGGGTGACAGATCTGGGTCTAAGGACTGTCCTCTGTACCTAATGCCACTTTACTTTCTGTTTTCCAAAAACAAGGGAAAAGCTGCCTTCCATAGTTTTGTTAGTAATATTTCTTCATGTTTACCATATAGTCTTTCATAGTTTTTAAAAACTTTATTTTGAGATAATTGTATAGTCACATGTAAGTTTAAGAAATAATACAGAGACATCCTGTGTACCCTTTACCCAGTTTCTTCCAGTAAAACGTCTTGAACAACTCTGATACAATATCAATAACTAGGATATTGAAGATGTAGTCAAGATTCAGAACATCCCCATCACTACAAGGATTCCTGGTGCCACTTTATAGCCATACCTCTCTTGTCTCCCACCCCCCAGCCCTGACTCATCCTATGCGCACACACGCGCACGCACACACACACACACACACACACACACACACACACAAGTGCATTTTGAAAGCACTAGTGAGGAAGGCCTAACAGCTATAATAAGCAACCCCAGTCTCTGTGGCTAACAACAATAAAGGTTTATTTCTTGCAATGTCAGTTCAGTTGGGGTGGCGGAGGCTTGTTTCATGCAGGTTTCTGGGACCTGGCTGCTTCTCTCCAGTGGCTGCACCATCCCCTATGGCCTAGCATCCTTCACTGACCATCTGCCGCAGGACAGCATGTCAGGAGTTGTAGGGGTCATGTCTACAAGTGGGATTTATTCCTCCCACCTAGTCTGTTGGTCAGAATTCAGTCATTTGTCTCTACCTCACTGCAGGAAGGCTGAGAAATTTCATTGGCCTATGGCAGGAGAAGTTTGAGGAGCACATGTAAAAGAGCAGCCATTGTTAGCTATGGTAAAACCTAGAAAACACCCGAATGCTCACTGGTGGGGAAATGGATAAATAGTGTTAAACTCAACCCCTAGAATATTATTCAGCTATGAAAATAACAAGCTGTATCTACCCACAATAAAGATGAAACCTTAGAAACCTAATGTTGACGGAAAAAAGCAAGTCACAGGAAACACACAATATGATAGAATTTTTATATAAAAAGCTCAAAACAAACAAAACCAGACAATAATTTCTTTAGAGATACAGAAATAGGTGTTAAAAACCATATTTTTTAAAAACAAAGGAATGATAAACAGGTATTTGAGGATAGTGGTTCTCTGGGGAGAGAGGCAGGGAAATTGACTGGAGAGAAGGAGCCCACCCGGGTTTCAGCACACAGAGGTCATGTCTGCTCTGGGAGGGAGTACAGATTCACCCAGGTTGTTTTTTTCCCTAACGTAATTGTGTGTTCCAAGTATTCTTTGATATGTATCAATATTGCAAAGTAATTTTTAAAAGAATGAACTAGAACACTAAAATAAGCAGTAGTAAAAATATTTTTTAGTTCTAAGAATGTGAGAAGGAATAGACCCATCACTTGAAAAGGTTTCTTATTAGCTGATGTTTCTGATGCTGTGAAAGTAACCCAGCTTGGGCTGGCTCTACCTAAGATCACAAATGTTGCTGGTACCCATAGTTTTGATGACCCCCAGTGCCCTGGTCAGAATCCTATCTGGTTCCCCGGCAGTTTTCTTAGTTTCCCCTGCAGTTTCCATCAAGTCAGTTACCCTTACCCATTAAACTAATCATCTTCATACTCTTAGTGTGCAGAGTGACTTGATGTCTATTGCAGAGATTATTCCCTGCAGAGTTACACTGTGATCCTTTCTGATGAAAGGCAAGTTTTACGGAGCTAAATTTAGTAAATACTATTCCCTTGAAAGTATCTCATACCTACAAAGATGTAACCAAATCCAACATTTCGGCCAAAGAAAAGCTGAGGCTTGTAGCAGACAGGAGGAATTGCTATGTGGTGTCGCAGCAGATAACACGCCCAATTTTTAGAGCAACCAAAGTACTTAATAAACATGTCAAATCTTCTTTATCTTAAAAGGTAAAGGCCTAAAGGAAGCACCACACAAATAATTGCCAGCCTGGGACCCATCCCTTATCTGGCTGCTGTCAAAGTGTCTGTAAATAATCAACCCAGAACAATCCTCTGCAGTATTGTTTTCTCCTTCCCACGCCCTTCCCCCTTGTCTTCAAATGAAGTTTCAGCCTTTGCAGTCTCCACCTTCTATAGGGGATTCTGTGCTCAGTGCCCCCAGAATGAGTCAGCATATGGATGCATACTCGCATTTCCAGGGAAATGGACTGAGGTTATCAAAAAGCCCAATCTGTCCAACCATAGATCAAAATCAAAGCGTTTTCCAGCTAACCCAGAGGGTTAAGTCAGCCCAGCAGCCACACTCTGGAACATGCAGTACAACTCCTTTGGGAAATACCTAGCCGGGGAGTGACTTTTGGTCTCCAGGGTAAAATGATCACTTCTCAAGACGGCAAACCCTTTGTAAAAGGGAAACAGACTCCATCAAAACAGGGTAGTGATGAGATAAAGGTGGGGCCGCTCCTGTTTGAGTGTTTGTCGTTTTGGTGGGGATTTTGTTTAACATGGTTCCTACCTTATCTGTCTTCTTTTAGATTTATAGCTCCAGAGCTCATAAAAGGGAGGCCACAGATGTGAACATGGGCTGAGGAAAGATTAGAAACAAAGCTAGGCTATTCATAAAAATAATCCTAAAATATTTTGGATTTTGTTTTTCTTGTCATTCTTTTTTTTTTTCGGTGAAGATCACCACAGAGGTTCTCAACGGTACTTGACTAATAGTACTTAGCCATACGTGGCTAACTCTACATATTGTGAAAATGCTGGAAACAATATTGCCATGGCATTATTTATAGTAAGTTTTTTAGTTTCCATTACTCTGCCTTGCAAAACAGGGTTAAGTCCACTATTTTACTTCAATTAAAAATTATCTCTTGAACCCTTGTCTTGGCCAGGCACTGTATTGGGTACATGAATAAGAGATGGTCCCTCCCTCATGGAACATAAAATTAGAAAAAAATGAATATGTCCCACTGTTCCAGAAACTAGTAATAAAATTATCTCTTAAGAAAGGGCCAGATCTAGGAACAAGCTCTTTGAGTGGTGTGTCTGACACCTACTTTCTGCCATGGAGAGGATTTTGCCCACTGCTGCTATTTATTGGTCATGTATTCGATTGTACCTAAACCAGATACCACCTTTGTCTTCTCACTCCTGAACCAAGCATCAGCCTGCTGTTCACCCAGCTGGCATGATTATTCCTCCAATCTGTTGATATCTTCTGCTCTTGTGGAAGAGAAGGTGTCTTGGTCCTCAATCCAAATCACAGTAATAGCTGTCATTCATGGAACACTCATTGTGAGTCAGTCAGTGTGCTAGAGATTTTATGTGCATTATCTCATGTAATCCTTATAAAAGTCCTGCTAGATAAAAATCACGATTGCTGTTTTACAGATGGAAAGGTAGAAAGCAAGAGGTTTAGTAACTTGCCTAAGGTCCCACTGGTGGCGAGTGCAGAACAATATGAACCCAAATGTTCACACTCTTGAGGTCTTCCTGTTCTGCCTTGCTTTATCTTCCTCACACAGTGATGTAATACTATTATTTCTTGACTCTTACAGTGATATGATCTTGCCCTGTTTTCCTGGGATTCAGGAGTCAGGTATGCAGGGGGTGCATGAACATTGAGTTGACATATACAGATTATGTTCCAGAGCCTTGGATGCAAAAAAGGATGTGGAACATCTTACTTGGTTTTCCCACTTTAGAAGATGGCCATCCACAGCTAGGTCTCAGGAGAATGTTTAACTTGCCTGGCATTGTTTGAGATAAAAGGAGGCAGCTGCTTCACATGTATGGAATTCAGAAGAACACAGGCCCAGGATCTTAGAATTTTCACCCACAGTCCAAGTAGAGGAGGTTTTTGTTAATACAAGGTGTGTTTGATTTGGTTGGGCCTTCATCTGGACCAGAGCCACCACCTGCCACCAGGGCCACTTCCTGCTGCATCAAGGAGATTGTTCCTTCAAGGTCTCAGCCACCCCGGGAGTGAACCAACCCTCCCCTCCTTACTGCACGGGCCCTCTCAGGGACACTGTGCTTCCAACCACTAACTCAGGCCACAGCCTTCAAATAGTTCCTGGTTTTCTTTTTCAGAGAAAGAAATTTCAAGAGATCAATCTGTCAAGAGGAAACATGCTTTTTAAATGTCCGTGCCTTTTTTTTTCTAGTTTGATTGAGGTATAATAAATAAAAACTTTTATAAGTTATACAATTTGATGTTTCAACATACACATATACTGTGAAATGATCACATTCAAGCTAACATATCCATCACCTCACATAGTTACAATTTTTTCTTTTGTGTATGGTTTGTGTATGTATGTGGAATATGTATGTGTAGTGAAAACATGATCTACCCTTTTAGCAAATTTCAAGTGTACAATGCAGTATTGTTAACTATAGTCATCATGCTGTACATTAGACCCCCAGAACTTATTCATCTCACATAAATGAAAATTTGTACCCTTTGACCAGCATCTCCCCATTCACCCAGCCCCTGACAACTACCATTCTTCTCTCTGCCTCTTTGAGTTTGACAATTTGAGATCCCACATATAAGTACGATCATGCAATGTTTCTTTTCCTGTGTCTGGCTTATTCCTTTAGCATAATGTCCTCAAGGTTCATCCATTTTGCCACAAATGGCAAGATTTCCTTCTTTTTAAAAGCTGAATAATATTCATTGTGTGCATACTACACCACATTTTCTTGATCCATTCATCCATTCACAGATATTTAGATTATTTCCCTATCCTGGCTATAGGAGTGCAGATATCTCTTAAAGATACTGATTTCATTTCCTTTGGGTATATACCCAGAAGTGAGATTGCTGTTTTTAATTTTTTGAAGACCCCTTCATACTGTTTTCCATAGCAGCTGTGCCAATTTATATTCCTACCGATAGTGCACTGGAGTTCTTTGCCAGCACTTATCTCTTATTTTTGATAATAGCCATCCTACCAGGTATGAGGTGATATCTCATTGTAGTTTTGATGCATTTCCTTCCCTGATTATTAATGATGTTGAGCATCTTTTCACACACCTATTAGTCATCTGTATCCTTCTTTTGAGAAATATCTATTCAGGTCTTTACCCATTTTTTAATCAGGTTTTTTTTTCTATTGAGTCATATGAGTTCTTTATATATTTTGGATATTAACCTCCTAATCAGATAGGGCTTGCAAATACTTTTTTCTATTCCAAAGGTTGCCTTTTTACTGTTGATTGTTTCCTTTGCTGTGCAGTAGATTTTTATTCTGATGAAATCCCACTTGTCTATTTTGCTTTTGTTACCTATGCTTTTAGTGTCATATCCAAAAAATCATTGCCAAGACCGATATCAAGGTTTTCCCCACATTTTCTTCTAGTAGTTTTATGGTTTCAGGTCTTATGTTCAAGTCTAATGCGTTTTGAGTTCATTTTTTTACGTAGTGTGGGATAAGGGTCCAATTTTATTCTTCTGCATGTGGATATTCAGTTTCCCTAGCACTGTTTATTGAAGAGACTGTTCTTTCACCACTGTATGTTCTTGGCAACCTTGTCAAAGATTAGTTGATCATAAATGCATGGATTTATGCCTGGGCTCTCTTCTCTGTTTCTTTGCTGTACATGTCTAGTTTTTTCCAGTACCATACTCTTTTGATTACTATAGCTTTGTGATATATTTTAAAGCCAGGATGGTGTGGTGCCTCCAGCTTTGTTGTTCTTGCTCAAGATTGTCTTGGCTATTCAGGTTCTCTTATGGCATCATATGAATTTTAGGAATTTTTTTTTAGATTTCTGTAAAGAATGCCATTGGGCTCTTGATAGGAATTTCACTGAATCTGTAGATCACTTTGGTTAATTTGGTAAATGCCCATGCCCTTTATAGCAAGTGTTCTATTGACATAGAACCTGAGGCAATCCGACAGTACTGGAAAGGATTTTAGATAAATAGAGAAAGCATGCATCACCTCAAATCCACTGTTTCTAGAGCCATTAGTTAAAAGAGAAAGGGCCAGCCATGCAGGTTAACTGTACAGTGTTAATATTGGAAGACTCTGCTTATCAGCTTAAAATGGGTTTTCAAGTTTTATAGATGTGTGCTCAAGCTTGGCAATTACGGTTGGTCTATGATATTTATGCTGATCGGTAATGTTTAGTAATTTCAGCTGATGATCACTCATCTTGTTCTAGGAACACAGTAGCTTTTAGAGATGGCTACTATGGTCAAGGGCATTACTTATGGTTGCCCTGTATGGAGAGAGAGTTTTCCCTGCATTCTGCTACCAAATTAACTGTATTAAAACACTTCCATTTTGTTTCTCTTCTGCTGGGAAGTGCCTGCTGGCCTCTCTCAGTAGACAGGCTCACCTTGCCTATCATGCTTCTCTCTCGCTCGACCTTGGCTTCTTTGTTGAACCTTTTTGCTGTCTCTCCTTACCTCTGTGTCTTTTTTGAACCAGTTCTTAAAACCTGTCTCCAGTTTTCTCTCTAACCAGATCAACCACCCTCCCCAAAATTTGAATAACATAATTATGAGACCTTAACATATATTATCTTGGATGGTTCTTTAATTGTCATGTGCATTTGCCTTGTGATTCTAGTCAATTTGCTCACCGAAGTCCAAGACTATGTCTAAATGATGTCGTGAACTATGATATCAGTATGCACAGTGCTCGACCAGGTGTTGGGCACTGGGCAAGGGCCCAGCAGCCAGGGGGTGCTGGGAGGGCAGCACTTTGATTTACAGGGTTTCTTCATTAGTACGACCCTGAGAAGCAGATGGTATTCGCCCCATTCTGCAAGCGAGAGAAGAGAGGCCTGGAGAAATTAAGTAACATCGGTCTTGTGGGAATGAAAGGGAGACAGAGGGACACTGTGTCCTGGAGGGGAGCCCGTGTGTGGCAGAGCCTGCAGGTGGGGTGTAGCGGTGAGGCAGGGCTCCTGCAGGTAGTGCCCAGGTGCGGCTGGGGCCTGGAGCTGAGGCGTGACTTCAGCAGTCTCCTTGGAACCAGTCAGGTGAACAGTCTGGAGAGATGAGGGGACTCAGCCTCTGTCACGGTCAGAGCCAGGCAGTGGGCCTTACAGGCCATTTCCTGAGGAATTTTCAGATGGACCAGTGGTTTCATCTTGCTGTTCTAAAGCACCCCTGTGCCTGGGAGAGCTTGTTCATGGGGCCATTTGATTGAGGCCAAGTGGTCTGATCTCTTAAGAGAAACTGAACTGGCGGTGGAAACTTTCTAGGCCTCGTATCCTGACCAGACACTGATGAGAAATCCTTTCAGTCTTTTCTGGCTTCAGGCAGAGCTCAGATTAACAGTGCTTTAGCATTTCACTATTGCTGGCTGACTGATGAAGGTATAAGCTCCATGCAGGTAACCTGCTCCTGCCTCTGATTGAATTCATTGTACTTATTGCCTAACTGGGACAAGCCCAAGGTGGGGCTGGTGAGAGTTGGCAATGCCAGGCCCAGAAAGGCAAGCCGAAGACCAGTAGGCAAGCCTGAGGGTTGGGCAGCTACCCAGGAAATGGGTGGAGTACCAAAGCTTAGTTGTGTGGCTGGAGAATCCAGGGTGTGGTGAATGGAATCAGCCAAGGGGACAGTAAAGATTAATATGTAATACATATGCATTTATTAGCGTGGCTGGGTCTTTGGTCAAAAATATCATAAATTCACAGTTCAGGATTTTAAAGTAAATATGATAACTGATATTTCCCTTTCAACAGTCAATAAGCACTCCCCACTAAACGATAAGTACAGTCCTTAATTGATCTTTAACCTGAAGTATTAAAATTCTAGTTTTCATAAGCTGTTAGCTTTCAAAGGATTCCTTCCCCCACCCCTACCTCAAACCCCTGTCTGTCCCTGTGTCAAAAGTTAGGAGTGAACTTTTTTTTCATTAAAATGTTTGATGAGACCCTCCTCTCTTCCCCAAATCTGCCAAATTTTTATCTCAAAAAGAGGCAGGCAGGGGGCTCTAATATGATGGCAAGATTTGTATCTTCACAAGTAAATATTACAAATTAGCTGGGTACCTTGTGGAAGCTTGTCAGGTCAAAGTGACTCACTTGCATAGATGAAGTTATTTTTAGAGATGTAATTTGTACTGTTTAGAAAAGAATAAAGAGATGGTAAAAGGCTAGATCACTCATTATAGTTTACAGAGCTCATGAACCCAGCATTCATGCAAAAGATGACTAAGCAATGGGTCGGTTGGTACTTTCTCTCAGAATTTTACAGACGTGAGTCATCCCCTTTAGACTGCAGACACAGCATCAAGGTACCTGTGACTCAGCTCCCATTTAGAAGGAGCACTAGAATTCAATTCTGATACACTTTTGTAGCTAAGTACTGAGGAAATTACATACCAAAGCAAAATTTTGGTACCACACACCCATCAGATGTTTTTAACAAGGATTAATTTATCTTCATCTCTGACCTCTGAAAGAATTTGTGTGCAATCCGTGCTGGCTGATGTGTGCATTCAGTCTGCTGCTGCCCGTTGCAATGCCACGTGCTTTGTAGTTTGGGTCTCTGACCCAAGTGCACAACTGTCCTCAGCAGAATCTCAGCCTCTGTCTGCACTAGATGTCTGGCATTCAGGCCCACTTCCTTTAACCATGTGTGCGTGTGTGTGTGTGAAAAATTCTAGTTTTCATAAACAGGCAGAAATAGCTTTGAGAGGCTTGCTCCCTTCCACACTGGGTCCATGCCAGGGATTAGAGGAAATAAAATAATTTTCTTACGTCTTTTTTAAAAGCCATACACATGAACACATACACCTGTGTACAGTCACATTGATAAGAATTATCTCTGTGTGAGCAGACTTGCTCAAGCAAATGTATTGTTCTCTCTGCAGGGCTGTTGCTTGTTTTCAGGCCCAGGGTGACCTGGAGTTCCCAGGTTTCAGCCTTACACTAGGTTCACCCCTTTCCATTGGCACATGCTGATTACACAGCCATTTGGAGTTAAGCCCTTAGAACATGACCTGTCCTTTCAGATATACAGAAAATGGTTATTTGCAGTTTGTAGACCTATCAGTAGATTATTCATAACCACAAAAAAATTATATTTATAATTTTTATCAAAGAAACATGAGCATGGTTACAAAATCAAATACTCCAGAAAGACACATAATGAAGAGCAAAAGTCCTCTGCCCCACGCCTGCTCATCGACAGTCACTGTTTAATCACTTCTGTCAACTGGCCGTTGCCTCTGTAACTTTCATTCCTCACCTCTTGTGGCTATAACACAATGACTGAGAAGGTCAGGGCATGCAGAAGTTAAAATCTTGGTCCTAAGGTCAAAGAGAAAAGCCTTGTGTACATACAAGTCAGCTCAGCAAACATTTGAGTATCTGCTGTGGACTGAGCCCTGTGTTAGGCCCTGTGGTCACAGAAATGGGCAGGTGCACTAAGGAATTTGCAGTCAGGTGAGGGAGGCAGATATATAAATACAGTAATGCAATTCCCATGTGAGAAATGCTGTTATATGGGTGTGTGGCACAGGTGCATAAAACCCCTGCTGGGAGGTTTTACAGAAATGTCCTCGAGCTGGGTCTTTAAAGTGCTAATAAGAATTTGCTATGGAAATAACAAGGAAAGGATGTCCCAGGCACAGAGAACAATGTGCTTGTGGACTGATGTGGTGCAGTCAGAAGATTGGGAATAATTCATAAAATCACATTTTTAGGGTCCATGAGTTAAGGAAGTAATAGGAGATGAGGCAGCAAAGAAATGTGCCTGATTATGAAGAGTCTTGTATAGAAGGAGTTCAAAGTATATCCTATGACTGATAGAGAGCCTTGGAAGAATTGTGAACTAGGATGTGACATTATCTCCATTACACTATAGGTCTGATGGCAAAGTGGAGGTGGAATTCAAGTGGGAAAAAGCTGGGGGTAGAAAACCGTTTGGGATAACTCATCCAGGTGAGATAACACAAGGTCCAGAAACAGTGGGAGTAGGGAGGGAGAGGAAAGGACAGATTCTAGAAATACTTCAGAGGTAGAGTCAGCCAGCCTCAGTGAACACTCATATGTAAGGAGCGAGGGATAGGGAGGAAGTGCAGGTTACTGTGTAATTCCCAGCTGGAATAGCTGTGCAGAGAGTGGACACTTAAGAAGAGCACCAGAACTAGGGGGAAAGACAAGGAGTTTAACTCTCCTGAGTTTGGAGTGTTCATATGATAAGGAGGGGGAGATAGTAAGTGACCAAAACTGCCAGACTGAAGCTTGTAAGAGCCACCCTGAATGATACAGACTTGTGAACCACGTAGTATGGGGCTGGTGGAAGTGCCACAGGACGAGTCAGTAATGCGAGAGGATTGAAAGCAGCTCAGGAAGGCAGCAGCTGGTGGCTTGCAGGAGAGTCCTGGATGGAGACCAGTGAGCAGCAGAGGTGAGACAAGAACGGGAGAGAGGGGTACTGGGAAGGCTGAGTGGCAGGTGAGAGGAGAATGTCAAGCATCCGCTTTGGTAATTAATGGTCACTGTGCACGGTGGAGGAGTCAGAGACATATCTGTGCATTGTGGGGGCGCTGAAGCCAGGTGCGAATAGGTTACAGAATTCAGTGACAGCAGAGAAGTCATACCAATCCTCTTGGAGAGTTTGGCTAATTAAAGGAAGATGGAATGGGAAGTAGCCAGAGGGGGTGGTGGTCAAGATGGGAACTTTGGGGGATAAGAGATTCTTCAGCATGATGAGGAGGTACCAGTGGAGGAGAGGATGAAATTTAAAGGGGAAAGGAGAGAAAGAGAATGGAAAGAACAAAATACTTGAGGCTTTCTTCTCAGAGTCTCACGTACAGGTCAAGGAATAAGCTTTGGACAAGGAGTTCCACCTCCTCTGACACAGAAGAAAAAGGTGCAGAGACATTGATAAGTAAGAGGTGTGGGGAGGGAGGAAGGGCCAGGAAATGGAGGTATTTGCCCTTGAGGGTCCCTTTTCTCTAAGTGGTTGGAAGCAGGATTGTCTCCTGAGTGAAGGTGTCAGGGGATTAAGGTTTGAAAGAGATGGAAAATTTGCAATAGTCATACGAACCAGCACAACACACTAGGAGGTGTTTAGTTCGTCTTTTTATTACTAGCACCTAACAGTGAGCAGCCAACAATCAAAAATGTCTCTGAATCAATGCATTTTTAAATTGTGGTCAAAGTGATGGATTTTAGAACTTACTATTTTACAGCTGGAGTAAGAGTAGATGATGGGAAGGTTCAGGGTGTGGCCACAGGGAAGTGGGTGCTGGAGAGGTCACCCTTGCAAATGCTGAAGTTACACCGGATGATTGCAGAAATCTGAATGGAGAGGAAGACTTGAAGCAGGCATGGATGTTCTCAAGGATGTCAGTGTGCAGCCAGGAGGCTGGGCAGATGACAGCAGAGAGGATGAACAGCAGGGGTCTAGCCAGGTTAGAGCTTCAAATGGGGATGCCAGTCTCGGGGACAAGGCCGAGTGTGCACACAGGTCTGGGGAAACCTGCCTGCTCACTTTACTCTAGGGGGTGGCCAAGGGAGAAAGCCAGCTTTCCCTGGAGACATTCTGAGAAGACCTCAGGACCATTCTGAGAAGAAAGAAGGACTCCTGGAGTAGAGCAGAGGGGACCAGAGTGTGGTGCAGAACGGGGATTTGTCCTAAGAGGACCCAGCGTGACAGAGGGCATTAGGAAGAGTCAGAAGGACAGAGGGTGGGCCTCACTGAGAGGGATGGTGGATGAGCTAGGGAAGAGGTGTATAAGGAGCAAGGTGGCTGGGGGGGCTGCATGGGGGCGGTGGCTAAGAGGGCAGCCGGGCGGCACAGAAAGTGGTAGTGGAGGACTTGTCACTGTTTGGAACTCTGCCAGGCCCTCAGAACCATGGTCAGCCTGCTGGTCTGACCGCCCAGTGGGCCACCTCCGCAAGTGCACGAGTGCCAGGGCAGCTACCCCAGAGGCTGGGACTGTCCCAGCTCCAAAATGCACTGGGCACTTCTCCTGGCTACTTTGACTGGAGGCTCCAAGCGTGGGCTGCAGACCATTGCTTACTACCTGACTGTGGAGAGTCACACACAGACATCAAGAGGAAACCTTAGAAACCTTCATAGCAACTTGGCTCTGCTGTGACATCCAAGCACATGTTTTTTGAGTTATTTCATTTTGTTTTGTTTTATCACTCTACAACAGATTGGAAATTAAAACAAACAAAATAAAACTTGTCCTTCACCTCAAAGAATTAAGGAAACACAGCTCTACAGCATTTCCACTGCAGCCAGAGGCCCTGACACAGATTAGGCCCAGTGGCCTGTCACCCTGTCTGGTCCAGCAGTCCCAGTAACCAGCACAGCCTGTCAACCACAATATTTCTTGACCATAGAGTCCCGCCCTTCAGGAGCAAAACATGAGAGAGAGTCTAGCACTCAGCCGGTGCTGCTGACGTCCTGCCCTGAGCAGCCCCTCCAAGCCCCCGTAGAGTCTGCACTTTGCTTTCTCTGCCGTCACCAGGTGAACAGGCAGCTTGGGAGGCAGAGTAGCATTCCCTGGACCTGAGGTTTCGTCAGCCAGAAACCTCAGGACAAGTCAGCGGTGACGCATATCAGCAAAGCAAGGCCACTGATCTCACTATCTCTTTTTTATTATACACTGAAGAAAAATAACACACTACAAAACACAGAAAAAGAACACAGAGCCCGAGCGGCAGATGGTCAGTCTCTCTGCCTCTGAACCCCAGGACATGCGATGCATCCTCCTCCTTTGGACTTCTCACACTATACTGTGATTATCTTGTTTACTGACCTTTCCTAATATGAGCATTTTAGGGCAGAGTTCATTTTTGCTTCATCTTAAAATCCTTTACCCTTAGCAGAGGGGTTAGTGTGGATAAGGCAGCTCAGAGGCTCAATAAACAAATGCACAAAGTCACATACTCTTTTCATATTTGGTGTATAATAATGCATTTGGTACTATTCTCATAGCAAATCATAACTGATTTTCAAATAGTTAAAATGCTGAAGGTCATAGTATGCAGTGCTAAAAGCTGCCTTAACTCTCACCAGTCACAAGCCCCATGGTCAGGGACTCTCAAGGTCACCCTCTTTGAGTTTCAGACCAGCAGCTCTCTCTTCTCTTTTTGCCTTCAACTGCCCTGCTCCTTAAGCCGAATACCTACACATACACCCATATATGTATCTAGATAGAACAGTGTGTGTGTACCTGTGAAATATGGCACTGCTTGGTAAAGCCTCCCTCTAGACCTGAGCTTCCCGCACTGTGCTCTGGACCCAGCCAGGTGCCAGCTCCCACACTTCTTTGAAGATTTCAGTTGAATTTTTCCATGAGCTAAGGTTGAATGATGACTTAGAAAGTTGAACATTTAAAGAATCAAACCTGTTTTTCCATGGAACCAATTAATATTATACCTAAAGTGAACCATTTACCTTATAGAAACAGAGATTTCCATCATAGAGAGTATTGGTAAGGAGCGGGAACAAGATGGGGCGGGTGAGAATAGCCTTTGTATTATCAGAACAGCAGGTAGGCAGAATGAGCAGGGAAAGGGTTAACTGTTGAGTCCGTCAGGCTCTGCTGAGGTGTGACCAGGTTTAAGGTACTTTGTTTTAAAGCTCTTTGGAACTTCCCTCTGTTCTTTATTCTGAAACTGATTCTTTTCATCTGTCTTTAAATGCTCTATGTATATGAACTTCAAGGTCTGAATTCAAACTTAAAGTCTTTTTCCTGTAGCCTAATAGTCTGTACCAAGTCTTTAGAAGGAAAGGCCTGCCCTGGGCTGCCCCCACCAGCATTCAAGAATTATGTTTTTACCCAGGAGACCTTGGTTAGCCCCTATGAGCTAGAACAAGAGGTAGAATTTGGGGATTAAACTGGCGTCCATGTGTAGGACAGACACAAAATCCTGGAGGCAGAGGAAACTTAATTGAATTATTTCAGGTGTAAACTGATTAGTATTTGTTGCTGACCTGAAATGGTAGGCATGGGAGAACTGAGAGTTGTTCTTTGGTCTAACCAAATGTATATTCAGCTGTGTAAAGTAGGTTGCTATTTTTTAAAAAATACATTCCCACTTCTGTTTATCCATGGTAGAAGTCAGTGTGCTCCCCGCCCCCAGGCCCACATCCCCTCCCGGTAGAACACTGTCTTGTAGACAGTCCTCTCCAGGATTGCTATCAGCAGTGAGCCTTCCCAGAGAGGGAAACAGCAGGATGAAGAGTCAAAGGTGACTCCCTGGTTTTGAGCTCGGCAGAGTATTAGACCCAATCTGTGTGGAGGTGAATGGGCAACAAGCCATGGCTTTTATTTCAGACATGGTGTGATTCTTCCCCAGTTGATAGCAGAACATCCGAATGGCATCAGAACTACTGGTTCTAAATCTGAAGACCTGAATTCAAGATCTAGCTCCCTCATATAACTGTAATGCTAAACAAACTACTTTATGTTCCTGAGTTTCAGTGTTCTTACCTGTAAATAGGTAATAGGCCATATTGTCTCATATATACATGAAATCATTTAGGCCATAAAATTAATGTTATGACATTGACCAGGCCTCTGGGATTATCAGACTGAAGCACAGGTGAGCAGTCAGGGAAGGATACAGAAAAAGTTTTGAAGTCATCGGAGGGTACTGATAGATGGGGCTTTCTGGGAATTTGTAAAGGAGGAATGCCAAGGGCCCAGACTTCAGTGTTGACAAGTTTCTCAGCTGAGCTTTGGGAGGGAGAGCTGTTAAGCAAATGGAGAACAGACAGTAAACATTTTAAAAGGAAAGGAAGTAACAGATCGATACAGTGTTATGGAAACGGTGGGAGAATAACAGAAGTGAGCAACAGTGTCAAATGCTATTAAAACCCCATAGAAATGACCATAAAATAACTCTCCCTATCAGAGGGAAGGAAACAAGGAATTTGAAACACCAAAAATAAAAATTCTTAAAAGTCTGGATCATTGTACCCTGGAGCATAACTTAGAAGGTCTGAAAGACAAACATCATATTCCTCCTCCTGGTCTGTTATGACCACAGGTGCCAGTCTCAGATTTTTGTGCACTTTCTTGATCAATGGCCAGAGAACTTGCTTGCCCATAGCAACCCCTGGCTCATATGGTAGATGAACCGAAATGCCCCTGGGTAGATCTCCTTCCAGAAAGTCAAAAGCAATCAGTAAATCTAGTTTGTAGCACTTGTGGTAGAAAGAACATGGGCTCCAGACCCAGATGGGCCAGGGCTAATCCTGGCCCCATCTTGTCTTCATGGCTGCAAGTAAGTTCTCATGCTTGCCCCACGGGGACAGGCTTGCTTCCTAGTAAAAAAAGAGCAAGAGAGAATCATGTGGCAGAAAGCACCCAGCACATTGTAGGTACTTGATAAATATTGATTTCCTTCCTTTTTCTTAGCATTTCTTAGAACAAAACACAAAGCAAAAAACCACCATGCCTGTTTTCTGTAGTAAGAGATTTTTCAGATTTGGGTCAGTGCAGAACTCCAAGTCCTACTGTAAAGGCAGCTATGGTATCTGTGGTCACTTGGCTCCTGCAGGGGATTTACTGGGTTACAAGTGGCATGATCCAGTGGAGCTCACTGGCTGGGGGTCAAGACCCCCGGATTCTTGGTGAGGCTGCCCAAGCAGTTCACCACTCTGTACCACAGGCTCCTCTGTTACCAAATGGGTAGATGATTTCCAAGACCCCTTTTGGACCTAAGGTTTAACTAGTGTGCCTCTGTTGTGACAAGACATTGAGATTTTTAAATATCTCACCTATCTGTAGCTCAGCTCTGCCTTATAAGCACACCTGTCAAAGGCAACCAAGAGGAAGGAATCAACAAAAAAAGGGGTCACAAGTCTATGTGTTTCACTCACAGGGGGCCCTCCAGACCTGACTCTAAAACTTTCTAATAAGCTGATGTGCCAGTTCCCAAGTCCCTCACACAGGGGACTTTTTTGCCCACAGAAGGCATACTAACCTAATAGGTTGGGCTGGGAGGTCGGGGTCAAGGGAACCAAGAAACTGCAGACAGCAGACGCTAGACACCTAGTGTACGGGCTGGTGTTCCTCCTTTGTCCCTGATGTCGTGAGTGTATGGCCCCCTCTAAGAGTTAAAATTTATAATCTTGACTTTGAGTCATTTAGAAAAGGATATGGGAGAAATAAATGTGAAGTCTACTTTAGAAAGATTTCTATCAAAAGCAGTAAAAAGAAGACAAGTTTGGAGTTGCCAAGATAAACCTTTATGGGTGTAATATGCTTTTCTTAGTATAATGCTGATCTTTGCTTGAAAATGATCTTATTCCTTTAAATTTGGATGTACAAGTCAAGCAACATCTTTAAGTCAAGGGCTTGACTCAGCATGTTCACCTGATGTTTACACAGTTTATTCTCTTTAATTCAAGTTACTTATATAGGAGAATATTACCATTTAAAAACATCATTGCGACAGCAAGCATACTTACATCTCAAATGGAATTTCTAATTGGAAGTGCCATCAAGGAAGAACGTGAATTAATTCCCATGTCCCTGCTGTATGCCCCAGCCATTCTCACAGAAGCTGGTCAGATGGCAGTCACAACTGAACACCTGGATAATTAACAGACCAAATAGTAGTAACCTCTGAATATACAAAGATTGATTATATTTCTGGTCTTCTTTGTTTCGAAGAACAAAACCACTCACAAAGAAGTTGTTTAGCAAAAAAAGAAAAAGGGTTTTCCTTGAAGCGTCCATGAGAATGGGGAGAATGTTGCATTATCCAAGCTCAGAAGAAAATTATCTGACCAAGTGTTCATCAGGCTTCCTCTCTGTTCACATGTCTTCTGGTCTGTGGTTAGCTTTTGCTGCAAAACCCCGTTTGACCTTAGGTTCTCCAGAACTATGATATCTTTTTTCAAAGGAAGAAGATTGTAGAATTAAAAGTGAAGAGTTCCTAAGGACTTCTGAATTTTCCTCAAATAAAAACACAGGCAAAACTAAGTTGGAAGCTTAATTAAAAGAACATGGCTGCTTTTAATCAATGGTTGTATTTTCTCAGCTGGAAGCCAGGTTGGGAAAAGATTGTATAGACTTAAGTTTGTGTTTTTAATTGCTTCTAAGAGAAAAGTAAGTAATCGTATCATTTATGGATATCTGCTTTGTGCCCAGTATTCTACATGTATTCACTCTATCACGTAAAGCACCAACAGCCTTGCAAGGCAGGTATTATCCCATTTTAAAGATTAGAAAACCTAGGCTCAGGGAGTTCAGTAAATTGCCTGAGAGTCACCCAGGGAGTAACTGGTAAAGTAGGAATGAAGCCTGGATCTGTCAATTTCCAAAGATTATGTTCTTTCCCCAATACTGTCCCATTCTTGCATTCCTTTAGGCTCCAGCCCTTATCTATCGATCACTTTCTATGTACCAAATACTGTACCGCATGCTTTATTTTCAACCCACAGGTTACAGTTTTTTCCAGTTTTATGGATGAAAAAAGAGGCTCAGAGAGGTCACTTAATCTGCCAGAGTTATTTAGCTACCACATAGGAATCCAGGTCACTGCCGCCAAAGCACATGCCTTTGTCACTTGAACATTCAGCTTCTACTTAAGATAAGCTATTTCCTGTCCGTCTCACCAGACAGGACTGAACCTAAAGCCACCAAAGAATGGAGTGGCTTATCTTGGAACATTTTTAGGGAAAATATCCCACACCACCTAATCCAGTAGGTCAGATTTCCCATAGTTCCATATACATCTACAATGGAGAACACTTGGGAAGTATGATACACAAAAATAAGCTAATGAAGGTTTCTGCATTGGGGAATAACACGCAGCCAGGGCTTCTAACCCTGTCTTGTGAGTAAACACATAATCACTCTTGAGGGGCATGATTTTCAAGCACTGCCAGATATTGACTTAAACTAAGTCCCCTCACAATCCTACATCCAGTCCCAAATCTCAGGCCCTGTGATTGTACACATAGGAAGTTGGAGCTGTTTGTGAGAAAATGCAGGGCTCCTATAAACTGCTAACAGCCATTATTAGGCTTTCCACTCAGAGCCTCCCTTGACTATTAGGGACACACAAGGCTTAAGACATGTTTGGTAAAGAGGAATCAGTTCTCACACTGAGAAGTGAGTGACTGCTCTCCTCTAATAGTAAGTAATAACTTATTTTTGATGTGTGTGTTATACTTTCCCAAGCATTCTCCATTCTGGAGGATTTATACTGTGCTGGGGGTATTTAAATTGTAGGGAAACATTGACCCATTGGTGGGTGGTATGGTGTGACCCCGTGGGTGGTAGGGGATATTTCCCCTTAGAAATGTTCAAGGGTGACACTGCTTATACGAAAAAGTCCATGCTCCTTTGCTTTGTGTTCCCAGCTCTCAGAGGCTGACACCTTTACCTGGAACCCCTCTGCACGAACATTCTGTCCTCTTGGCCTGTATTCCCTCACCCTCATCCACTCACATGCTTCAGTCTTCTCTGCTGGGACTCTGCCTGCCGTTCCCTCACCTTTCTCCTTCCCTTCCCTGTCATGGTCCACCACCTGCTGCAACTGCCTGTCAAAATCCTAGTTGTATTTCAAGGCCCTGCTCATCTAATGAGCCTTCTAGAAGCCCTTAGATGGATTATCGTCCCACCCATCCCCATGGTGGTTACTCCCCCTGTTATAACCCTCACCATCATCTCCCTTCCTGAGGACAGTGAAGGTCCAGGGGACCAGTCAGCTTGGCCTCCACAGAGCTGGCTCGCCAAATTGGGTGCTTGTTGCTGTTTTCTCTAGAAGGTAAAATGTATAACTAGTTCCTTTGGAAAAAAAAAAGATTGGTTTCAGAATTTTTTTTCTTCATAAAGCCATGTTAGTCATCCTTCACTTTAGAGGAGTCACAATATTTGCAGATTTGTACCTCATAGGGTGTTCTAATTTTTCAAGAATGGAATTTAAACCAACCAGTTTCTGTCCCCTTTCTTGAGCTATTTTAAATCTGCCCTTTTCCTTCTAATCATCTAATTCTTGGTACATTGTCCATGAATTTTTGAAATTAGAAGCTTATGACTGTAAAGACTTGCCCAGTTTTTAAGTGTCAGGGATTTTGCATTTGAATATATTTCAACTTATTTAAGGAGTCTCTTAATCAAATTCTTCCCTAATTTAGCCAGATTTCCTTTTTAATCCTCCTAGGCCAGAAGTTTATTTATCGTGACAATTATTTTAAAGATAGAAGTTAAAACATTATTAAATGCTATAAATGGTTTTCTCTCTTGCTTGATTTCTCCTGCAGCTCATAAAAACATGTTTCCTTTTTCACATGTCTAGTGCGGTCAACATTCCCTCACGTTTTTGATCTATGCCAGTCAGTCACTAGTTATATATCGACTAACTACAAGTTCAGTGTCTAGCCCAGTGTCACACATGTGGAAGATGTAAAATAATAAGAAGTACACTTAATTGTTAGCAATCCAGCTAAGGCTGGGTTATGTGGATATGGATGGAGAAGTCACTGAGGAACAGGGTAGGCAAGAGAGGCTTCCTGGAAGAAGGTGGAAGTTGGACTGGGTCACAGAAGCAAGAGCAGGTTGGAAGGACTGAACAAGGAGCTGGGCCCGAGGAAGTGCTTTCCAAATTGAATATACAAGATGCCAAAAGAGCCAAATAAAAGGAGGAAATTTGCTATGTCTACACAGTATCAAAGTTTTACCGAGTTCTTTCCTCTTTATGGAATATTCCCCAGACTCCAATTCTGACTCAACTTGAACCTTCTAGAACCAACCCAAAGCCCATCCCCTCTTCAGAGCTTTCACACAAGCTGGTGTCCCTTCCTTTGCATGGATACCACATATATGCTTCATGCATCACCTTAACCCACTGAACTATAATAGCATGTTTACCTTTTCCAGGTCTCTTTTGACAGCCCATGAGCTCAAGGGCATGGACACTTTCATTCTTCTCAGTATCCTATCTTCCAGTTAGTAAATTTGGGAGGAAAAGAAGGGACAGAAGGGGGACCCAGCTGACCAGCTGATTTTGCAAACTTGACCTTCTCATGAGAGAATGTACATCTCCTTAAGTATCTCTCTAAACTACATTCCAGTTTTTATGCACCTTTTCTTCTTTGCTTTTCATTTTTCTTTACAACTTAGTTATGTTTTCCCCTGAAGAACATTCAGCTCTCCTGATCTTAGTTTTATAATTGTTGGATTTTTAAAGGTAATATTTATTTGAAAAATATATGTATAAGTACAAAGATCACATAAAACATACCCATGTACTTCAAAGACTAATAAAAACACCACCCAACTTTAGAAATAGGGCCTAGTGTCAGAATCTTAGAAGCCCTATGCATGTCTCTCCCAGGAGTAACCACTGCCCTGAACTTGATGTTAACCATACCCTTGATTTTCTTAACAGCTTTACACCTACCATATATCCATAAACAATCTATTGTTTCTCTTTCTGTTTTTGAACTCTATGTAAATGGAATCATACCGATTATTTTCTGCTGCTCTGAATATCAATGTTCTTGCTTTTTTAAAACTTTTAAAAATTATCAGTATTTAAAGCTTATGCAAGTATGTAAGGAGTACAAAAACAAATACCCATATATCCACCTTAGTCAAATCTTAATGTTTTGCTGTAACTGCTTCTGGGTTTTGTTTTTAGGAAACGGCACAGTGTCAGTTTGGTTGAAGCCCCCTGAGTGCCCCTCCCTCATGCATTCCTGTCCCTCTCTCCTTTCCTGTTACCCCCAGAGGTAACTACTGGCCTTAATTTGATGACTGTTGTCCCTATGCACCTTTATATACTTTTGCTACAGAGATATTTATAAACAGTATGTAATTATGTATGTGTGTTTTTAAACTTCCTAAGAACTTACTCTGAACAGTGTTCAGCTCTAACGTTTTTTTCAGTGAACACTTTTTTTGTGTTCTTGAAATTCGTCTGTGTTGACACATGTATAATGTAGCCTTAGCTCATTCACTTAAACTTCTCTAAGGTAATCCATTATAGAATATACCACAATGTATTTACCCAAGCTCGTATTGATGGACATTTAATGCCTCCAATTTTTGCTGTCACAAACAATGCTTCAGCAAACCTTCTTCTACCTCCCTTCTTATGCAGATGTGGCAGTATTTTAGGAGTGAAATTGCTGAGTTATGAAGTATGTACCTCTTCACTTCTGCTGTATAAGAGGTTACAGAAAATTACATACTCATCAGTGAATGAGAATTCCTAGTGTTCCACAGTCTTGACAACACTTGAGTATTGTTGGGTTTTAAGATTTTTGTCAATCTAATGGGTATGAAATGGAATTTCCTTGAGGTTTTGATTTGCATGTCCCTTAAATGCTCCTTCCCTTTAGTTTGAAAGCATTTACTGAGTGTCTCTCCCGTGTCGTGCACTGTGCTAAGTGCTAGGAATATTAAAATAACTAACTCATGGCCCCTGCCCTTCGTGGCTCGCAGTCTTTGCAGCGATTCTGACCTGGGGATGCATATCAGAATCACTTAAGGCAGATTTTCATTAATCAGAGGTCTGAGGTGGGGCCCAACTATCTGCAGTGTTAATTCCAATGTGACGCTGTTGCGTGCTTCCAGTTGAGAACCTCTGATCTTGTGAGAGGAAAGCCTAGCTGATTCAGTCTGGCTTTGTTTATGTGGGCTGGGTGAGCGAACCTAGCTCTTCACTGGCCAACACTATGGTGTCCCTTTCATCTTGAGATTCTTCTTACCATTTTATGTGAGTGTCTCATTGGGGTTTGGAATGATTAATTTGTATCTGTGAAGCACCTCCAAAGCAAATGCTAAACAAAATATAAGCAGAAGCCAGATTTCCTGTAACTTCAGCTATCTGAGACAGCTGTGAACCCGGAAGGAAACAAACAACAGCAACAAAGGGGAAGGAGGAGGAGACAGTCACTGAACAGTGCCTGCGGAAAGCAGCCCAGTGCTCGCCCGACATCAGTTCCATTAGTGGGCACCTGCTCCATGCCAGGCTCGGGTCTGGGCACGGATACTCAGCTGTGCCTCACCCGTCAGCAGCCGAGACACATGTGGGGTGAAGCAGGCACAGGAGAAGAGAAGAGGCAAGAAAGAGGGATGGCATTGAGACAGAGTTGGCCTTGGCGAGAAGTGACAAAGGGAAAAGGAGCTGGCTGGGAAAAGGAAACAAAGAGGACGTTTGTAGTCAGGGGGCAAACAGCGTGTCACACCCCAGTAGCCCTGGGGACCTCCAAAGGCACATCAGCTCTTACCAGGGGACAGTTGGTGGCAGGGGTGGGGTGAGCTCTGGCTCTTCAGTAGCAGGCATTTAGAACGAGCAGCTAAGTCTTTCTTAACACTTGAGGCCATCACCTATAATGATTTTTTTCATGTGTTTTCTGTCATCAAGAAAAGGCTAAATTATTTTCAGTGTATTTTATTTATTGAGATGTGGTATGCAAAGTTGGAAAGATTACCATCAAAATAGTTAAAATTTAAGCACTGTGAAAGTTTATGCTATAGTTAGAACTTTCACAGATATAGAACAGTGTATTTTTTTTAGTCAGATGAAACAAACATTTTTTAAGGAAAAGAATGAATATTTATTTAGTACCTGCTCAGTTTTTGTTCAATCCCTTAACAGCTACTGTGAGACAAGAATTATTATCCTCATTTTACAGATGAGCAAAATCAAGATTCAAAGAGCTGAAATATTTGGCCTATGTCTCACCACTAAGAAATGGTGGGCCTGTGAACTGAACCCATTTTTTATCTGACTCCAGAGTCTGTGCCTTTTCCCACCATACCATGCTGTCTCCCCCATATTAGGATTTTTAGAATTTACAGTGAAATTCAGAAAACTTCAGGCTTTAGTTTGGTATATGAAAACCCCAATGGTAACCTATTAACATAATCAAATCACACAAAAGGTAGTGAAAATTTGAAACCAGTTTAACAAAATCTGGTTGATTTTTGGTGTCCCTTGTCATTGAAATGTAAGGCAGGGATGGTAAAAGAAGGCACCATTTGCTTTGTAATGATACTTCTGAATTAGAACACTTTACTTCTATATTTCTTGTAGGCAAGTGTTTTGGATATGTGGTGTTTAACTTCCCAGTGGGCAGAATCTGTGCATCTCAAAGGTTTAGTGGGTAGTTAGTAAGATTGGAGGTGGCCAGTAAATAAGTGACAGGCTTCCCTAACTGGTTGTGCACACACTGTGGGGGTAACCTGGGAATGAGATGTGTACAAACTGCTTTTAGGAAAAATTAACCTCGGAGGGAATCATCGTTGGAGGGGGATTTATAGCAAGTCAACATGGGGTTAAAACTGTCCTAATGAGGCTTTAAGGAACTGAAGAGGCCTGGGAAGACTGGAAATGGGAGCCTAACCATAACAACCACAAAGTGAATCCATGAGTATCTTCCCTACTAACCCAAGAACACAGGGATATATAGTTTGGAAGGTTTGGATAAATGAAATAATGGCTGACTTGTGAATAATGATGAAAGTATTTGATGATGTGACTCCCAGGGAAGAATTATGGTTAACCCCTCATTTGTTTGGCATTTTCAAGGGTTGAACTATCCCACATAACTGAGTTTTCCTGACAACTAAAACTTTCCTATTTATGTGCCTTGAATGTTTTTAACCATGCTTGGTGGAAACATTTCTGAAATAGATTATACAATTATCCAGCCTTCTTGAACAGAAGCTGCATGAAATTACATTTCCTTAGATGCCTTCGATTGCAAGTTTGGGAAGACCTGATTGAAAGAGGTTTAAAAAGTTAGGACCTGTAATTGTCTCACATAACAAGAAACCCAGAGCTGGGTAGTTCCAGCTTTTAGAAAGAATGAATTTGGCAGGTCAGTGATGTCAGGCTGACTTTCCCCTCATGGTCACAAGATGGGTGCACAGCTCCAAGCCTCAAGAACTCACATGATAAGGTCTGGGCAAGAATGAAACGGGGGCTTCTCCTTACATGTGTTTTAATCATAGAGGAAAATATTTCTCAGAAGACCCCTAGCCGACTTCCCCTCACGTCCCATAGGCAAGAGTAAGTCACATTTCCAAGCTTTGGTTTTATAAGAGACTGAGAGAGGGAACCCAGCACTTCGGGACTCTGGAGTGGGAGGAGGGCTCTGCCCATAGAAAAGAAGGCAGAGAATGGCAGTTGGGTGGCAACCAAGAGGGTCTGCCATTTATTACCAAGGTTAGGAGTGAACATTTCTTAGCGTACAGTAATAGCTTGAGGGGTGGTTGAGCTTTTTGTTCCTACACTAAATGATCGCAGACCAAGATTGTTGTGTTTGTTTCCTAGGTCTGCTTTTATTATTCCCTCACCTGCCTTTGTACCAGACTGTTAGTTATCACAACTTGCTGTGCATCTACCTAGTCCTAATCTTGCCATAATTAGGATATTTTGTAGAAAAATCACATAATCGAACTTGTTAGAACTATGCCTGCAAAGTATCTGATAGCTGTCCTGTGGATCAGATATGTAGTGTGGCATTTCTTTTGACTGTTCAGGGTCATTCTGCCTTTGTTGAGGGTTGAGGGTTGTAAAGAAGTGACAAGTTTCTAGAGAGTCTTGGGAACTTAGATACAAATGTAATGAAGTCTTCTTACGATCAAAGGATGAACATTTAAGTTTGCTGGCCTAAGAAGGTAAACCTGCATCTGCCCTCTGAACCACAGCATGGTTTAGAGTGGCCCCAAAGCTGACCACCACCCCCTCTCAAAGCGCTGTGGCTGGCGGCTGCCTGACGAGCACCACTGGCTCTGGGACTGTGACCAAGGGAACGGTCACTGCAGCGGCTGTCCAGCATGAGGCAACCTGAGGCAGACTGTAGTTGTTCCCCCGCCCCCCCCCCGCCCCCCCTGCCAGGGCATCAGGGCCCTGGGAATGAGCCCTGTGAGATGCCCAGGGTGTGCAGCTTTAGAAGTGTTTGGGTGTGACTTCTTTCAGCAAGTTCTTGAAAAATGTCAGCTTCGGAACTGGGTGTTGAAATGACGCTAAACAAGGGAGGACCATCCCTTCTGTGGATAGAGAGCTGACCAAAATTCAGTCTCTGGATACAGGAAGAAGGAAATAGGAAGCAGTTGTCCAAATAACACTGACAATGAGTAACTGAACCAAATGGAGTGCTTCTACTCCAGGGATCAAACTGGAGCTAGTTGGCGGGTTGGGTTCTAAGGAAGCAAATGGTTAAAAACGTTCAGTTTTGATTTTGCTGAAACTCTGAGCCCAGGCTGCTTAGAACCCTGGGAGTTCCTTCAGGTCAAGCCAGCTGTTTTGAAGGCCTGAAGTCATTTCACTGTGCTCCAGAAATCATGAGTTAGCCTATAGGCAAACATTAAGTGACACAAACACTTGGAAATAAGGAAAACATGTTTTGTTTTATTTTTAATTCTGACTAGTTTATACCATTCAAATCATCCTTACAAGAAAAATACCAAGTATTTCTCATAAATATTTCAGTTATTAACTCCTTCTTATGCATAGAACATTTTTAAAGAAGCCATCCTTTTATTGACTGCTGACTGATACAGACAGGATACCACTTAGTTTAAGTTGAACAAGGTATTTTTATTTTTCTGATTTTATCTTCTCATCTGTGGATTACTGATCCTGTTCTCTGAAGTACTCTGACCATTCCTGCTCCCCTGATGATCCAGCCACTGTGTTCAAATTTTAATATTGACCAACTATACTTTTTAAGATAAATCTACAGAGAAATAATCACGTAATCAATGCTTTTTCGGGACATGGTACATACATATCAGCATATAGCTGTTTGGTAATTTATTTTTTAAGTCACAACTCACATAAGTAAATAAATTTGCATTCACATTTGAATGGTTTCTGATCTTAATTGGGCATGCTGGGGCAGGGTCAGAGCTGATAGTTCATTTTTCAGCATTTAAAAATACCAGCAATTCATTTTCTATAAAACAAAATAATAAGAACAAAAAATATAATGCATTTCAAAGACCAAAGAAGCTGATAGCTTGAGAATCATGAAGCCTGAGGAGATACCTGTATTACTTTGATACTGAATGGTGACTGTATTTGCTTTAAATTTATAAATTATCACCACTGAATTCTTTTATTTAAATTTACTGCTTTTTTGAAGCAATACTTCATGTTAAATACTTTTCACCAATGCTGCTGGTGATTGCTTTGGGGGTTAATCTAGTCTCATTTAATATGTGGAGGCTTGTATATAACATAAAGATAATCAATGTCAAATTAAAATATATGTGAATAGGCATTTTTTCCTAAAATTAATCAGTGGAAATGAAATGAGTAATCAGAAAAGATTTAAATTAATTTTAGAAAGTAGTATTTATTCTGAATGGCTGAAGATGTTACAGCTCATGCTTTGTAATATGAAGGGATTCAAAAGGGTTTTCTGAATTGAATTAATTATATTTTGTATTGTTCCTATATGTTACTAAATCTCTGCCTTGACATAAATAGACATGTATTGAAACTGTATTGAGGCACTTGGAAAATGTGACTAAAGAGTGGGCATTCAAAATCTTGCCACTTTTTTCTGGCTGTAATGTGATTCATTGGTAGAAACCCCCCTGCAGCACTGAGTCAGAGTCAGAAGCACTCAGAGGTCTAAAAGGCCCCACCAAATGGGCAATTTTTTATTTCTTGATTTTTTTCAAGTATTTGCTACAAACCTAACTTTTCCTTCCAAAAATCATTTTGAGTGCTTAAAGGGCCTCATACAAGTCAGATGTTACCCGAAACTGGCCTGGTGAATGATATATCTAGTAAGCTTTTTATTTTCCCCATGTATTTGCCACATGTAGCCAAAAAGGTGAACCTTATTCATCCAAAGTCACAATAGAGATTTTAGCTTCCTAAATTGTAATTATGACATAGTGAATGTGTTGTGTATACCAGTCCTTTAGAGCTGGAGGCAACATGGCCCAGCAGAAGGAGCTTAGGTTATAAATCATGGGACTTCGGTTCTGCCTCTGCCTAGCTGTGGCATGATGAAGTTAATAAACCTCTTAGAATCTTAAGTTTGTTTATCTGTTAGATGCAGATTGTAAAAAAAATGTCTGCTTCAGAGTTATGTTATCAAATAAAGTATGTAAAAGTACTCTATAAAGCTAGAAAATTCTACACACATTTTTTCTTTTCTTTTTTTGTAAATTAATGTACCTATTCTTCATCCTAGAAGTGAGTAACATTCACACAAATATACATTATATACATTGAGGAATCAGCTATTGAAACAGTCTGTGTTTTTAATGATGGTTTGCCTCAGCTAACAACGTGTTTTTATTTGTTAAAATTTTACAGAACCCCAAAATGAACAGATAAAACATGTAATACTTGTTAACAGCAAATATTACAATCAGTCTGCATGGTAACAGTAGATATCTGTAGTGCTCAGATTAGTTACATTCCATTAAGGATCTCCGACTGGTTAGGAGATGTATGTGAAAGACTTAAAGCTGCGGATTATCAGAATTCATTGCTTGACTGGAACTGGAAATAAAGTGATAAACTTATTTTTTCTGGTGGTCCAGTTGCTGTAGCCTATAAAATAGAAAGATTATCACTTGCCCTCTCGATCCCCTTTCCAAAGCCATGCTTAAAGGACAGCCTCTATCCCACCTCCATCAAATCCTAGATGAGTAAGACACTGCCCAACCTTTGAAGAGTCTATGATATAACAGAGACTTAAAACAGGTATACAACTAACTCCTCCATGGAATACTGGACAATGTCAGTGCCGCAGAAGTTTGGATGGCTGAGGGTACCCAGCTTCTGCAACCATTTCATAGCATTCCTTCAGCACCTATACACCAGGCCTCACCTTGGTTAAATTTTCATGTATGTGTGATTTGCTTCTCTAATTGTAAAGAAGATTGTAAACACCTTGAAGGCAGGAAAGATATCTTGTATTTTGTAGTCCATCTCTCCATACTGTTCCCTAAGCTTCAACCAGTAGGTATGGTTCAAATGGAGTCTTATCCCCAATATTCAAATTTAGCGAAAAAGAGGTATATTAAGATGCATTTAAGCTCTAACTTTCTTTTCCTTTCTTCTGTCTTTGCAGTTGACCTGCCCCTGTTTTTTCCTCGAGACCAGCCAACTCTTACATTCCAGTCTGTCTATCACTTTACCAACAGTGGACAGCTTTATTCCCAAGCCCAAAAAAATTATCCATACAGCCCCAGATGGGATGGAAATGAAATGGCCAAAAGAGCAAAGTAAGTGAATCCACTATTTCCTACAAACACGAACTTTAAAAAAAAAATCTAGTCCAGGGGTTGGCAAGCTACTTCCCGCAGACTAAATCCTGCCCTTGCCTGTTTTTGTAAATAAAGTTTTAACGAAACAGCCATGTCCACTTCTTTACTTATTTTCTGTGGCTGTTTTCATGCTACAGTGGCAGAGTGGTAGTTGCAGCCAACCACATACGGCCTGGAAAGCCAAAAATATTTGCTCTTTAGCCTTTTACAGAAAGAAGTTTGCCAACCTCTTATCTAGCCTATCATATAGATAGCTTTTTTTTTAATGGCTTACAAAACTGATCTGAAATCTACCTCCATAGTTATATTAGAGAAGAAGTACTAGATAGGAATTGGAGTTGTGGATAAATAGTACCTATGATGAAAATGTTGGAAGCTCACTTCATTTTTGGGGTGGTGGGGGGTTTTAGCTGACAGTAAAAATAATAGAATTTTTGGTTAGTAGTCAATACATGGATCCAGTACCTGGTTTTTCATGTGGAACTGCAATCAATGTCTTTGAAGGAATAGATGGAATCATATAGCTCATTGCATCCCAAAGTAGGGCCTGCATCTTCCTTGATTGAATAAATGTCTACGCAAATAGCTTAGGATTATTAAATGGAATGAATACTCCCTTTGGAAGTAGGTTGGGTATTTGACAGAAGTTGACATTAGCTAGAGTTTGGAGTTTTGAAAACCTCTCTGGGGAAAGCTTTCTCTAGCCATGTTAGAACAGGTAAATATAGAAATATGTGGAGTGTTTTATAGGTAAGACTTTAGTATCTGGAACACCAATCTTCATGAACCACGGCCTCATAGACTGAAGCAACAGCAGATCAAAATCATAGTTTCCAAGAATAATTCATAGTTAGAGTGGCAGGTATTTATTACTTTATCCCTCTGCACAGCCATATGCTCACACCTGTGATCCCAGCTGAAGGATGATCAGACCAGAGAATCACACAAATGAACAATATAGATTAAGCATTCCCTTCATTCACTCATCTGGTATTTACTGAGCATCTACCATATCCAGGCAATGTACTCCATGCTGGGGGCACAATGATGAACAAATTAGAAATTTTCCACATCTTCATGGAATGTATAGCACAGCAGGAGAGAGCAAACTTTTTAACTTACCAAAATTCTGACAGTTTTAAAGTAGCTACTAACAAAACCTAGCCTCCCAGACCTAGAATGCTCTTGCCTGGTAGGACTTCTTTTTTTCTCCTCTCCTTCCTGAGAATGCTTTCCCTTGCAGGGTGCCTCCTGGCATCTCCTATACTTCCTATTACACAAGACCTTACTTATAGCAGGATCAGGGCTCTTTTAAATAATGACAGTGTGGCTTTCTCTAGAAATCCAGACCACCCAGATTCATATCTGGAATCCAGAGCTGTTATCTGAAACTTGAATGTACCCCCTTTCCCTGTATTTTCCTTTTTTATCTATGATGCCCAAGTCAGACATTCTATTTAAGGGAAAAAACGAACATGCAAATGTAACCAATAACAATGATCAAGACTTACATGTTTTGAAATAGACTCGAAAAGGGGGATTATAAAGTAAGTTTTATGCTTGAGGTATTATAGTTGTTTAATGTTCTGGGCTTTCCCTGTGTATACACAGAATCTGCCCTTAGAAGATGGGCTGTTATTTGTGGTATGTGCTGTGGAGTCTGAACCAGATATGTCTTCGTGGTTTCCATGGCAAAGCTATCTTCGTGTGTGTGTGTGTGTGTGTGTGTGCATGTCTTAACTAGACATTGTAGCATGTATGAATTGAGTCTTTAAGGAGTTGCAGACCAGAAGCCTATGATTTCAGTACAGGAATATCATAAGTGAAGCCTGTTCATCTTAACAGATTGGTTCAGAGTTGCAAGAGACATTTGCTTTATGTTAGCACCAGCCTAAAGAAAACATCTGAAGTAACATTAAAAGAATCTGCTTTCTACTGTTAGTGAAGACGGATCCATTTTAAATATAATAAAAGAAAAAGCCAGTAGCTCATGCTAAGAAAAAGAACTAGCTTCTGCCTTCTTAAATTGAACTGAGTAACTTCTCTGGGCTGTCAGAAGGCCAGGTAATGGATGAACACAACCAGAGAACTGTCCTGCAGTGCAGACTTGAAATTGTGGAGAGAAAGGACAGAAAGAGAAAGGTCAGCGGCTGCATTCCTTACACACCCTGTTTCTTTGTCCTGTGAAAATACTGTATGTACACAGTACGTAAAAGGCTGTAATTCACTTGGAGAGCTCTGCCCATGACATAAACACTCTCACGGTTTCTGAACAGCAGTAGAGCCCTTTGAGTGGAGTCAGCTGTTTATTCCCTTTGTAGAACAAAATTCTAACCGTGTGAACAGAGGACACTTTCTGGCACTAAGCACGCTTTTCCTGTGACATGTACTTGTTGCTCATGGCTGTCCAGCAAATTCTGTCCTCACAGATGAAGTGAGCCAGTCTTTGGGGTCACACACGCTCCAGTTCCTATCACAAGTTCTAATGCTGTAAGCACCACGGCCTTGGGCAGGGCTATTAACCTTCTGAGCTTCATCCTTTGAAATGAGACTGTATTCCTCCGTATTGAGTGGGCTTGATATGAAGAGTCAGTCAACGAACGGACATAGACAAGACCCTGGGTTTAGCCTCAGCTGTGCCCCGCACAGTGCCTTTTGCTTGTCCCTCTCCTCTCGTCCTTTCTGCCCCTTCAAATCCGCTCTTCCTTCGGCGTTCTTCCATAGGGTCTCCCCGGTCCAGGTTAACTTGCCGGCAGCTCTTTCCCCTCTTTCTAGTCTCAGTTGACTGTTGGTTATATACAGATCTGCGCTCACTTACAAGGAATGGGGTTATATCCCTACAAACCCATCGTAAGTTGAAAATGCCGTAAGTTGAAAATACACTTAACATACCTAATGTACCCAACATCACGGCTTAGCCTTGCCTACCATAAACTTTCTCAGAACATTTTCCTTAGCCTACAGGTGGGCAAAATCATCTCACACAAAGATATTTTATGATGAAGTGTTCAATACCTCGTGTAATGTGTTGAATGCTGTGCCGAAAGTGAAAAACAGAATGGCTGTCAGTATGTCAGTTGTTTACTCTCATGATCACTGCCGCTGCCCAACATCTCGAGAGAGTACCTCACAGATCGCTAGCCCAGGAAAAGGTCCAAATTCAAAGTCAGAAGTATGGTTGCTACTGAATTCATATCACTTTCGCACCACCATAAAGTTGAAAAATCTTCATGGTAAGTCAAACCATTGTAAGTTGGGGACTGTGTGTACTGCTTTGAAATCCCTTTTGTATTATTCTTTGATATTTCACATCTGTGTATATATCTCATTTCCGTAATCAATTTATAAGTTCTTTGAAGGCAAGGGCTTTGCATATATGTCTTTTTAAAGATATTTATTGCAGCATAATTTACATAAAATGAAGTAAACAGACTTAAGTATATCTTTTGATGGAGTTTTGACAAAGTTACCTTCTACCCTTTCCAGTTATTCTCCTCACCCCCAAGACAACTGCTGTCTAATTTCTATCACCACGTTTTAGTTTTTCCTCTTCTAGATACTTCTTATGAATGGAATAATACAGATTGTACTCTTGTGTCTTTTGTGTTCAACATAATTATTTTAGATTTATGTTATGACATTCCTTTTTTTACTGCTGAATAATATTTCATTGTATGAATATACCATGATTTATTAATCCATTCATCAGCATCTGTATATTTGTGTTGTTTCCAGTGTAAGGATTTTATGAATAGAGCTGCTATGAACATTCTTCTATAAGTCTTTATTATAGACATATGCTTTCAATTCTGTGGGTAAATACCTGGAAGTGGGAGTATGCATATGATTAACTTTATAAGAAACTGACAAACCTTTCCCAAAGTCATTATACCAGTTTACATTCCCACTAGTAATACATGGGATTCCAGTTGTTCCATGTTCTCTTCAACACTTGGTATTGTCAATCCCTTTAATTTTAGTTATTCTAGAGGGGATGAAGTGATACCTCATGGTGTTTTTAATTTTGAGTTCCTGGTAATTAATGATGTTAACATCTTTTCATGGGCTTATTGGCATATCTTTTGTGAAGTGTCTCTTCAAATTTTTCTTATTTTTAATTGGGTTGTTGGTCTTTTTATTATTGAGTTTTGAGAGTTCTTTATATATTTGTCAGATGTATTACAGATATTTTCTCCAAATCTGTGGCTTGCCTTTCCATTTTCCTAACAGTGTCTTGATGAGCAGAAAAGTTTTATTTTTAATGAAACCTGTCAATGTTTTCTTTTTAGGTTAATGCTTTTTGTATCTTCATAATTATTTGCCTACTACAAGGTTGTGAAGAGATTCTCCTGTTTTTTTTCTCTAGCTTCTAGGCTTTGGCTTTGGTTTGACATTCAGGTCTGTGATCCACCTCAAAGTAATTTTTCTGTATGGCTTGAAGTAGAAGCTGGAGTTAATTTTCTTTATATATATTCAGGTATTCTAGTGACTTTTGTTTAAAAATCTGTTCCTTCCTGGTTGAATTGCCTTCGTGCCTTTGTCAAAACAAATTGACCATATATGACTGGGTCTATTTCTGGATACTCTATTCGAATTATCTATCTTTCTATTTGTATGCCAATACCAACATTTTTAAAAATCAGGAAATGTAAATTCTCCAACTTTGTTCTTTTTAAAAGGTATTTTGGCTATTCTAGGCCTTTGCATTTCCATGTAAATTTTAGAATCAGTTTGCCAATTCTGATTTGCCAAGATCTACAAGAGAAGAAATGACATTTTAACAATATTGAATCTTTCAATCAATTAACATGGTTTTATATAGGCCTTTAATTTCTCTCAGTAATGTTTTGAGATTTCAATGTAGAACTCTTGCATCTGTTTTAATGTTTTTGCTTTTATTGTAAATGATAGTTTTCTACATTTTACTTCCTGGTTGTTGCTAGCATGTAGGAGTACAAATGATGTTTCTATATTACTTAGTGTCCTGAGACACTGCTAAATTCACTGTTACTACTAAGTTCTAGTAGCTTTTTTGTAGATTTCTTAGAGTTTTTTTTAAACATAAAGCCATATAGTCTGTTAACAGCTTTACTTCTTTCTTTGCAATCTTTGTAATCTATATGTTTTTTAATTTCTTTGTCTTACTTGCACTGACTGGGATCTCCAGTACCATATTGTACACACATGGTGAGAGCAGATACTGGCCTTAAAGTCCCACATTAAGGTTGCTGTTAGCAGGTTTTACATGGATGTCCTTATCAGACTGAAGGAATTCCTTTATATTCCTACTTTGCTAAGAGTTTTTATTGTGAATGGGTGCTGAATTCTGTGGAATGCTCTTTATGCATCTCTGGAGATGATCTTAATGATTTTGCTTTATTTTATTACCATGGTCTATTATATTAACTTTTTAGTATTGGATCAACCTTGCATTTTAAGAATAAATAACTTTTTCTTAGTTATGATATTTTATTTTTTGTATTACTAGATTTTATTTGCTAAAACTGTATTAAGATTTTTACATCTATGTTCATGAGTGAGATTGGTCAGAAATTTCTTGTGTTGTCCATGTCAGATATTAATAATAACAGCACGTCCATGTCACATTTTAGTAACAGCACTATAGTAGCTTCATAAGATGAATTGGCAAGTTCTCCTTCCTCCTCTGTTTCCTGAAAGAGTTTGTGTAGGTTTGGGACTATTTTTTTCTAAATGTTTGAATGAGTTTTATTTGTGGAAAGAAATTCAATGTCTTTACTAAATTCAGAAATATTCAGATTTTTTTTTCTTCTTGTGTTAGTTTTAGCAAGTTGCATGTGTATGTTTTTAAAGGAATTTATTCATCATGTCTAAGTTGTTAAGAATTGAGGAGCACAAAAGCCTTTATTATATTCCTTCATTTTCCTTTCAATATCTGTAGGATTTATAGTGATAAAACCTCTTTTATTCCTTATATTAAAAAGTTGTATTTTTTCTCTTCCCTTCTTTTAAAACTGTCTAGCTTAGGGGTTTATCAATTTTACCAATCTCCTCAAAGAAGGAATTCTTTTGACTGTGTTGATTTTATCCATGGTTTGTTTTCTATTTTATTAATTTATGCTTTTTCATTTATTATTTCCTCCCTTCTACTTATTTTTCACTTTAATTTGTTTTTTTTTTAAGCTTCTTAGAATGGAAGCCTCAGTCGATGGTTTTACTTGAAATTAGTGTTATTCAACTCTTCCTTATCCTTACTGTTATTTTTTGTTTATTAATATATCAGTTACTGAAAAGAAGTGGTAAAATTTTCACCTTTGATTTTGGATTTGTCTATTTCTCCTATTTCTGTCAATTTTTGCTTTTTGTATTTTGAAGTTTTGTTATTTAAGTATATGCATATTAGAATTGTTTACATTGTTAATTTACTTTTAAATTGTTATTTACATAAAGACATACTCAGAGTTGTCTTCTTGATAAATTGTGAAATGACTCTCTCTGCTTCTGGTAATACTCCTTCAAGTCTGTGTTGTCTGATATTAAACTGGTTGCACCAGCTTTCTTAGGTTTTTTCGTTGCATGGCATATGAGTTCAATACAACCTTCCTGGGTTCTCTGTTCGATTTCCCAGACAACTGAAATCAAGGTGCTGGCTGGACTACTATCTCATCTGAGGCTTAGGGCCTCTTCAAGCCCATTCAGATTGTTGACAGACAGTTCCTTGTGGTTATAAGACTGAGGTCCCTGTTTCCTTGTTGGCTGTCACCTGGATGCCACTCCCTGCCACATGGGACCCTCCATCATCAAGCCAGCAGTGGTCCATCAAATAAATCTTCATGTTTCCAATCTCTGACTTCCATGTCACTGACTTGTAGGTGCACATTTATAGGATTCATTTGATTAGATCAACCTATGAGTTAATCTCCCTTTCTTATAGCCATCCATTCCATGTAATATAATCCAATTACAGGAATGAAATAATCATTTTCACAGTCCTGGGGATTATACAGGAGGGGCCCACCTGGGAGTGAGGAATCAGAAGGCCATCTTAGAATTCTGTCGACTGCTTGAAGTAATGCAGGCAAATTGTCCAGCATGGTGTCTGGCATGTGAGCATTCAGTAGGCTTAACTGTCAGTGTCATCGTCCCTAGAGGAAAAAAGAGATTTTTAATTAAAAGATGGCCAACTCAGCATTGCTCTTCATTTGCATCCCACTGAACAATCCCAAACCTCAGGAGCTTGGCCAGAGATTTTTAAGCTCTAGGCTGCCCCATCCAAAGCGGCTGTCCCCTGTAATAGTATCATCTTGTTGCCAGCACAGCCAGTTTGAAAAGTGGGGGAAGAAAAATCTATCCTTCAATTGTTTAATCTATATAAAACCAACTATCACTTAAAAAAACTGAACCAACAAAAAAACTGAACCAACTAGACCTACCTCAGTGTCTTATATGTAGCTTTAGATCTGTCTTGATAGAATCATGATTTTTTATAACCTTTTGTAGTCTAATAAATCTATGAATAGAGTGAATTTTCCATGATCCTCATTATATAAAGCATCAGGTTGATAGTAGAGGCCTGAGTAGGTTCTTAGAATAGAATTTAACTCCAAAACCACCTACTGCATTAAATCGTTATATAATGGAATTACTTAAATAATTTCGAAAAATAGCTTCTCAGTCAACACGTGGGAGTAATTCATCATGAACCTCCTAAAACCATTTGTTGTTTCCCTTCTTGCCTCAAGGTCAGAAAGAGATGTTATTTTCTTATTTGGAAACCTACCCAAATGTTCCCAAAGCAGTCCATAATTTTCCTTATGTTGCTCTTCATCATGCATACTTTTATTATTTGTCATCCACGTCTTTCCAGAATAACTTTGTCTTTAAAGAATCAAAAAAAATTGTACATGCAGGACTATTTGAATTATTCTTCACTGTTAATACCTTAGTATTCCCAAAGATACTGTTTTCTTCAGACTTCCCATTAGCTGCCAAATGCTTTAATCCAGTCTTATGCATTAGTCCTCTAAATAAAACAGATAAAAATAGATCTCCTCTCCTTGATTCAAGAGAAGGCATTAGATGTCCGCACCTGGCTTCTCCCCATCCGCGCCCCTTACCGTGGCTTCTGAGGCCCCTCTGGATGCCGTGAGCACAGTGTGGGAATCTCAGTTCTAGAGGGTATTTCACAATATGGCCCCAGGAGCCCTGAGACCTGAGAATTCTTTGGGGATTTAGGGTAGGGCTGGAGGAGGAGTGTTTATGAAGCATAAGTGGTCATAATGTGAACCTATTTTTATGTGTTTGTCTCTCTAGAAATTAATCACTCACTTGTTCACTCCCTTGCTGGTAGCTCCTTAAGGCAGCTCAAATTACGCTTTGTTTCTGTTGAGATTTAGTTGCAGGGTCAGGCCACTCTGTGCAGTCCCTGCGCTTGACAAGCTGGCTGCAGGGAGCCCTGGCCGAACCAGCTGTGGAAGCCAGGTGTCCAGACACCATGTTAGGGGAAACCCTGGCGCAGACTTTGCAACCCTTTCCCTCTACCTGAATCACGACTCCCCTTTCTCTTCCCCTGACCCCCATCCCTCTCCTTTATAACTGTATTTCTGGAGCTGCCATCAGGTGCCCATGGGTAGGGGGCTGATCAGGAAGGTAAGAATGGCTCACCAATCGCCAGCTGCAGCTGCTCACCCCACATCCCCTCTGCAAGGCCACTCCAGGCAGGAAGAGTAATTGGCAGAGGGGAGAGCGCTGAGGCAGTCAGGGCCGGGCTCCCAGGAAGTGCTGCCATAAGGGGCACATCAAGGGTCAGACCTTAGTGACAGGACCTACAGGCCCAACTCCTGCTGTGATTCATTGGTTTTCCCTTATCTTTTGTTTTGCCTTGAGTTTCCTAGGAATAGTCCCCTTAAAAAAAATCCCAGCCTCTTCCTGAACTTCCCTCTGGAGAGAAGAGGGAGTTTTCCAGTCCCAGGCAGGCATAGCTTGGGTGATCTAAGTGCCCTGAGAAGATAGGAAAGGAGCAGTGATGGGGAGCCCACCGAGAAACTGGGGAGGCTGAGGTGGCTGGAGCCTTCCACTCATCCACATGCCTGGGTTCCTGCAGGGGCGAGCTCACCCCTCCATCCCTGGGATTTAGAAACATAGAAGCTGTGAAGAGAAAAATGAAGTAAATGAGTAACATGGGATTATTGGATCCTTGAACTCTCCAAGAGAATCATTTTGAAAAGTAGCTTCAAGGGATTTGGTTTGTTTTCCTTTCCAAAGAGAGAGCAACAGAGGTGGGAGGAGTCCAGATCGCTCTGACGCCCAGGCATCCTCTCCAAATTGCATAGGTCAGAGAGAACATGTTATTCATTAGAACCTGACATCTGTTGCTGTGAAATGATGAGCTCCGTTAAAAAGCCTGGCCAACAATTACTGCTAATACAGCCCTCCTCCTGGAGTCCGCTACTTAGCAGCCTTCCCACCTGTGCAAAGCAGGCCGCCTGGGCACAGAGAGGACAGCCCTCCCTCCCAGCGGGCCAGACCCCCCAGGCGCTCCCCGAAGGCCTCCGCCTGCGTCCCTGGCTTCCTTTGATTGCACTCTTTGGCCACTCTGAGGGCCCTTTGAGGACTCCACTCCCCTGTCCACCCACTTCCTCAGCAGAAGAAAAGATTAGGGTTTCCTTCCTGGTCTCAGTCATGCAGACCAAAAGAAGCCACTCATGGAAAGAGTAATTAGCAGATCAATCCATCTTTTGGGGGGAGATTAACCTAGTTGTACTGTTGTGAAAGCTACTGTGTGCTCAGGCTTGGGTTTGACTCTGCTAGGTGTTGGGAAAATGTTTGTGATGACCAAGTACAGCTACTTCCTTGTCTGTGAGTGATGGTCATGAATTTTCTTTCTTAGAAGAAGGGGTAGATGTCTTACAGAGTCAGAAAGCCAAGGGTAGAGGAGTTGGTTTTGAATTCTTAATAATACCAAAGTAGAAACACCTACTTATTAATAGAGTCAGAGTTGACTTCGAACTGTTGGAAGAAGAAATGTTACAGTAAGTAAAAAATATGCAAAGAATAATGGCCTGGGATTAGGAGACCTGGTTCTCCTCTGGGCACCATAATTAATTTCCTGTGTGATCTTGGCTCAGACACTGCACCTTTCTGGGCCTCATCTAAAAATACTGGGCTAGTTAAGCTGATGATCACCAAGCTCTAATATTTTTCTGGGATTTTAAGTGAACATTGTGTTTAAGGTAGCTTAGCATACTTTTTATTCATGTGGAGAAAATTCCATCTCTCTTGCCAGAGGTCAGACACAAATTGAAAACATTACTAAATGGAATTAAGTACACTATGTACGTGATTCTTTTTTGTACAACCCGTATCTGATATTTATAGAACACTTCAGTCGCAGAACGTGCACACATATGCCCTGAACACACACCCAGGAAAATAATTCTAGACGTAATACATTTTCAGATGTCAAGTTAAAACAGCTTCTTGGGAATTAGGCTTGACTGTTCAGATGTGCATGTTGGTTTCTGACAGGTGCCGCGAGGGCTGCTCGGGGCTGTCATGTGTGATGTGGAGTCTAGCCAAGGCAGGAGGCTAAGCTGCTTGTTTCTGTCGCTCCTCATTAAGGCATGAATTCTAGAAAAAATGGAAGCATCAAAGAACAATCAGGACCGTTCATTCTGTACACATCATTAATGACAAGCAGAGGCCTTGCTTCTGCAGAAATGGGACTCTGTCTTGTCTGTTGTCAGATCATTCAGCGCAGGGGCCACCTGTGAAAATGAACTAGGTTCCTGACTTGTTGAAATAGAAGCTTTATAGAGATGAGCAGAAACTAGGAGCATATACGGACAGTCACCACTACTCCAGTGGTCTGCCAACTGCACAGCCATTGGCAGAGCTAAGTTGGGTGCCCAAGCAAGAATGAATCTAGGAAGGTAAGTGTGACAGTGGGGACCAGTCTCAGAACATGGAACATGGAAGGAACCTTAGCAGTCATCTAGTACAGCCAGGATTAAGTATGGTAAGCATTAACCAGTGTGGTAGGAATTAAATGAAGTAATTGGTATAAACCCTTAGTACTGTGTTTGGCATAGATTTGACATTCAATTAATCATTTTCATTTCCTGGAAAATCTTGTTCAAAGCCATACGATACTAAGATTAGAATCCTATGCCCTGATCACTGGTCCAGGGCCCAGCCCAAGCCACCTCTGACCTCTCACCTTTACTCTGCCTGTTTCCTCCTCCCTTGCTCACAGGAGCAGCACAGTGGGGTCAGGGGCTGGAGGTCAGCATACCTGGATGCACGAACTGCCCCCCTCCCCATGGAGTAGTCTGCCGTGGGACCCTTCTTCCTAGTGGCTCATCTGGGAGGCTGAAGACTGTTGTGGCCACAGGGAAGCCCAGGGTTTTCTTGAGCAGAAATACCTCCTCTGAGAGCATTAAGACTTGGCAGTGAGTACCTCTAAGGGAAGGTAAACATTCCTGTGGTTGAACTTACTACTAGAATCAATGAGCAAAAGAAGAAAGGGGGTGTTGTGATGGAGCAGGCAGAAGAAAGACGCCGCTTCACGGGTGCCTCCAAATCAGCAGGGGGGCTGCACATGGAGAAGAGGACAAAAAATCCCAGTGACTCCTCTCTTCCCAGACAGACAGCACCTCTAGCACTTACTCATGCTTAATGGAAAAGAAACCAAGAAAGCAGAAGTGAGGCTGATCTAGGGCAGCCCTTAGTGCAGAGCCACTGCTGAGGAGAGCAAGGACTTTGCCTCCTGTGTGCCCTGGACAGTCAGGGCTGAGACATGCCGTGGCTATTTAAACAGGCTTTAGGACAGCCATGGTGGTAAGAAGCACGTATAACAATATTTCTGCAGTTCAGCTATTGCTAATAATTTGTTCAGCAAACATTTTAGAGTTTCATACACTTTATACAGAGTATGTGCAGACGGGACCACAACAAAAGCACACAGGGTTTCTACCCGCCAGGTCTAAGATTCATCCACTCCTTTTAGAGAACCTAACTAGAGAGCCTGCTGATGGATTTTTGGAACAGTCCATTACTGGTTGAGATTCCATCCTGACAACAGAGCCATCCATGGCATTGACTATTTAGTACACTGAGTATGAATCAGAATTGCAAAGCAAGAAGCCCTGTAGCTCTTCTGAAAATCAAAATTAAAATTTAGACAACTGAAATTTTCCATTTTTGATAATTTTGGGGATCAGATCATCTTTAAACTGTCATCATTCTAGTTGTCTCAAACAGTGAAACATATATGTAAAGGCTGTGATTATGTCGTTTACTCAAAATAAGTGATAGTGGATCATCTCGTCCCTCCTGAGCATCTCAGAGATGATGATGGTGAATTGGTACTGAGTACCTACACTGTGCCAGCACAGCACTAAATGCTTTATATACTTAAAACCTATAATTCTCATAACAACCCTGTGAGACAGGTACTGCCAATACACTATTTTACAGATTATGAAGCCAAGGACCTGCAAAGGGAAATAACTTGTCCAAGATGACAGAGCAACTTAGTGTAGGAACTGAGAATACAGCTCGGGTTTCCCAACATTTAGGTTGCATTCTATTCTCAGACTGCCCTGCCTATCTTCAGTGTGTTGCCCGAATTATTCCACATTCTCCAGGCATCTGAGCTCAGCGGTCTGTGTAGAACCTGAGTCTCCAGGCTCTCTGCCGGGGTTGACACTCAACTGTGGAGTGCCCCGGTGTGGATTTGTAGTGGCAGACATTTCGCAGACATTTCGATTAGGTTTTCCCCAGATTACCAGCACTTTTCCCATTCATTCGTTCATTCAGTCAGCAAATGTTTGTTGACTTCAAAATAGGTATCAGGCACTATGTTAAGTGATGCGTGGGACACCATCCCTGCCTTTACTGCACTAGAGGCAGGATGGAAATTCTACATAAATAGCTCTCATGTAAGGCATAAACATGTACAATATACAAGTGAAACACAGTAGGAAAGAAGATGATGTGTGTTTCCTGAGATCAAGGAAGCTGATGTTGGAGAAAGGGTAGGATTCAGTGTGCAGAGATGGAGGGAGCAGGATGCTGAGAGGCCGGAAAGCATGGGGTTCCAGGTAGGCCAGTATGCATTGAAGAGGATAACAGTGATTGAGGCAGGGGAGAAAGAAGGAGAAGAGGCAAGTAGTAGAGTTCTGATGGGTGGAGGGAGCATGTGCTCTAGAATCAGACCAACCAGAATTCATACTGTGGTTCGGCCACTTCCTAGTTGTATTTTGTTAGCTCTGTAAATGTTGGTTTTCTCGTCTGTACCTGAGGGTAACAGTCCTCTCTCTCAGGGGCTTGGGAGTGTTAAGTGGGAAAATGATGTAAAATGCCTGGTGTATTGTTGGTGTTCATTGAGTGGTACCTGTTGTTATTTACTGCCATGCTAAGACCTTGACCTTCTTTTCTGTAGGCAATGAGATTGCCTTAAATTAATAAATTACATAGTGGTACAATGATCTGCCTTAGTGTACATATAAATCATAATAGATTCTCCTTGGACTTTGAGATACTAAGAAAAGCAGTAAAAACTAAGTTCCATGGTCACACTTGTGGAAGAACACTAAGGGAATGTTTGTCTTGGGCCTTTTTGCCCTTTTTTGCCACCTGAATGCCCACGGCTTCCAAATACCCATTCTTGTTCCCCCGAGTTAGGGTTGCCAGTTTAAGCAATTAAATATACAAGATGCCCAGTTAAATTTGAGTTTCAGATAGACAGCAAATCATTTAGTATAAATATGTCTCATGCAATTTTTAGGACTAAAAGTACTTACACTAAAGAAGTTCTTTGTTGTTTATCTGAAACTTAAATTTAAGTGGGCATCCTTCATGGAAGGACAGCCCAAGAACCAGTCAGAACAACCGAGTGCCTGGGGGAGGGGCTGCCTCAGCCTTCAGGCTTCTTCTCTAATAAAGACCCCGCATAGGAGGCTTTAGGCAGGGCCATCAGACCACTTCCTGGGTAGAAATGTTAAATGCGGATGGGTCCCACTGTGTGTGTTTGGGGGTGAGAGTAGGGGTGAAGCGGGGAAGGGTGTCTGGTACCAGTCTTCCATGTCCTTGGCCCTCTTCAGAGCATTCTTGCAGACAACTGGCAGAATGAAGGCAGCCTTTGTGGTCTGATAACTTGTCTCATGGAAAGAGCAAACCCTCTACCACAGAGTTTCTTCCAGAAACATTGCTCAAAGCAGAAACTTGATCTGTCCCTTGTGCTGTGGGTGCCGCGAGATGGCCACAGCGGGTGTGACAGTGACTGACCAGATGCTCCCTACCTGGTGAGTCTGAGGATCACACTCTAGGAGCTGGGAGGACAAGCCACCTGCCTCACTTTGGAAGTGAAACAAGTAAGACCCAGAGAAGGGAAGGGCTTTGCCCAAGATCACACAACTAACTGTTCAGAATTTGCGTCTGAACTTTAGCCCGGGTCTGCTACCTTGGGTTCTTCAGTAAGAATTTAGAGGATCTGAAAATTCCCAGCACCCTTGCTTGGTTGATTTCTAGACTTTTTTTCTGGATTACTTGTTATCAGTAGTCCCCAGATCTCTGCCTGGCTGTGTGTCCTGTGGTGCGGCCACACTCGGCTCTATGCTTGACTCATCCTCTCCTTCAGGCAGAGTTTGTTAAGCCCCCAAGAGTGAGAACTGGTAGGGAGTTAATGGCACTTTCAAAGACCAGCTTGATCCTTTCCCTCCCCATTAGTGCCTCCTTGCTGATCTCTTTGCCCCACCCTGACCAAGCGTTCTGCTGTCAAGATGGACAAATCCACCTCAAAGCAGGTAGCTTTTAACCTCAGTTTCAGAGGAATAATTTGTCCATGTAACATGAGGTGAAAATTAACACAAAGCAGGGCATAGGTTTGAGTACAACAGCGCCCTTGGGCTTAAGAGTGACTTTGACCTACTCCTCCCAGACCAGAATGATTACCTGGCTGTGAGAGTTCTTAGAGGAGCCACTCGATTAAATGGTATCACTGGCGAGGTGGTATCAGCCCTAAGACCGGCTTTATGCGCACACTCTGAAAGCAAGCCCTGACTGTGGGGCACAGCCAGCCCACGTGGGTGCCTGGAGCAGAGATCGGGATCTTCCACGCTTTCTGTTTTCCTGTTCTTGCCACAGCCTGTCACGAGACCAAGAAAACTTGTTTTGAAAATGCTCGACAGCCAAAACAACCTGTTCTCAAACCTGGACGAGAGGGTTTGTCCTCTCTGACCATTTATGTACTGTTAGATGTTTGACTAGCTGCCGACTGGAAAAAGTGAACTTGCTGTTTTCCTCTCATACTGTTCACAGACAAAGCTAGTGGCTTTACAGGTCCTTGTTTCCCTTTTTTCCAGCACTTCACCAGAGACATTTTAAGACTGTGCCTGAGTCTAACTGATGAATGAACATTTACAACGTATTCTAAGGAGAATATAACCTCTGGTTACATCTGTGAAAACAAGCTTATATGTGTGTTGTCTTTCCCAGTCCTATTAGATTTTAACCTGTGGTTTTCCATTTGCATTTTGGTCTTGTCTGGTGAAGGTACATCAGAATCTCCACTTATCCCAGTGGCTAGTCCAGCTTTCCACACTGGTGGCTCTAAGGTCGCAGTGGTATCTCTGTTCTTCCTGCCAAATCATTCATGCAGGTCTTGGTCTGGGATGGTCTTGGGTGGGGCCTGTGACTGTAAAGGAGTCGTTTCACCCCGCATCTGCAAATAGAGGGGTTGGACTAGATAAGGAATTGGCAAACCATAGCCTGAGCCAGCTGCCTATTTTTATAAATAAAGTTTTATTGGACCACAGCCACATCTGTTCATTTACATATTGCCCGTGGTTGCTGTCACTACAAGGGCAGAGTTGAATTGTAGAGACAAGAGTATGTGGCCTGCAAAGCTGAGAATAATTACTCTCAGGCCCTTCACAGAAAACGTTTGTTTATCCCTGAGCTAGATGCTCTTCAGGATTTTCAAAGCCAGCCTCCAGTGTCTTTTGAACTTGTGGCAATTCTTTTATAGCAAGAGCTCCAGAAGTAAGTAGTAAGAGGCTCACTAAAAGGAAGCCTCTCTCTTCCATAGCAGTTAATACAAAGCATGTTCTGACACTGTTGAAATATACAAAAGGTGGGGGCTTATTTTACTGTATTTTTACAGAGTTTATTTTGCTGTATGTCTGTATTTCTTTATTGGTGTATCCATGGTGTCCTCCAGTCTTGGAAAAGAGACACCCCAGCTGTGTAGGTCTGAGTGCATTTAGTGGCATGGGGCAGAGTAGGACACCCATTTGTACCCACCTGGAAGAGAACATCGATTCATCTTCTTGATGCCCATGGCAGGAAAGGGAGATAAATGCTAAAAGAACGTGTGTGGCTGCCCAGACCCACCCCACCCAGATCTGTCTGTATTTGCCTTGTCTCCAAGTCCGAGCAGGGGATGGGGCAGGTATAGCTCCAAATGGTGGGATAGGTTGATGGCTGGTGAGAAAAACAGGAATAGGTCTTGAAGATGCCTTAAAAAAGTGCAGAGACTGAAAAAAAACTAATATATTTAATCTTCCCCCAGTGCCAGCCAAACAAGATCCTAATTTGTAAAATTTGCATCTCAATGACGTGTCCCCTACCAATGTTCCAGATGAATAGCAGGGCATCCAAAGCGCAGGTTGAATGATCTCTTATCAGGGCTACCCTGGCCCATAAAGAACTTCTGTACAAACTAGAAAAAAGGGCCCCTTTGGGTTTGGTGCAAAGTTTGACTAATAGCTCTGGATAAGAAAACCAGTCTCCCTTTCTCTGGGCGTATATCCCTGGGAAAACGCACAGCTTAGCAAGTGGAGCAAGGGCTAGATGTCAGGCCCTACTTGCTCCCTTGCCCAGACACCTTTGTGCAGGACAGAAGCTCCACTCCCAAAGGCAACAGCCACTCCTGATGCCTCGCAGCTTAGAGCACTGCGGGGTCTTCTCTCAGGGGCCTTGCTGGCCAACAGCAGTTTAATTGTTCTCGGCCTCAGTTTGAGACCACAGCAGTCTAGGCTGGCCCCTGGCATGCACATTAACGCCTGTCCCCATCAGCAGTGCTGCAGTGCTGGGGTGGTGCAAGGGTGAAAGCACAGAGGCTTGGTCCTCTCCCAGCATGCAGGCACTCTTGGCTCTGATCTAGTTTAGGTGCTTATTTTGGACAGTCTGTGTCCTGGCTCTGCTTTGCCAACTTCTGACCTAAAACTGGCTCAGCTTAAGGAATGCACATGATTTTCCATGCCATTACATCTCAGAGGTAATACGCTCACAGCACAAAGAAATGTGTTAAGAGGTCCAGAATAGAAGAGCCCATAGTGGTGAGAACTAATTTCGCTCCCGAGGTGCTGGGTTACCCATTGCCCAGTGTGTGCAGTGACGACATTCCATCGGGACACCAGCTCTGCAGGGTGTGTTGTCAGAGTGGTTTTGAGAAGGCCATTATGAACTCTCCATGGGTACAGAAGTTTCCCAGTTAGCAAATATTTCTGATTTTAAAAACTTATTACTCCACATCACCAGGCCAATGATAGTGCCCCTCGCTTTTAGCCGCAGATGCCACATCCAGACTTGGGGCTGCAGGCCCTTCCAGTGGACCGTGGGCGCCCCAGCACCGTGCCCTTTCTGCTCCAAGCCTGTGGCCACAGGAGGCACAGAAGAACCTTCAGGGTTGGCAGTTTGCTGTCACAGGGCACTGGCTCCTACCCAGACCCCACTCTGCCTATATCCCACACCTGACCTTGAGCAAGGTACTGACTGTCTCCAAGCCTTCTTCTTCATGTATCCAATGGGAATAGAGTAACAGTATCTATTTCATACACATGATTGTTGCTTGGATTAAAATGAGCTTATTATAAACTAAAATACCAAGTATCAAGTTAGTTCATTTCCTTATTCAGTAGATATTGAATGCCTTCTAGTTATAGGCACAATTTAAGCAGTGGCTTCAGGTATTCCAGGCCCTCCCATAGACAGGATAAATGTTTGTTGAATTAAAGCAAAAGAAGAGTTCCTCAGAGTATGTTCATTTAGCCATGTGATGGAAGTGGAAGGTGGCAGAAAAGGAAACTAGCATGGTTTGAGTTTTCTGTGTGCCACTGTTGCCTCACAACTACCACTTGAGTCCGACAGGTCCACTAGACAGAAATACACGGAGACTGAGGAAGGCTAAAGAGCTTCCCTAGAGACACACAGGCACTAAGTGACAGATCCGTATTTGAATTCAGTTCTCTCTGAGTCCAAAATCCATGTTCCTTCCTCTAAATCAGGTAGAGATGACTGCAGGGTACTCTCCTTGCCATACAATTACCCATTTCCTTTTCCTAAATCACCCCCAAGCATCAAAACCCAGGCCAAATCCAAGCCAGAAAGTGGGACTAGTATAAAATCAAAGCAGAATGAGGCTCTCTCACCACAGGCCAAACTTCAGAGTCACAAGGGTGTGGGTTTAGGAAAACAACAGCCTTCAGTGCATGCTCCACGTTCCTCCCATGGTAAGCCCCTGTGAGAAAGCTCTCAACCCAGCCCTGTAATCTCGGCAGAGGGAAGGCAGGTGTCTTTCCAGGCATAAAGCTACCGTCAAGGACCGAGAAGTCACCCGCGGGAGTTGTGTCCCCAGAAGATCTAGCTTTTTGAAATAAACTTATCAAAAGATTTTGTTTGCTTCTCCCCCCTTCACCCTAATCCCAAGGCCCCCTGGCCTCTCACTCCTTGGACAGAAGGAGGGTCGTGGCTTCTCATCCTTGTCGAGTCCCAGCTCAGCAGTGTTCGCATCCTTTTCCCAAGCTTAGTGCCAAGTACTTATTCTGATAAACAAAAAAATAAGGGGGGCTAGAAAAGAAAGGAAAGGAAAATAAGAACTAATAAACAGGTTCTTGTCTGCCTTGGTCTCTAAAAACCAGTCCTGCAATTGACATCTATTGCCCAATAGGTGGAGACACCCAGACCGACCAGAAGGCTATTAGCAGGGTTCAGAAGAACGAATGTAGGTATAATGGGAGTTGGCAATAGTAGCTCTTGAAATTCATTACTGGGCTGTTGGTAGTTCCAGTTTTAATAGAGGAGCCGAAATACAGCTAAAATGATATTTGAGATGGGGAGGGTCACCAAATCGAAACAACTGAGAAATCATCTATCTCACTCCCTCACTGTGCAGATGAGGAAACAGAGGAGTGATTCAGGGTCACACGCAGATCCAGAGGTAGATGTTAAGGACGGAAGAAAGGATATTGTCAGTCAGTCATTCAACCGAAAATGAGACTATGTCTGTGTCATTGGGGTGCAGCCCCCAAAAATGAACATACAAGCCTTCAGTGTCTCTACCAGAGCAGGTGCATCTAAAGAGCTGCATTTAAAGCTGGGCAGACCCAGGGCCCCAGAGCCAGCAACACTGAGGGGAATGCTGTCCACAGCGCTCAGGAAGTCAGCCTGGCCTCAGGGCCCAGAGTGCGTGGTGGAGACCTCAGCTGCCCCACCACTGCATTCCCAAGGCCCCCCTGAACCTCAGCCGGCTATGAGCAGCCATACCACACTCAAGGGTGACCAGAGGCAGACATGTATACAGGAGTCATCAGCCAGCAGCCCCAAACGATTCAGGAAGGATGTTTTGTTCCAGAAGACAAAAGTAGGACCCATGGGTGGGGCTTCCCAGGGGACAGACGTCAGTTTAGAAGAAAGAACATAACTATTAGAAATGCATTTAAGCAATGAGCTCTCGCTGGCAAAAGGTATCAAGGCAGGCGCTGGAGGATTGCCCCTCAGAAGGGCTGCCTAGGCCAGTCCTGCCTTGGACAGGATCCTGAGACCTCGTCCTCTGTGGGTGTCTCTGATGCATACCAACTGAGTGGCCCAACAGTTCATGCTGTGGGGTGTCAGAGGCATGACAAATGGCAGCAGCTGAGTTGGTGGCCACAGGCTCTGTGAAGGGCTGATGCTTGTACCGGGCCTTGAGAGTGGGTAGATTTGGATAGGTGGAGAGGCGTCTAACATGCTGCATGGTTCAGGGAAGGGCCCTTACTTGCAAAGCAGTAGGGCTCCCAGAGTTGCAAAAGGAAATTAATTATTGTTTGTGATATACTGTAAGATTCCCCAATGAAAGGGCTTATGTAAATATAAATTATTATTATTACCATTAAAGTTGCTAGATGTCTGCTTTCTGGATAATGCCCTGGCATAGCCCTGAGCACAAAAGAAAGCAGACTGAGTCTGCTTTGGCTGTTCCAGAGTGAGAGTGGGAAGAAGGAGTGGGCCAAGGAGGGCTTGGTCCATGACTGTGGAAGTGAAGCCCCCCATCTCCTGACCAGGGTTGGCATGCAGCATGCTGCTCTGGGAGTCAAATGTCTGCATGTCCTCTCAGGGCCAGGGCCCTGCTCACATGCATTCCTTGATCCCCGCAGGAACCAGCCCATTACTAGAGCAGGAGCTGTCCGGAAGGATGGAAGGAAGATGGCTAGGGTGGATGCTGGCCATCCATTCTTGGGTCCTAGGGCAGATATGGAGGCAAGGGAAGATATACAGAAACCTCAGACATGCACAGTTCCTGACACTGCTTATTAGGCTCTTGAGGGAACCCCTCTAGCAAAGCACAGGCAGGGAAGGGTCACTTATGAGTTACTACTTCCACTTGAGAAACTCTCTGACTAAAGTGTTGGATTACTACCAAAGCAATAATAATAATAATAATAATAATAATAATAACATAATGGATAATAGTATATTAGACCTAGAAGTGAACTCAGAAGCTGTCCCTTCACTTTACAGACAAAGCATCTGGGGCACAAAGAGGTGAAATGGCTCATCCAAGGTTGCACAGCAGGTGAGAGGCAGAGCTGGGATGCAAACCAAGCCTCCCCATTCCTAGAATGTAGCTGATTATGTCGGGATAATAATACTTCCCATTTCACAGCCCCTTATAGACATAGTATTTCCCAACCACCTCTGGAGAGTTGTAAGATGCCAAATGACCATAATGGTAAAGGATTTCCTGGGTACCCTTTGCCATTATAGGGCTCAGGACTTAGAGAACATTTATGGTGCCTCCTTTGTGCTCCTGGGTAGATTGCACATGCCCTCTTGCACTTTCTTTTCCTTCTCCCAGACCCTCAGAGTAGGCCTCACTCTTCATTATGGGGTATTAGCACTTCCAGGAACCAGATGGGCAAGCAAGAGGGAGGTCAAGTTAAGTTTATCCCTTTTGTCCCTTGTTATCACAGTCACCATTCTACTGAAAAGCCAGCCAGTGTAGGTCCTTGGATGAGAGCTAACATCACCAGTCAACACCTCTGGACACACAAACTGACCAGAGGGAGGGCCATTTAGCGGAGTTCAGAAGAATGAATGTAGGTATAATAGGAGTTGGCAATAGTAGCTCTTGAAGTTCATTACTGGGCTATTGGTAGTTCCAGTTTTAATGAAGGAGCCGAAAACATAGCCAAAATGATATTTGGGATGGGGAGGGTCACCAAATCAAAACAACTGAGAAATCATCTATCTCACTCCCTCACTGTGCAGATGAGGAAATGGAAGAGTGATTCAGGGTCACACGCAGATCCAGAGGTAGAGCCCTGACACCCCTGCCCCTGCCTTGATCACCAGCACTCTTTCCACCAGAATCATGGCGGCATGGAAGGAATGCGTGCTTAGGAGTCAGCAGCTCTGGGTTCATAAATAACATTGCCCCCTATTAGCTGTGTGACCTTAGAAAAGTGACTTTGCACCTCTGAATCGCAGGTTTCTCATTGGCAAAGACAGAGATAGTGATACCTACTTGGCAGTAGGCCCATTAAGAGGACTAAAGTAATACAGATGAAAATGAATAGCATAATGCCGAGCATGTCAACACCTCCCTTCCTTTAGCCTCCTGGCTTGCAGACTCTTTTACCTCCATCCACAGGAAGACATTTTATATTCTCATCTAGTACATATAACTGAAACAAAAGTTTCACAAAAAGTTTCTCCTTGCCACATGTGATACACTGATTTTATTTCATTTTATTTTAATGCTGGTTGGGACCCACTACATGGATTTTTACAACCCCCTGATGGATGACACTCATTGTTTGAGCCAGCCCGTTTGGTACCGTGTGTGATATTATTTACCCGCGTTGTATGTACGTCCCTCCTTTCCGTTCAGTCATTCCTTCCTGCCCTCGCTCCCTCTCTAACTGACACACAGGGCCACAGGGCTACCTGTCAACAGCATGTGCAGGGCCCTGGGCTTGGGCAGCATGGTTGGAGCCTGCAGACCGTAGGGCCAGTGAGCCCCCTCCTGGGCTCCTGCCTCCCTAGTCTACTGTACCTCAGTGCACTGAGAGGACCTAGAAGGCCCTCCATCTGCCCCCGCCAGCCTGCCATGGAACCACTATGCCCCCAGTCCAGAACAACCCTCCTGAAGTTTCTGCTAAGGCCATTGCACCCCAGCAGGGAGGGGAGGCCTCTGGCATCCTTTCCCATTGAATGTTTCTTCTTAGAACTGCTGATTTTCCAGAGTCACAGATCACCTTCCCCTTCTTAGTCAGCAAAAGGGGAGAGAGGGAAAAACCAAAGGAGGGGCTCAAAGTGCCCAGGGTTCCAGGCGAGCTGACTGTGCGCACTGTGGGGTCCAGACCCCAGGTCACATCCCAGCAGGCGATGTGCCCCTGCAAGGCCTCCACTGGGCACTGCTGGGCATCTGCCTCCACAGGAAAGTGGAGGACCAGAGAACCAGGCGTCTGGCGTTATTGTTTCAGCTGCCAGGCAGAGAGATTCGAGTGAAAAGAACAGGGACCGTGCCATCCTTGCTGCCCCTCCCCCAGATCTTCTAGAGGAGCTGTGAACGCCCGGCCAAGAGGGTGAGTACCCAGAATGCTGGAGTGGCCAGAGTGTGTCCAAAGGGCAGCAGGCAGGGACCCGAGCAGCTGGGGAAGGCCTGAGCTGGGCGGCCTCTAAATGCTGAGAATCTAGAGGGAGAAACCAAATTTACAGCCAGGCAAACAACACTTAAAAGCCCCAGAGAGGCCCTCAGGGAGGAGAGGATTGTTTTATGCCCAAAGAGCTGATCTCCTCAGTGTCCTCTCCGTCCTTGGGGGTCCTCCACTTTCCTGTGGAGGCGGATGCCCAGCAGTGCCCAGTGGAGGCCTTGCAGGGGCACATCACCTGCTGGGGTGTGACTTGGGGCCTGGCCCCCGCAGCGCCCACAGTCAGCTCTCCTGGAACCCTGGGCACTTTGAGCCTCTCCTTTGGTTTTTCCCTCTCTCCCCTTTCGCTGACTAAGAAGGGGAGGTGATCTGTGACTCTGGCAGTGACTCACTGCCATCAGACAGGCGGCAGGAGTGACCCTCCTCCTGGTGCATCCAGTGACTGTCAGCAGGAGCCGGTGCTGAGTACCTGCCGCACAGCCCTGGGCAGAGTGAGCAAAGAACCTGAGGTGCCCGCTGCCGAGGCACGTGCCATCTGAGGCACGGCAGGCAGGCGCAGATGGGCACCGAAGATAAGCATGCGGCTGGGGCTCTGCTCTGGGGACCCAGGCCCCCGGCAACACCACACTCCTTATGCCCACACCCACTGTCTGGCCTCAGCCTCGGCCCAGCCAGCTGCATCCCGTCAGCTCAGCCGACCTCCCACCACAGGGCCCAGCCTTCCTGAGTGGCCACACTGCCACCACCTCCTTCAGTGAGGGAAACAGCACCAGCCTGACAGTGAGGAGGTGGGGAAGACTGGCCCAGACTCGGCCTACCAGGGCCTCTGGTCAGCCCCTCGGGGCATTTCATTCACTCATTCGCCTGCTGTGAGGCCTTAAGGAAGGTGGGCACCAGGAGCTCTAGCGGAGAAACATCCCCTAATTCTGTCCTCACGGGCATACAGAGAAGACCTCTGCTAACAGCCAGACTTACCGTGTGCCAGTCAGAGGGATGGTCAGCTTCTCTGGCCCTCAGTTTTCCCTTCACTGTAATGATTGGACTTTGTGACGTCTGATGTTTCTTTCTGTACAAAATTTCATGATTCTAGAGTGCATCTTTAAATAAGCCAAATGTTTCCATTCATTGGAGAAATATTTATTGAGCTGCTGTGTATTGGGCACTGTACTCAACACTGGGAGGACCCATGGGTCTTGCCAAGGAGCGTAGAGTGGGGTGCCAAGGAACAGCTGGACTGGGACAGGTGCGTGCACACAGGGATGGAGCCCAGAGGAGAAGGCAGCCCTGTGGCTGGGGAGGCTCAGTTGCCTGTGAGGACTACCCTCTCCCTCCCTCTCACTTGGCCAGCTGGCCCTCTCCTGTCCTCCTCCCCTTCTCATACCCTGCACCAGGGATGCCAAGGGGGAGCAGAGACGCCTACAGCCCCTGGGAGCAAGGCTCAGCCCTGCAGTTGCCGAAGCTGGCTGCAAGCTGCCCTAGCCCAGAGGAATTGGCCAGGCTCCAGAGCCACCCTCAGAGAGCCTCAGAAGGAGAGAGAACCACTAGGTAATTTTGATCATTAAGTAAGCATTTAAAAATACCCTATGATTGAGAAGGAGCCAGAGTTCATCCTAATACTTCGATGTCTAGCAGCAGATCCCAGCTGGTTGGTTGGTAAAGTCCTTCTGAACGGCATTTGATTTACTTCAACACATACATACTGCAGTTATGGTCTCAGCGGTGTCATGGGTGAAGGGCCTGAGTGTAAAAGACAGTCTAGACTTCAAAACGAAGAAAGTAGCAAGAGACAAAGAAGGACATTACGTAATGGTAAAGGGGTCAGTCCAACAAGAAGATATAACCATTATAAATATATATGCACCCAACACAGGAGCGCCAGCATATGTGAGACAAATACTAACAGAATTAAAGGAGGAAACAGACAGCAGTGCATTCATTTCAGGAGACTTCAACACACCACTCACTCCAAAGGACAGATCAACCAGACAGAAAATAAGTAAAGACACAGAGGCACTGAACAACACACTAGAACAGATGGACCTAACAGACATCTACAGAACTCTACACCCAAAAGCAACAGGATACACATTCTTCTCAAGTGCACATGGAACATTTTCCAGAATAGACCACATACTAGGCCACAAAAGAACCTCAGTAAATTCAAAAATATTGAAATCCTACCAACCAACTTCTCAGAACATCAAGGTAAAAAACTAGAAAGAAATTTTAGAAAGAAATCAAAAAGGCTCACAAATACATGGACACTTAACAACACTCTCCTAATTAATCAATGGGTTAACGACCAAATCAAAACAGAAATCAAAGAATATATGGAGACTAATGACAACAACAACACAAAGCCACAACTTCTGTGGGACGCAGCAAAGGCAGTTCTAAGAGGAAACTATATTGCAATCCAGGCCTATTTAAAGAAGGAAGAACATTCCCAAATGAATAGTGTAAAGACACAATTACTGAAATTGGAAAAAGAAGAACAAATGAGGCCCAAAGTCACCAGAAGGAGGGACATAATAAAGATTAGAGAAGAAATAAATAAAATTGAGAAGAATAAAACAATAGAAAAAAATCAATGAAACCAAGAGCTGGTTCTTTGAAAAAATAAACAAAATAGATAAACCCCTAGCCAGACTCATTAAGAGAAAAAGAGAATCTACACACATAAACAGAATCAGAAATGAGAAAGGAAAAATCACGACGGACCCCACAGAAATACAAAGAATCATAAGAGAATATTATGAGAATCTATATGCTAACAAGCTGGAAAACATAGAAGAAATGGACTTCTTAGAAAAATACAACCTTCCAAGACTGACCAAGCAAGAAACAGAAAAACTAAACAGACCAATCACCAGCAACGAAATTGAATTGGTAATCAAAAAACTACCCAAGAACAAAACCCCTGGGCCTGATGGATTCACCTCTGAATTCTACCAGACATATAGAGAAGAAATAACACCCATTCTCCTTAAAGTTTTCCAAAAAATAGAAGAGGAGGGAATACTTCCAAACTCATTCTATGAAGCCAGCATCACTCTAATACCAAAACCGGGCAAAGACCTCACCAAAAAAGAAAATTGCAGACCAATATCCCTGATGAACGTAGATGCAAAAATACTCAACAAAATATTAGCAAAGCGAATTCAAAAATACATCAAAAGGATCATACACCATGATCAAGTGGGATTCATCCCAGGGATGCAAGGATGATACAACATTCGAAAATCCATCAACATCATCCACCACATCAACAAAAAGAAGAACAAAAACCACATGATCATCTCCATAGATGCTGAAAAAGCATTTGACAAAATTCAGCATCCATTCCTGATTAAAACTCTCAACAAAATGGGTATAGACAGCAAGTACCTCAACATCATAAAGGCCATATATGACAAACCCACAGCTAACATCATACTTAACGGCGAGATGCTGAAAGCTTTTCATCTAAGATCGGGAACAAGACAGGGATGCTCACTCTCTCCCCTGTTATTCAACATAGTACTGGAGGTCCTAGCCACAGCAATCAGACAAAACAAAGACATACAAGGCATCCGGATTAGTAAAGAAGAAGTCAAATTGTCACTATTTGCAGATGACATGATACTGTACATAAAAAACCCTAAAGACTCCACTCCAAAACTACTAGAACTAATATCTGAATTCAGCAAAGTTGCAGGATACAAAATTAACACACAGAAATCTGTTGCTTTCCTATACACTAATGATGAACTAACAGAAAGAGAAATCAGAAAAACAATTCCATTCACAATTGCATCAAAAAGAATAAAATACCTAGGAATAAACCTAACGAAGGAAGTGAAAGACCTGTACTCTGAAAACTACAAGACACTCCTAAGAGAAATTAAAGAGGACACTAACAAATGGAAATGCATCCCATGCTCTTGGCTAGGAAGCATAAATATTGTCAAAATGGCTATACTACCTAAAGCAATCTACAGATTCAATGCAATCCCTATCAAACTACCAACAGCTTTCTTCAATGAACTGGAACAAATAATTCTAAAATTCATATGGAACCACAAAAGACCCCGAATAGCCAAAGCAATCCTGAGAAGGAGGAATAAACAGGGGGAATTACACTCCCTGACTTCAAGCTCTACTACAAAGCCACAGTAATCAAGACAATTTGGTATTGGCACAAAAACAGACCCACAGACCAGTGGAACAGAATAGAAAATCCAAACATTAACCCAAACATATACAGTCAATTAATATTTGATAAAGGAGCCTTGGATATACCATGGGGAGATGACAGCCACTTCAGCAGCTGGTGTTTGAAAAACTGGACAGCTACATGTAAGAGAATGAAACTGGACTACTGTCTAGCCCCATATACAAAGGTAAACTCAAGGTGGATCAAAGACCTGAATGTAAGTCATGAAACCATAAAACTCTTAGAAAAATACATAGGCAAAAATCTCTTGGACATAAACATGAGCAATCTCTTCATGAACATATCTCCCCGGGCAAGGGAAACAAAAGCAAAAATGAACAAGTGGGACTATATCAAGCTGAAAAGCTTCTGTACAGCAAAGGACACCATCAGTAGAACAAAAAGACATCCTACAGTATGGGAGAATATATTCATAAATGACGTATCCAAAATATACAAAGAACTCATGCACCTTAACAAACAAAAAGCAAATAATCCAATTAAGAAATGGGCAGAGGACATGAATAGACACTTCTCTAAAGAAGAAATTCAGATGGCCAACAGGCACATGAAAAGATGCTCCACATCGCTAATCATCAGAGAAATGCAGATTAAAACCACAATGAGATATCACCTCACACCAGTGAGGATGGCCAACATCCAAAACACAAACAACAACAAATGTTGGCGAGGATGTGGAGAAAAGGGAACCCTCCTACACTGCTGGTGGGACTGCAAATTAGTTCAACCATTGTGGAAAGCAGTATGGAGGTTCCTCAAAAACTCAAAATAGAAATACCATTTGACCCAGGAATTCCACTCCTAGGAATTTACCCTAAGAATGCAGCAGCCCAATTTGAAAAAGACAGATGCACCCCTATGTTTATCGCAGCACTATTTACAATAGCCAAGAAATGGAAGCAACCTAAGTGTCCATCAGTAGATGAATGGATAAAGAAGATGTGGTACATATACACAATGGAATATTATTCAGCCATAAGAAGAAAACAAATCCTACCATTTGCAACAACATGGATGGAGCTGGAGGGTGTTATGCTCAGTGAAATAAGCCAAGCCGAAAAAGACAAGTATCAGATGATTTCGCTCATATGTGGAGTATAAGAACAAAGAAAAAATACTGAAGGAACAAAACAGCAGCAGGCTCACAGAACCCAGGAACGGACTAATAGTTACCAAAGAGAAAGGGACTGGGGAAGATGGGTGGGAAGGGAGGGATAAGAGGGAAAAAGGGGCATTATGATTAGCGGACGTAATGTTGGGGGGGCACGGGGAGGGCTGTACAACTCAGAGAAGACAAGTAGTGATTCTATAGCATCTCACTACGCTGCTGGACAGTGAGTGTAATGGGGTTGGTGGGGGGGAAACTGATGAAGGGGTAGTTTAATAACCATAATATTGCACATGTAATTGTAGATTAATGATACCAAAATAAATTATATTAAAAAAAAAAGACAGTCTGGACACCAGCGCAGACCACGGCTGGGCCCGAGCCGGAGACCCCGTGTGCCACAGAATCCAGCAGAGGAGAGACTGATACCAGCTGAGAGCAGGGCTGCCGCCCAAAGCTGTGAGCATGTGCTCCCATGTCCTCAGTGTGATAGCAAGCCTTTGCTTGCTATCTCAAGTGTATTAATTTTCTTGTTTTGCAAATGTAGACCTCCTAAAGATGAACCCGGCCTGCTCTGGGCTGGTGCACTGAGGGAAACTGTGTATGTGAACCAGTGACACCCACTTGTTTATTCCCAAAGCCCACATCCAAGAGCCAAGCTGACATCGCCCAGGGCTCAGCTACAAGTAAGCTGCCCTCATGCCGGCCACTTGCTCACCAAGGTGCCCAGAGTTGGGTGGGCAGTGTTCACAGTGGCCTCTGGAGGGTTTGGGGTGAGGAGCATTGGAGTAGAACTGGGTCTCTTTGTAGAGATCCTATTATAAGGATGACCCCTTTGACACGAGGAGAGTAACGCCAAATGACTCAGTATTTACAGTGGCCATAAAGAACAGTGAGGACAAGGCAGACCACAGGGAATGATTAGCGGGACTTGTCTTGCACTACTTATAGGACGACTTTGATTTTCAGACCACAGTTGGTTTTCATATGACTGATTAAAAACATGAGCCAGTGGAAGTCCCAGCAGCAGAAGAAAACTGGAAAAAGAAAGCCTTAGATGTTTTGGAACTTGTCTCTATTTGCAAAAGTGAATTCTGACTTGATTTATATTTCCTTGATTTCCTGACAATGAGGGTCATGTCCCTGACCCACTTCTCCCACCACCCCTCCCCACCGGCATGTGGGCCTGACTCTAGCAAACATCATAAGGCTCATCTTATGATTGCCCAAAGAAAGATATTTTTTTATTTCCGGAACTCAGATCCAGAGACTACAGAGTCCTGTTTGGGAAAAAGGCAATTTGTTGAGGCTCTTGCAAAATAAAAAGTAAATGAGGCTAAAGGTGGAAAGACCACAGGGTCTCCTCCATGGGGTAAAGCACTAGTGGGAAGTGTGCTCCAGTGGCACTGAGATCAGGGTGACATTGGGCAGGTGTCTTAACTCGCTAGGCTCCTGTTTTGTCGCCTGCGAAACGGGAGTGTGGCTCCTGCCCACCCGACAGCGCTGAGCACCAACCACACAATATTAAACCTATTTTCTGAGATTCCTTCCCTTTCTGAAGAGCCCCCACTTTATTTTCTCTGTTTTTGTTTTCATTTTCTTAAAGCTATGTTGATTCAGCCATTCAGATGTTGGCTTCATGGACTTTTATTCTCTTGAAAAGATCCACTGGATGAATACGAAGTGCAGTTCCAGTAGAGAGAAACCCTGTGGATGAGATTCTGTGGGGCACAGTTCCCAGCTGCCTTCACCCCAAGGCGGGAGGGTGGAGGGATGGCTGAGAGGAACAGGCCTTGGGTCCCTCTCAGGAACCACCTATGGTGCCCCTAAGCCTCTGCTCGGAGCCCTGCACTGTGCAGCGCTAACCGTTCCCAGTTTGTGATAAAGCCTCCCAGATAACTACCACTGCCCCCGGGCCGCACCAGCATTGCTTCAGATGCCATGGGCCCTGCGCTTGGTGATCGCACTAGTTTAACAGATGAAGAATCAAGACAGAGAGGTTAAGTTTGTTGCTCAAGGTCATATGGCTATCTCAGAACCGTAACTGGCTGGCACTAAGAGATCACCCAGTATAAATCTTCCTGTTGTAGGTGAGGAAACTGAGTTCTGGTTCCAGATGCCAAAACGAGCCAGGGCCTGGACTAGAGCCCGTCCGTGTGTCCTGCCTCCTAATTCAGCACTCTTTCCACCTGCTCTACTAACTCCCCTTCACGATGCCTTGGGCAGAAAAAAATCTGCTTGAGGACCCGGCCAAATGTGATCCTCCACCGTGGGCAGCCAGAGCCCCGTGATTCTTAAACACACCTCCAGTCCTCAGCTGTGACCGCCCCCTGACCAAGCCTTTGACTAGAGCCGCATGCAGGAGCACACCCAGCAGGCCTGGCAGGAGACAGCAAGGCATGCAGGTGCCTCTCGCCATAGCTCTCATCCTTAGGTACCCCAGGTATGCCGCTAGCAGGTCTGGACTGGATTTCAACTGATACATAGTGTTCTGACGACTTTGGCTGGGTGTCCAACCCCCAGACTGGCCATCTTTGTGCCTCCAACTGCCAGCTCAATATGATAAGTGAGAAGTGATCCAAAAGCTGCAAGGGAAAGGATGAACTGAGGGCAAGGACCCTAGGACCTCTCTCTGCACACAGGGATTCCCTCCTCTGCAGCCATACATGTTCTGGCTGTTCCCAGACTCAGAGCCTCTCCCTGGCACCAAGCTTGGTCCCCACGGTAACAGTTGAACCTGTTGGTTATCTCCTAGTGCCAGGCACCCATCTCATTTAATCCTTCAGGGCAAGCATTATTATTCCCCTTTTTTAGTTGAAGAAATTAAAGCTGAAGAGGTGAGTCACTTGCCCAGGCAATACAGCTGGTCAGGAGCTGGGTCAGGCCTGCAGCCCAGGTGTGACAGGCTCCAGAGCCCTCACTACACTACCTGTCCTGCACAGCCTACCAGGCCTCGGGGATGAGCCGGCTCCTGACCAGCTCTGGCAGCATCTACACCCAGAGAAGGGGAGAAGTTTACCCCTGGACCAAGGCCCGGAAAGGTAGAGCTGCCGAGCACCCCGGTGTCCTGACTCCTGATCTAAGGGATCTGTCTGTGCTGCGCCCCCTGTCGTGGCTGTGAGCTGAGCCAGTCCTGCTTAGAATTCATGGAAAACCTTCCCAGTCTGGGCTTGGGGTCAGTTCTCTAAGTTCTGTGCTCCCATCCTGAGACTGGGATGGGGCTGAGCTGTGATTTTATAAAGGCAAGAGCAAAGGGACTGTGCTCAGTGAGGAGGGTCAGAACCGTCTTTTATCCTAAGGCATACGTCACTCTAAATCTTGTCTAATAATAAATTCCCTCCCAGCAAGAGCAGAATAAGGAGCTTGGCTGACTCAGGGCCTCTGTCCTCGCAGGTCCTCTTGGCCAGTTAACTAGGAGGTGAGCAGACCCCTCTCCGACCCTGTAATGTACTTACACTTTAAAGCTTACTCTACAATTTGGGTCAAAGAGCTTTTTAAAGGGTAACAGATAACTGGTGCCCATGGTAGCCTATGCTCTGGGCAGCTCTCCATTTTCTCTGATAAAAAGTGAAATAAATGAAAGTAGCACTTTTAAAAAATCTGTAAATAGGTGGGAGCCAGTTGTCATTTTCCTCTTCTTCCCCCTCCCCCTCCCTTAACTGACTTCACGAGGACCTGAGCTGAGAAGCCCTCACAAGAGCTGGTAGCATCATGCCTTTAAATAGCCCTTCTCCACATGCTTCCCCTTGGTGTCACGCAGTTTGCCTTGGCAGGGAAAGCCCAGGACAGAACAGGAAACTTTAGAACTTTCTGAAGAAGGAAAGACTTTGCTGTAAAGCATGCTGCCTCTTGCCAAGACTTTTGGTCTAAGGAGCATGTGCCGTTGCAGCCCTTACCCAGAAGTTTACAAGGAAAAACTGAGCTGATTAGATTTGCTACAGGACTTAGTGTGACGGGGTCTGAGGAGATGGAGAGAGGTAGAGAGCTGCTGCCCCCAGTGCCCAGGGCCAGTTTCAACAGCAGCCAGCGCCATTCACTCACCAGGCGCCTGTCTCAGGGCCAACAGCCTCTCCCCTTACTGTCCCTCACCCGTGACTTTCTGGGCAGGTGGAGAGGGGGGCACCACCCTGTGCCGTGGTGCTGGGGTGGGTCACACTCCACAGTACACTTTGAGCAATAAAGAAAATGCACTGGGGTTCTCCAGCAGCTGTCAATCTCAGGCCCTCTCTGAGCAAACACATTCTGCTGGGGAATAGTGGCAGGGAAACACAGGTAAGGAATGAATGCTCGCACCTGCATGGTGGCAGGCAGTTGGCAAGGACCCTGCCCAAACATCCCACGCAAGCGTCTCATCAGGGTGGGCTCATCCCCCCGTCTGCCCCTTGGGGAAGCAAAGCTCTGGGCTTCCCTCGCCCTGCCAGCCTCACTCTAGGCCTAGGGCTCTTCCTGCCTCTTCACAGTCCCCCTTGCCAGGGGAATGGTGGTGGATGGTGCAGTGGGTGCAGTAAAGGCTTTGAGGCCGTCAGTGTCAGAGAAGGTTGTGTTCAGCTGGCCTAGGACCATGCTGAGCAGGATGGGAATGGAGGAGGTGTTTTATCTTTCTTTCTCACTAATTGTTGCCATAATTTGAAGTTTGAGAGTGGACTACATTTCCTTCTTCAGTTCCCAAGTGTTACATTTGCCTGCTTTCTGGGTTGCCCTCTTTCACCTTCTCAAACAGTGTGTAATGGACAAACTTTAGCTGCTGCTTGCAAACCAGTGTAGTTGCCTTAATTACAGCCACAGAGAGCTTCCTGAGTGCTCTCCATGGGCAGGCTGTAGGGTCCTCCAGAAGAGGACATGCTCCCTGCTTTCCAGCACCCTCAGTGCAGCCCTGTAAGACATGCACATGTGACATACGCCCTGGAAGAAGGGCAAAGAATGTCTGCATGCAGGAAGGGAACCTTCTGGTGACCGGAGAAGATGATGGAAGCAAGGGCATTTGGCCTGAGCATGAATAAAGCCCAAAGGCAGAAAATGGCATGTGTGAGGAAAGCAATAAGCCGGATTAGGGGTGGGAACGGTTGCATCCTGATCCACGCATGAGCTTCTGGGGGTCTGTGACCTCCCCCAGTTGCAGTGGGAGGACTTAACCTGCAGTTTTTCTGGGAGAGAATCCATGGCCTTCTTAGCTTGTCAAAGGAAGGCAGGGTGGGGGTGGGAAAGGGGCATGATCCCAAAAACATAATATAGGAAAAGGGCAAAATAATTCTTTCTAACATGTTTGAGACAGTGAAAATCATTGAATGCCAGGCTGTAAGTCTGGAGGGCATGAGGGATCTTGGTTGGGGCAGTAATGGAGAGCCCCTGCTCTAAGAAAATGTATCTAGTTGCAGCAGAAAAGCAAAGTAAGCCTTGTGCCCAAGGGAGAATCAGACTTCTGCAGCAGTTCTGTTGAGAGGTAACAAGACCAGGAACCGAGGGTGTCACCAAGGACAGCGGGACATTGAAGAGGAAGAACCTGCAGGATGAATTCAGCACTGGGGTTTAGGGAGAAGTGGAAACAGAGTTCTGTTAAAGACGTCCAAGTGGGCCGAAGCACCTCCAAACACGTGATGTTGATGGACACTTCATTTGGAGCACGCTGGATGCAATTACAGAGGCATCCAGGTCAGAATGTCCCACAGGTGGCTAAAAATGTGAGACTGGATGTGTGGCAGAATGAGGGCTGGAGACTCAGATTGGGTGGTCCTCTGCTAAGGGTGACGTGAGCCCAAGGCTAGCCATGCTGTGCATGTGGGGAGAGTGTGAGACAGGAAGGGACCCAAGGAGTGGGCTCATCTGGGTGTGGGGGAGAAGGGGCAGGGAGGAGAAGGGTAGGAGACCTGTGAGGTGTCATGGGACAGGGAAAGGGAGCTTCCAGAGAGGAGCTGACATGTAAATGTTGCAGAGAGGCTGGGGGAGCTGGGACCGGGAAAGCCGGAGCAACGTGGTAGGCTTTGAAACACTTTCCAGTTGACTTGGTGTTAGGACAGTGGGGAGGGAGCCAGGTGTCGTCAGTACTGGAGTGTGTAGCCCCAGGGCCTGGTGAGTTGGGGGGGGTGCTCGCCCCCCACACTGTGGAATTCCTGTTTGAGACCTTTGTGGTACCAGTGGTAACAGGTCTTGGTGGCCCTTCCTGTTCATGTCACAGTTCTGGGTGAACCACTTCTAGGTAAATAGGTGTGACTGCTCCGATCTCAGAGGAGTCAGGGGCAGGGGAGGAAGAGCTAGGAGGCAAACCTGGGTGACCAGGGGCACAGGGTGCCCACCCCAGCCTGTCCCGCTTCCTCTCCCTCCACTTTCTGCCTCATCCTTTATCTTCCCGCAGAGCCTCTAGCTGACAACTAGCCATCCCGTGCCCCCAGGCCTGTGCTCCTGCTGTGTCTTTTTTTCTAGAACACCCTCAATGCCTGTTCCACCTCCACCTTCCCTGATTGCCTCAAACCCATGCCTCCTGGTACCTCCGTAAGCACCCTTACCACCTCAGTCAGTGTTATGTATGTGTCGGTCTCCTACATGGCAGGTGCCACATCTGGGTCCTCTCATAGCCCCTGGCTCTTCACACAGTGCCTGGCAGAGAGTGCCCCTCTCCTGATGTAGAATGTAGAGCCTGCTTCCACAGATTCTAATCTGTCTCCAGAAAGACCAAATGGTCTGCGCCATGTCCTGTCACTAGTCTGTGACTGACTGGGGAAGGTTCTCTTGATACCCAGCCTGATTTTCTTTCCAGTAGGCCAAACTGCACATATGTTCGGAAATAAATGGAAGCCATGGAGCACTTAGAAATCCTTTGTATTAGACCATCTTTGTCTATATGAAGGCAAAGATCCAACTGAGTGAAAAGCACAACCCTCTTGCATTTCAGATCACGAAAATGATGGGGTTGTTGACATGTCACTCTCTGCTCTGTAGCTGAGATTAGGCCCCTGTCTGACCTGGGACAGGGCAGGGGGGCTGAGCACCCCTGTGTAGGAGGAATCAGCAGCCAGGAAGATCTGTGTCCAGCCCTCGAAATGCCCGTGTGAGACGGCACAGTGCCTCCCTTGGGAAAATCCAGAGGGCTTTGCATCAGCAGGGAAGGAAAACCCAACCCAAGATGAACAATAAATAACAACTGGTCTGAGTTAGGTTGAAAGCTCTGAGTTGCACTTTTTTTTTTCAAGTTGTTTGTGCTAACCACAGTTTTTTTCTCCCCCTCTTTTTCTCCCCCTCTTTCCCACCAGGGCTTATTTCAAAACCTTTGTCCCTCAGTTCCAGGAGGCAGCCTTTGCCAATGGAAAGCTCTAGGAAGCACCAGCCTTGAGTGGTGGCCAGCCAGACTGCTCTGTCCACATGCGTGGCTTCCTGAAAGCCACTTGGAATGTCTTCATGGCAGCGTTTTGCTCACACAGCAGCTTTGCACAGCCCGACTGGAACCCAAACTTGAGCTGGCTGGCGGTAACCTGGATCCTAGAGCCCCCCCCCCACCTCTGGTTGCTCCCTCTTTGTTTCTTTCAGTATATTTCTTAGTTGGAAGAAATAAAATCACAAATCATAGCACGGTATTTTTCCAGGGAAAGTAAGATGTCATAAATGCACACAGCCTTATTCCAAAGTCTTTGTCTATGAGACCTCTTCTAAGTTTTCAGACTAAACCCCCCCTTTGCTTTCTTTCCCCTGACCCTCGTGTCGTGTGTGTGTGTGTGTGTGTGTGTGTGTGTGTGTATGTGTGTGTGTTTTACTCCCCAACGCTTCCCTTTTGGGGTGGTCCTCCATTGGAATCTGGCCTGAATGAATCTGACCAACCTGTGCAGTGTCTGCCCAGCCAGGCCCAGCTGGCGCTCAGGAGCGACTGGGTTCGGCACCAACCCCTCCCCGTCCAGCTTCCTGGGTGTGCACCGTGTGCACAGACCATCCTGACCCAGCAGGCTGTCATTAAAGGTTACTGACTGTGCCAGTGAATCTGTCCTCCCCTCTCTCCTGTCACCCTTCTCCGGGCTGATGGGAGGCTATTTGGACTTAATGCAGCACTGTACAAATTATACCTTAAAGACAAAGGTCAGGTCTTGTGGGATGTGACATCCAGGCGCAGGCCTGGCAGCTCTGCAGCCATTCCAGAGCAGAGCTGGGGAAGATACCCTGAGCAAGCTCCCTTTTTTCCTAAATACATAGATTATCAAAGCCAGACGGGGTCTCGGAAGTCATCTTGTTCCCACCCCCAATCCTTGTCCCCTGCTACTTCCTTCAGTGAACAGAGAGGAGCAAGGAGGCCCAAGAGCTATAGAAACTCAGCAACTTAGGAGCAACCCTGGGCGTCAGGACCAGGTCTCTCCACACCACCATATGACTGCCCTTAACTCGTACACAAGTTGACTCCAGCCAATTTGACCACTTCACAAGTTTTATGGTTTAATTTAGCACTGTTCCACCCTAAAGGCTTTCAGCACAGGGACGTAGGGCCTGGGCACAGGGTGAGAGAAACAAGCAGCCAGCCTGTGCTGCCTGTCCTCTGCTGAAACCCAGCTGCCTTCCCTGGCCCCATGTGGAGGGCCTCTCACTCCTGCCTCAGGGCCCCTGGTGGCTCTCGGAGCCCAGTTTAAACACTTGCGCCTGGAAGAGAAGCAGCTCAGGGCCCTTACAGGAACTGGGGAGGGGTACCTGGCCTTCCAGTGTTCTCTAGCCCCCGGAATATTCTCAGGAGGCAGAGAACAGCTTGAACAGACCTCCCAGCTGGCTGCCAACTGGAGGACTGCCTGACGCTGGGTTCTTGCACCCTGTGGGCACTTTGCCTCCTGCTCTGAAACCTTGGGAATTCCCATGACGGAGAACAGTCCTGTGCCCTATTGTCCACACCACAGCTCTGCCATTAACTGGCTGTGTGACCCTGAGTAAGTCCCTTCTCTGTGTAATACAAGGACTTGGCTTATCAGAACCACCTAGGGAGCTTTTTTTAAGAACCGCTCTGGGCTCTACTGCAGTTCTGAATCAGATCTCACTCAGCTGGGGCTTGTGCACCTGGATTCTGATAAAGCTCCCCAGGTGATTCTTTTAAGCAAGTGGTCATGGCCCCTCAGCCAGCTGACTACTCTGGAGTCTCTCCTGACTCTGGCGAGCTGACTGCCCACTCTACCCAAGGGCAGCTGTGTGCCAAGCCCCACCCTGTGCTCCATGATGCTGTCACTAAGGATCGCTCTGGCCACCCTCCCCCAGTAGAGGGGCATGGAAGGGCTTGGCTGCCCACAGAGCCAAGAACTGACTGAGTCAGGGTTTGCTCCAGACCCAGGAGGGGTTTCCAGCTCCAGTTCTTACAGAGGGTGGTTGGCAGTTATAGGATGGGGTGAGGTCACATGGTCTAGACCCTTATCATTTCAGCCAGTCAGTAGTGACAGGAACCAGCAGTGGGCAGTGTGATCTGGGCATGGGCCTCCTGTCCCTCCAACGTCTAGGGCTCCACAGGGGCTCAGGCTGGCCAGATCATGAGTGACTCCTCCCCACCACCGTGCACATCTGCAGAGCAGGCAGCATCTAACGTGGAAGTGCTGTCACACTGGCTCAGCACCCCCGTGCAGGGGAGTAGGGTCGCCCCTGTGCCAGCAATGAGGAAAGGAGATCAGAGAGGTTAAGTGAGTTCCCGTCCATCACCAGCCTGGCAGTGCCAGGCTCAGTTCAGGTTCCAGGCTCCAGACCCAGTACTGCTGCTCACATATGTCCACAGCTCTAGTAAACAAACAGACTTATTTTTCCTTTCCCAGTAGAGGATGATGTACTATGTCTAGGTTTGTGAGCATGGAGTTTATGTGATTTTTAAAGACTTCCAGCTCCCTTACCCCAGGAGGAAGGTTTGGGCTTTTCTTAGGGGGAACCAGACAACAGAAGGTGACAATAGCCACTTCATTTTTCCAGTCCCACGGATTTGAAACCAGCGTCCATGAGATCTTATCTCTATCCCCAACTGCAACAGAAGCAAGTTGCGCTTGTAAATGGGCGATGGTCACCTGTATATTTTTAAATATTTCTGGCTTGGTCAGCCTGTCATCGAGCATTGTACCTGCACACAGAGTGTAGCCTAGGACTAATTAGTAAATGGCTATAAAATGCTTTGAAGTTGAAAACTGCCATATATGAGAGCACATTATTATTACCTCGTAAATCCTGTCTCCAGCTTACTCTGCCCTTGTCATTTCAATCAAATCTTTAGGTCAGCACAGACCAGCAAAAGGGCTCAGATGTGTTTACTAGTACTATGGATGGGATCTGGACATCTCCCGGGGGCCTCAGGGAGGAGGTGCAGGGCAGCCAGTGTTCAGCCCTCTCCTAGCTGCTTAGTTTCCGGGGGACCCACCACCCCCAGCCACAGTGCCCCGTTGGAGAGAGCACGTTTCCTTCTGGGGATGCACTCGGAAGGGTATGAGCCCGAGGAGGGGAGAGACCTGTATTTGAAGCCTGGCTCTGTCCACTTAGTGGCTGGTAAATATTTAACAAGCAGTTCTTATGTATTTTTTAAAAAGAACGGGGCCCTCGTGTGCACTGTTTGCCAGTTCCCATGGTATAAAAACCCCACATGGCCAATTTCAGGCTGCCCACGTGAGGTCACTGGATGCAGACCTGGAAGAGCAGGAGGGTGGTTGTGGAGGGAGCCTCTGCCGGGCTGAACAGGCTCCGAGTGGATCTTGGCTAAGTCTGCATTTTGTTTTCCTCATCTGTAAAATGGGAATAAATAATGCCGGCCTCCAAGGGTTGTGAGAATTCCGAAGTCCATAAAGCACTAAGTGCAGTGCTTGGGAGCCAGAAACGTTTACAAAATATTGGCTATTATTATTGCAGACCAGAAAAAGGATTTTCTGACGTTGACTTTGGCCTTCTTGTGAAAAGTCAGAATGCCCCTGTTAAGAAGTCCTGCCAATGAATATGGCCTTTGGAAGAGTGACCCTGTCTGGATTGTGAAGAAGACGAAATGATGAGTCATCTTGATTTTAACGAATGAAAGATTAGAAGAATCTGTGGGAGTCCCCCCCCCACACTCCCACCCACACCCCAGGTCTTGCTTAACTCTCAGGCTCTGGGCAGCCCTTGAGGACAAATAAGCCAGTGACCTGCTTATTCGCCCTGGCCCCTGCTTTCCCACAGGCAGGAAAATCAGAGCCACTCAGGTCACTTCTGTTTCTGAGTCTCAGTTCCTGATGGCTACACGCTCCTGTTTTGGGGTTGCAGCCTTGGCGAGAAACGACCGCACGGGCCTCTTGCATGGGCCTATAAATAGCACCAGCCCCAGAACCTGCCCCAGTTCGTGGGAACTGGCCAGTCTCCTGAACGCGAGTGATAAGAACAGCATCTAATGGTGAGGTGTCATCTCATTCTATGAATGGCATCATAGTGTACTGGTGCTTTTAAAATGAGAACGAGAAGAAACATCACCTCTTTGTGTGTGCGTCTATCACGCTTACGTACAATGCCAGTAGAGGCCAAGTTAGGGGAGCAGACCGGATGCCAAGGAGAACTAGTGTGGGGTGGCTGCTGATGGGGATAGTTGCCTTCACTGAATGACTGTCTGTGCTAGCTACTTCTTATACATTGTCTTTTTTAATCCACAAAACAACTAAATGAGGTAGGTGGTGTTATCCCCATTTTGTAGGTAAAGAAATTTGAGTCTTGAAGAGGTTAAATAACACCGAGGACAGGAAGCTGGTATGTTCATTATTCATCCATACATTCTGCTTTCTCCCCCTCGCTTTTTTTCTCCTTCTCTCCCTTCTTCTTCCTCTCCCATTCCATCCCTCTTCCTTACTACATGAAGGAAGTGAACCCAGGTCTCTCTGGTCTTTTCCACTTTGTTTATCCAGGTTCCCCAAATGGAAGAGTTATTTATTGAGCATCTACTGTGTACAAGCCCTTCTCTAAGACATTCATATACTTGTTTTTGCCATTTTCCCCAGGAGGAGAGGAGCTTGGAGTGGTTGAGACTGGCCAACATCAGGTGGAAACAGGAGTCAGACCCAGGGCTGCTGGTCCCAAGGCCGCACCTCACCACTGAGGGTTCTGTCTGTCTGTGTACCCAGCGAAAGGACAATTTGAAGCACTCTTTGTATACGCAGATAGGCCTATCTAAATGGCTACATAATATATATATAAATACCAACTGACTTTCAGATGGCTGAACCAGGGCCAGCCCACAGCTGGAAAAAAACCTGACTTTCAAAGCTTATGCCTTGTTCTTAGGTCAAGGTCCAAAACACACTTTGTTGAAATAATGGCCTAATATATGAGGAAAACAAGATGAAAATAGGTGTTGGAATTATTAAGGAAAATTACCAAGGTCTTACAAAGACAGCAGGATCCATAAACTATTCCATGTTAGATATGAAATAACTCTAAGGATTGTTTCCTAACATAACTCATGTTTTCCTTCTTCAGGCTTCCCACATTTGCTTCTCCATTCTCTGATCCCTTGGGAAGGGCCACACTTTACAAGCCAGAGAGGCCATGCTTGGGGTCATGGTAAATTATGACTAATCATGGCAATAAAAGTAGCCCCGCAGCAACCCGGGAGTGCCCAGCATGACCCACCCTGCTCTGGGCCAGCTCCCTTTGCACCACCTTGAGGTAAGCCAAATGCTGTGGAGGGAGTGACAGATGCTCACTCCTCCAAAACAGAGCCCACCACCCTCTTCAAAGCCCCCAGGGAGCAGAGTCCCTCTACAGAAGTCTCCTCATTCTCAAGATTCCCTTTGCCACATGCCCTTTGAGCCACTTTAGTAGCCACCCAAGAAAATCCAGCCCTTGCAAATTTCTGGTCACACTTTTGCTGCAAAATGGAACTTCCCAGCTCCCAAGAAACGTCAGCTGTTTGGGCAGGTGCCAACAGAGGAGAAGCTAGAGGGTTACCAGGTGCCCTCTAGAAATAAGGTAGTGAGGGGGTGTCAATAGTGACAGTTGCCCCCTGCAGCACCAAGCATGATGCTCCAGACCCTGTTCTAGGTCCTTGGCATCCATTGCCTCGGCCTTCTGACCCTTTGGGGAACGAGGACAAACCCCCACTGCAGAGCCAAAGGGAGGCATCAGGGCTCTGATGGCAATTCCTCAGCAAGCCAAACATCATCTGAGTATGGCCGGGCCACCTCCCTGGGGTGCGACTTTGAAGGAGTCAGTACTCACTTGGATGCATAAGTTCAAGTGTGTTTGTGGAGGAATTTTATGCCGGACTCATTTCATAGTCCAGCTGGGGGCTGGTGTCATACCTGCAGACACGAGGTCTGCGGCAAAGGTGAGCCTCACACGTCCAGCTTGCCCTCAAAGGCTCATTCCTTTGCAGAGCGCCCGCACGTGGGGACTTTGGGTGACTGATGCCCCTTCACCTGCCTCAGTGCCCACTCCCGGGACTGACGCCCAGGCTCAGGTAGGGGGGTACTCCTCACGCCATCTCCACACCAGGCTCTCAGCCTGCATAGGCTGGAGGTTTGCACAACCCAGGCAGCTTCCTCCGCCTGTCTCTCCTGCCTCTCTGCCCGCAGCGACACCCCAGGCTGCCCTCTGGGCACCTCCTCGGCTTCACCGGCTGTCACTCCAAACACCCAGAGCCAAACTTGCCCACTCCAGCTGCCAGCAGCCAGCAGCCACTGGGGAGGGACCCTACACAGAACCAGCCAGACTAGAGCCTTGCTTCAGTGAAGCCAAGCCCTTGGCTGATGGTTTGTTGGAGATGAGGCCCATAGGCTCTGGAGCCAGACTGCCTGGGTCAAATCCTGCCTCCGCCACTTACTAGAAGCGTGAGCTTGAGCAAGCCACTTGACCTCAGTTTCTTCCTGTGCAAAATAGGGCTCCTGCCTAAGTCATGAGGCCAGCAGAAGGGCCAGTGCGTCTGGGCCCCTAGACCAGCACTGGCATGTAGTAAGTACTCAGAAAAGGCTCTCTTTCCTGTTAGTACCATTTAGATTTTTCATGGGTTCTGCCTTGTCTCTGCTCCTTCCTCTCCTTTCATATCCCTGTTCTTAAGCTTCCACTGACTACAAAAAAAATCCTTTTTTGACCCAGCCTTAGAGTCATGTGGACACCACTCCCTCCTGGAGTGTGTGCGACACTCCTGCCGCCAGCTGTCACTGCTCCACCAGCCCCACCAGCCTGCTGCCCCGGGGCTGTTCATATGCCCGGGGCCCCTCCGCTCCTCCTGGGTCCCTCAATGAGCCTATGCCGAGCAGCTTGACCTGGGGCCCCCAGGTCTGGATTCTGTAAAGCTCCTAGGACCCCTTGTTTGAAAGGGTTTTGTTTATTCAATTGCATGTATTAAGTAATCATTTATTTCCCCTGTTTTAACCAGTAATTTATATACTTGCTTGCTAGGGATTCCAGTGAGCGCTAGAGACTGGAAATTACCTCACTGAGTGGGCATGCTTCCAGTCAAAACTACAGCGCTTTATTAGCCAGGGGTTCCTTCTCTGGTAAACATAGAACAAACACTAGCTCTTTAAAATCTTGACTGTCAGTCGGGGGCCCCCCCCTTAAGTGCTTTTCAGGCCCCAGGTTGGAAAGCCTTGTCTGCCTGGGCCAGCCCTGGGGCTGAGGGCATGGAGTGCTCACCATTTACCTGGGAAGCAGGAGGAACACAGAGCGGAACCACCCACAGCTGCAGGGAGACGAGTGGCTGCCTCTCCACACCCCGCTCTCCCACCCGCTCACATGTGCACCGCGCTGGTCTTGACAGGCAGCCCGGAGAGTGAGAAGCAGGTTTCCAGGGCTGGCGAGGGTAGCGTCATCCAGAAACTTCGAGGAGTGTCCCACGCCCATGGAGGGGCAGCCCGGCCTGCAGAGGTGCCAGGGCCATCCTGGAGCCAAAAGGCCTTGGCTGAGATGGGCCTGGTACACGCGGGACACCGGCGAGCCCACAGGTCTGGGCTCAGACAAGTTGGGGTAGACTAAACTCATGAAAAGTAGACAGAAAATCTATGTCAGGTCAGTCAGGCCGCCATCCATTCCACACAGGTTTATTGAGCGCTTTTCAGTGTGCTGGGAGGTGGGAGCTACTTCCAGGGAGAAGCAGGACTTGAATCTTATTTATGCATTCAACAGACATCTCTTGAGCACCCCCTGTGCTCCTGGCACTAGGACTATACAGACAAGGTGACCCCTGCCCTGAGGAGCCTGGAAGGTAAGGCTTGTATACACCCCCGACGCTGATGGGCGAGGCAGTGGGAAGCACCGTGGGAACTCAACAGATCCACACTGCTTGCTTTCAGCCCAGGCAAATCAGGGAGGGCTTCCTGGAGGAGGAGCCGCTGGGCACAGATTCAGTCTCTTGGCCCCAAAATATTTGATCCCTTTTCCTCATTGTGTGATTTGGCTTCCTGGTGGGTTTTCCAGTTGTGCTGAGGAGCACGTGATCCCTAGTTCACAGGCATTCGGCTATTCATTGAGCATCTACTTGGTGCCAGGTGTTCTAGATGCTGGAGATAGCAGCAGTGAACATAGCTTGAGTTTCCATTCCCACTAGGGAGAGAGCATGAACCAGATACCTAGTACGTTGTGTTGTATATTAGAAGCTAAGAGTGGAAAAGAAAAAGAAAGGGAGGGGTGGAATGCAGTTAACCAGGGCGGCCAGGGAAGGCCCCGCTGAGAAGGTGACGTTTGAACCAAGACCTGAAAGGGACAAGGCAGGGCCTTCCCCCCGAATCCCAGGACCTGGTCCATTCCCAGGCCTCAGCATGGGCTTGCCTTGGGCCCCCTGGAAACCCACCCAGCAGAGTCAGTGCCTGAATCTAGAACATGCAGAGATGGCAGGCAGAGCAGTGAAGCAAGAAGACGGGGCTGAGTCCCTGCTGGCTGTACCCCACGTTCCCTCCTCTGAGCCTGGAGTCCTGGTCTCTAAAATAATGAGCCTCTTCCAGGCGGGTTTTGGGAGTAAGGCAGGTAAGGCTTGGGGAACCATGAAATGTCACAGTGATCCACACAGTCTGCCACTGCCATCACTTAATGCAGAGTCCCTGCCGCCAGCCTGGGGCAGGGGCCTGGTGCAGGTTCCCGAGGACGTGGTGAAACCAGGGACCACCCACCTGCACTGCCCAGCCCTCAGCCCAGCGGGAGCTGCCCTCGCACCTGCCTATGAGCTGCAGGGAAGAACAGGGAGCAGCTGTGCCCGCAGCACAACGGTGGGCAAACGGTCCCCCGGGGACCCGAAAGCTCTGCTTCTCCAGTCCTGGATCAGCCTGAGGCAGGTATGAGCTGGAAGGTGGGCGCCTGGACAGCTGTCACAGCCAGCAGCGAGCCTCCCACCCTCCTCGTCATGCCCATCAAAACTTCGGATTGATGTCTTTTCCCATTATGAAAGGAGCAGAGGACAAAAATCACCCCTAACCCATCCTCCTAACATAACCCCAAATATTTAGCTTGTGGGTGTTTAACAGAGTGCAACAAATATTTGTACTTATTCCATGGCAGGAAATTTTATCCCAGCTTTGGTCTGAGGAATGAAGGAGTTTCCTTCCAGTCTTTCTTCCCACTCATTTTCAACATGTTTAAAAACAATAGAAAACCACTTTGTATCCTGTTTTCCTTTTTATCTCACATTATTTCATAAGTGTTGCCATCTCACTGCAGTCTCCACAACCATCTTTGGAATATCTACCTCATGTTTCCCCATAGTTCACATACCATTTCCCTTATTTTTGGCCATTTGAATTATTTCTTGATTTTCCCTATTATAAATATTTCCATGAAAGATTACTTAAACCTACCATAGGAAAGGCACTTGGGCAAGACTAACACAGGGTGACTGATTAGCAAACAATGGGGAAAAACGAGTCTGGTGGTAGGCCAGTTCATGCCTCCACAACTTCAGAGCAGGGAAAAATGGGAGAATGTGCTGGAAGATTCTGGGTGGTGGAGGAAGCACTGAGATAGGTGCCGCCTGTGAGACGTTACGGAGGGTGCAGCACCTCCAGGCTGAGCTGAGGCTGGCAGGGAGAAGGAGAAGGAGAAGGTCGTTGAAAGGGTTGGCTTGTGAACACCTTCCCAGGAAGGCTGAGGTGTCCATCTGCTGCAGGCGGAAATACTGGAGCCTCTGAAAGCTTGTGCGCAGGGGAAGGACGGGATCAAAGGGATATTTAAGGAAGGTTTGTCAGTGTGGTGGCTGGATGTCAGCCAGCAAAGGGCAGAGGGAACCTAGGCGGGCAACTTCTGAAGGAATCACACCTTGAGGTGGGGTGGGGGCAGCAGGCACTGGCTCAGGGCAGGTCCTGGAAAGGAGTGAACAGGAGGAGATAGAAATGAAAAAATAGTTGAAGACGGCTTCTCAGGCTTTGAGACCAACAGGCACAAAGCCTGATGCCAAGGCCGCTCCCCTGCAGGATGCAGCAGGGAGTAGCGGGGCATGGGGCCGGCCTGTGTGGGCCATGGGGGTGCCTTGAAACCTGGGTCTGTGCAGACGTGTGGATGAGAAGGTAGAGGGGGCTCTGAGAAAGCCTCAGAGCCTGAGAATGCTGGGGATCCCCTCTGCCAGCCTCAGGTGGGAGGCCCAGGCTGCAGGGAAGGCAGCAAAGTCAGGGCTAGACCCCAAGAGATGAAAATCCTGGCAAAACCACCTGACCTTACCTCTCTGAACCTCAGTTTCTTTGTCCATAAAGTGGGATAAAATACCACCTAGCTAACAGGCTGGTTATGCTGACGGGGGATAATGGACGTAACATGCCTAGGGTATAATAAGCAGACAGGGCATGGGAGCTGCATTACTATTACTACTGTTACAGGGGGCCCTCAGCCCACCCCCAACTCTAGCCCGATTGTACCTGGCCAGCCTGGGGGTGCTGCAGGGGGAGCTGGGGCCGCTCAGGGCTGGTCAAGCTCACTCAGGGTCAGGACACCATCCCCAGGCCCAGCATGTTGCCACAGTTTCCCTGAGCTTCCCTGTGAAGGCCAGGCCATCGGCCTCAGGGCTGGGGCATTCCGCACTCCCTTCTAGAATGCCTGCTAGGTGCCAGGCTCAGCTGGGCACTGAGAAATCACCTCCAAGAAGTAGCAGATCTGGGCTGCCCCAGAAAGAAGCAACTACATTCCAAGGAAGTTCTGGACACGGGAGAGACTATGGCAGAGGAAAAAGGGCTCTTGAGATAGATTCCAGGTTGGCGATCAGAAAGTGTAACTTGGGGAAGGGGCACGTGTCTGTCCCATGGATTTGCCTGGCAGGAGCCAGAAGAGCCTCCCAGATGGAGGAACGTGCAGGGGCATCAGCTGGGCCTAAGGAATGGTGCGCAGCTCAGCACAGGGTGGTGATGATCCCCATTTGCTGAGCACTCTACTCCAGGCCGTCCCCGGAGGCTGACCCCTGCCCACATCTTTTCATCCTCTCACAATGACCCTAAGAGGTAATAGTGTGTTCCTCCTTTTTACAGACAAAAAAAATGGAGGCACCAAAGAGCAACCACATGGCTTATAACAGGCATTAGTAGAACTAGAACTCAGGTCTGGCAGCCCACAAACTTTATGATTCCTGCCCCCTCTCACAGGCAGCAGGTTGGGAGTGTGAGGGGAATGGGGGCTGAGTGTGGAGCAGAGGAGCTGAGGGGGAGGGGAGGTGCTGAGGGGGGAGGAGAGGAGCTGAAGGGGGAGGAGAGGAGGGGGGAGGGGAGGAGCTGAGGGGGGAGGAGAGGAGCTGGGGGGAGGAGAGGAGGAGGGGAGGAGCCGAGGGAGAGGAGCTGAGGGGGAGGAGAGGAGGGGGAGGGAAGGAGCTGGAGGGGGGAGGAGAGGAGGGGGAGGGGAGGAGATGGGGGAGGAGAGGGGGAGGGGAGGGGGAGGGGAGGAGGGAGGGGAGGAGAGGAGGGGGAGGGGAGGAGAGGAGGGGGGAGGGGAGGAGATGGGGGCGAGGAGAGTACCTAAGTCGGAAGGAAAGGAGGTAAGTTGGGATGTCTTTGACCACATCCACATCATCTAGGGTTGTCATCCACTCTGGGAAGGGCCATGGTTTCCCTCCGACTTGTCTCTCTGAGGCAGCTCCCTGAGACATAGGAGACCCAAGCAGTGGGGAAAGGTCTGCAGCCCTGCCTGCCCATGCCCCCGGAACCCTCAAACCCCTCTGCCTCTCTCCTGGCCACTGCTGGGTCCCTGGGCTTCTGCCATTCTGTGCAGAAGGCAGGTGGCAGGGAGCCTTGCGCAGGGCAATGGGCCACCTTTACTCTGGGATTTATCACTGGGTCACCCAGTGTCCAGGCTTGTAAGGAGCAGCCACGCCATCTGGTCCAATGCTAACAGAGGTGGGCAAACAGGCCCAGAGGGGGCAGGGGCCCAGAATGAGGATAAAACCTGATCTGAGTTCCAGTTCAGTGCCTCTGAAAGACAGGGACCAAGCAGGATGGTCCCCATCACCACAGGAGCAGGGTGGGGAAAGGTGGAAGGCAGGGGGCTCTTGGATCTGCAGGGCCAGGGCCACCTCGTGCAGTGAGGAAAGGGGGTAGGGTGAATGCACAGCCCCAGCCCCCCACGTACTCAGCAAACCCACGCCTGGGGATGCAGCTGCCCAGAGGGGGCACCTGTTTCCAATTTGCCCACAGACCCTGTTGGAAAAACCTGTAGCCCTGATTCAAGTCACCTGCCCAATTCTGCGAAGGCTCCCTGGTCCGTCAGGGCAGTGGCTGCAGCTCAGACTGTCGGAGAGCCCCTCTACCTAGGGGAGGGCAGGAGAGGGCTCTGGTACCCAGAGCACTGGGCTGGCCCTTGGCTGACTTTCTCTTTCCTCCTCCCTGGCCTGGGAGCCGAGACTGTGCTGCTGTTTCCAGAGGCTGGTTTGGGCCCTGGGGCTGTCTCCTCAAGCCCATCCCCTGAATCCTGCGGCTGCCCACCCCCTCCCTCTCAGGATGCCATGAGCTACGGGTTCTAGAGAGGGGACTGACTATCTTCCATCTGCCAGGCCTAGACACCCCTCCTCCTCTACCCTCCTGTCCTTCCCCTCCTCCATTTGGAGGCTCAGATCCTCTTGGCCACCTGAAATTGACCAAAGGCTAGGGAATGAAGCTTTCTGTTTGGTGTCTCCTTTCTTCCAGGGACTCAAAGCACTTTTATAAGCATTAACCTCCTTTATCCACCCTGCCGTTGTCTTGTTTGCTCTTTGTATTTTATTATTAGCTGAGGTGTTGTGTTTAACCCTCAGGCATCCAGCAAGGGGGAATTCCCGAAGCCAGAGGTGGAGCAGGCAGAGCACGACTCCCATGCCTACGTGCCTGGGACCCAGGGACCAGGTGCCACCCCTGGCTAGTGCCCAGCTCTTCTCCTCCTGTACTGCCTTTGGCCAGGTATTCGTCCCCAGCACCCACTGTAGTAAGCAGGGAAGGTATCCCTGGGAGGCCACTATGAGCTGGGAGGTGGAGGACCCAGAGGCAGTGAGGTGGGGTGGGGGGGTGCATAAACGGGGAAGCAGTCCATGTGGGTTTTGCCACCTGGCTGTGTGACCTTGAGCCAGTGACTTCGCCTCCGAGCCTGACTTTATTGAGAAATATGATGGGGTGATAAGACTCTCATGAATACAAAATCGGAGGTCGTGAAAATGACCTGTAAACACTGAAGCTATGTGCAAATGTCTAGGGTGTTGGACTGTCTCCCTCCCCCCAGAATGGGGGTTGGACAAGATGACCCCCTGGGGACATCAGCCCAGGATTCTCACTCAGGTTCTAAGATGAAAGGAGCTCATCCCCTCCTCCCCACCCAGCCCTGAGCGGGAGCCCCTTGGCCCAAGTGATCAGAGTGGAGGGCGGACTTGGCGGGGGGCAGATGGGTCAGAAATCAGCCTCAGTTGTCCCCGGATAGGTGGCCTGACCTAAAAGGGCTCCTTCCACCCCTTCACACCACGGGCAGCTTATGTCATTCATCACCATTGGGACACAGGCAAGCCTTCACGGCTTGTCTACATGGTGCAAGGGTGATGGCAGCCCACCAGAGCTCAGCTGCTGCAGGGCCGCCCTGCTGGGCTGGGCTGGGCCATCTGCTGGTGTGGTGCTGCCTGCCCAGAGGAAGGGATGCCTTTTCTGCACACAAGGGTGCTGTCTGCTTGCCAAGCCTTACCGCCATGGGTGCTGAGCCTTGTGGGGAGGGACGCTTGATCCTGATTCACACAAAGGTGTTTAGGGGCAGGCCTTTCCGGAGCAGGCCACGGGCGGGCAGCCCAGTTGGGCAGGAGAAGATACCCTCTCCACAGTAGGCTTACCTTGCCCCCTCTGCCCCTGGCTCCAGAGCCATCCCAGAGCAATGGAAAACATTTCAACATCTCCTCCCCAACAGATTCTTATAATAAAAAAAAAATACTGGTTTCCCAATCCCTTGTCCACAAATCCTAACTCCCAGAAGCTCTGAAAGCTTGAAGTGTTTTTTGTGACTTATTCGGCAACCACACCTGCCCTGATCAAACATCAGGCTGCCTACGGTCTTCATGTTTACCACTTTGGGTGAGTATTCATATTATTGAGAAGTACTAATGTGTTTGATCCAGACCTCCCTGGGTCATATATAATATGGGAATATGCATAGTATCACCTTTCTAAAAACGCAAAGTCATATAAACTCTGAAACACAAATGGCCAAAGTTTTCAGTTAAGAAAGTCTAGATCTGTAGTAACCAGCACTCGGTATAGGCCTTGTAATGTCCCAGACGTCGTGCTTAAGCGCTTCACAGGTATTGACTCGTGGGATCCAACAAGTCAACGTATTACGGAAGCCTGGGAGGTTCAGTAACCTTGCCAAAGGGGTTGGGACCAGGGTTTGAATCCTGCTGTGAGCCCTACACTGTATAGGTGGGGAGACTGAGCCCCAGAGGCGAAAGGAGGTGGCTCAGGGTCTGTCAGTGTGTCCGCCGTTAGCTGAGCCTGGGTCCTGGAGTCCCCCAGCAGCTGCCCAGGAGCTCCCAGCTCAGGCTGAGTTTGTCCAGCCCATCGGGAGGAGTTTAAAAATAGGATAAGTTCCCGTGGAAAGTTTTCAGATTTCAATGGATTGAAACCAGCTGACCCTGTGCACACAGCCCCACTCCCCAGCAGGCGAGGGGCTGGGCTGTGCGCTGAGCTCCCCGTGCCTGTTCCCAGCCTGCCCCTAGGGAGGGAAACTGCCTTGGGGACTCAGAGAGGCCAGTGACCAGGACAAGGGACAGGATGGGCTCTAGCTGCTGGGAAGGGATGGGAGACCCCCTTGTCTGCTGGGAGAGAAGCATCCCCAGCACCCACTGGCTCCATCTGTCCTCCAGTTTCTGAAGATGGACAGAGGACTCAGAGCATTCCCCCATGCCTGCATGTTCCGGTGGTTTCTGTTTTTCCACTGACCTGTTCTCCCGCAAATTCACTCCTCTGTCCGTCCTTTCATGGTCATACAGCAAACATACAGAACCTCCCCGACGAGGAAGGCTGGCTGCATGAAACACTAGGGACACAATCCTGTGCTTTGGAAAGCTGCAGTCACACAGAACAGCATCACAGCAGAGCAGGTTTGTACTGGGGACACAGGAGCGACCCTGGGCTGGTCAGGGAGGGGAGGAGGAGGAAGGAGGAGGAAGGAGGGCTGTTCCGGGCTGCCGCACAGGCTCATCCCCCCTAGCAGGCTGATGCGTAGAGAGGGATCATGGTGAGAAAGGTGGAGGGGGGCACATGTCCTGCGGAAGGGCCTCCCAGCTCCACTGAGCTGATCCTGAGGATGCTGGGCAGGTAGGAGAGGATTTCATGTCTTCCTGGATCCAGGCTGGTCTAGGAAGACTCCACTCCTGACAGTGGCCACGTGGAAGTTACCTGAGCAATTTCCATATCAGTCTTCTCTGGGTCAGGTCCTGTTCTTCTCACCTTGTAGACTGGCCCCTGGCATAGGGCTGAGCACTTTAGAGATGGCTGAGCCAACCTGCCCTAGGTGCTGCCACAATCTCCCCCTTCCTAGAAATCCATCAGCTCATCCAAGAAAGATGAGACCCTCAGGGAAATCTGAGCCTGAGCTGGGCTCAGATTTGTATGATATTAAGAAATCATTATTAACTTTATCAAGTATAAGACTCTGCAATGTGATTATATAAAACCAACAAACTCAATCCATTGGAGAGAAAAACTAAAATGTTTATGGGTAAAATAATATGATGTATGATGTCTGTGATTGTTTTCACACACACACACACACACACACACACACACACACACACACACACACACACACACACACACACACACACACACACACACACACACGGCCCTCCTGCCCCCTTAGTCCTTTGCTGGCTGAGGAAGGGATGTTAGCCTAGTCAGCCCAGCAAGAGGACACTCAGCCTGCCTGTGGGCTTGGTGCTTTGGAGGCTCATGAGGTGAGCAGCCAGGCCCCAGCTTCCGGCGCCCATAGTGAAGCAGAGCGCGGCGCCCAGTGATGGGGCCCACGTGGTTGTCATGCTCTTTAAGGACAGATCTTAGGCAGCAGTCCTAGCTGGATACAGAGCCCTGGGTTGATGGCTTCCAGAGCAGCCCACGGGCTGGTCACTCGTGCTGACCATCGCCGTTCTGGCTGCTGGGAGAGGCCTCAGCAGCCACTGCCCACAGGTTGTCTGAGGGCCTACTGAGGCCACATCTCTGGCCCCTGTGTCACCCGGGCTTGGCCTGTGAACTGGCCCGAGTGGGCCTCACCTGGCCCTTTGTGGGGATGGCAGCTATATCCTGGACACCTTGCTCCTCCCAGGTTCCAGAGCCAGGGGCTGCAGCTGGGCAGCTGGGTAGCGTGGCAATATGGAGAAATGCTGCCCACTGCCGAGAGCAGCCCTGATTAATTACCGTGGCAGGAGGGAGAGCAAGGAGCGTCTACAGGCCTGAAGGCCGCAGGCCTCCCTACCCCCTGGGGCCCAGCAGCCAGCCGGGCCAGATAATCGGGGCAGCATTCCTGCTGATTCCTGCTGATTTCTTCCATCTCCACCCAGAGGCTTAATGAAGAAAACAGCTTTTCCGAGCCTCCTGAGCTGCTGCCACACACAGCCTGGGCAGGCCCCACTGGGCCACGAAGCCCCAGCGACTTGACTTTCCCAGGCCCCTCCCACCCGAGCAGGGCCCAGGGGGCAGTTCCTCAGTCACGAAGAATCAGCCTGTGCGGCCGCCTGGAGCCTGGGCCTCCTGCCAGGAGGGTGAACCAGGGGGAGCTGGGCTCAGAAACCGTCCTCTGAGCCTTTGCTCGGGGCTCGTTGCCATCGTCCCCACTTCCTAGTGATCCAGCTCAGGGTCCTGCCTGCCTCCACTCTGGGGCCCCAAAGAGCCATTTAGCAGAGGCCCAGCTCCTGATGAGAGAAGTTGGAGAGGGCAGGGCCAGAGAGGAGCTGCCAGGGGCTCCGGCTGTGGAATGAGCCCCAGGAGTGCAGGAAAGCTCTCCCGCCCACACCGGGAGTGGCAGGCAGAGTGGGCAGGCAGGCAGCTGGGACCCCCTAGGAGTGACTCCTGATGACCAGCAATGCCTCTGGGGAGAGTTTCCAGGGGGTCTGGAGGCTCTGCAGCTGGGCCAGCCTGCAGACTGGACACGTTTGCTCCAAACGAGCTCCAGGAGCCCAGGCCAAGGACAAAGCCGGCCCTGCTGGTTCCCTCCCAGGCTCTGTGGGAGACCACCCGCATGGGCTCTATCAGCTCAGATTGTTCTCCAGATCTCTGGCTCTGCACACAAAACCCAACAATCTCCAAGTTGCTCTGGCCGTCTTTTCTGGAACTGTCTCGTCCTAACAGCTGACCTGAGAAGACACTGGACCACAGGGAGGGGTGCAGGAGGTTAATTAGAGCAGAGTAAGGTGGCACAGGACTGAGAAGCTCCTGCCAGGCTAGCCTTTAACCTTGAGGACACCACTTTCTGAGAGGAGCCTCAGCCTGAACTCAGATGGGGGCTGTTACCTAGCACTTGCTCTGCCCTTGATCTCTTTCCAAAACTGCCCCCTTCCCAGGTCCTGGGCTTGGTCCCAGGGGAACTGTCTGCCGCTGCTCACACCTGTTCCATGAACCTTGGCTCATGCTGGCCCCCCTCATGGGAGTCCCTTCACCGGGCCCAGCCCCCTGCAGCCGCTCCTCTGCACACTCAGCACATCTTTCTGGAACATGGGTCCTTCTCCCTTGGGGCTGCACCATGGGTGTGCTCTGGTCAGGACACAGGCCTACAGTCTGACCGTCCCAGATTCAAATCCCAGCTCTGCCACTTCCTGCCTGGGTGACCTTGGTCAAGAGACAGAAGCTTAGTTGCCTCATCTATAAAATGGGAATCATGGCCACTTCACAGGTTGATTTTTTAACAGGGATTAAATGAGACGTGTGTGACACGTTTTGTGTGGGGCTTGGTTCACAGTAATGCTGGTAAATTCAGTGATTATGGCCACATTGTGGTGGTGGTGGCCACTGCTGGTGTCATTATCCCTGCAAAGAGTGCCGGTTCCCTGAGGACAGGAACCATGGCTTTCGTCTCTGTGTTCTCTCCCTGCCCGCCCAACCCTGCAGGATGAGTGTGACTGGCACAGGGTGGAGGCCAGTACAAATCTGGATCAAATGGAAGGCAGTGGGGTCCCCTGGGGAAGGCAGGAGGGCATGACGTTTCCCAGCAGTGCGTGGGCAGAACCGAGTGGCTCTGTGTTGCTCTGAGATGCAACCCAGCCGTAGCCTGATGGCCAGGCTCCCTCTGCAGAGCCCCAGCTCAGTCAGGGCCCCTCTTGCTGGGAGTGCGGCTGCCCTCAGAATGGAGATGGACGTGACCTGTGAGTCCTGGAGACCTTGCTTCTCTGAGGAAAGGTGGCACCCTGGCTCCTTCCTGTGCAACAAACATTCCTCAACACCGACTGCATTCCAGACCTATTGCTAACTGGGGCCTGAGGCAAGCCCCATACCTTTCTGAGTCTTGGGTCTGTCATCTGTCAACTAAGCACCCTATAAATTCCTGGCTTCAAAGAGTTTTTGGAACATTAAATGAGATAATAAAGCACAGAGCCTAGGATGGGGGGGAGGGTAGTTTCAGCAGACATGAGCTTCCCCGTCCCCATCCACCAGCCCTGGCAGCCCCTGTCCACAACTGGTTGGTAGCAATGGATACTGGGGAGAGTGTGTGCCCTGGTCTGATGAAGGGGAGGTCCTTCCAAGCTCAGGCTTCTGTCTTCCTGCCCTTGTGGACAGTAGCTCAGGTCACCTCGGTCCTTTGCTCTGTCACCTGGGGCCCAGGAGGTCCACCCCTGGGGAGAAGAGGTCACCTGCCCTTCCCCCATCACCTCAGAGGCCCAGCCCCTGACCAGTGTCTGATTCCTAAGTTTACAAGGCCCTGTCCAAGCCTATGCTGACCAAAGGCTGGCTAGAGGTACTAGAAAACCCCCTTCAGCCCCCCGATCACCTTGACCCTGGGCCAAGCCTGAGAATACCTTCCCTGGCTGGTCTACCGCCCAGCTGCCCTCTGTGAACCTTCAAACGACCAGTCAGTGCAGGCACCATTTCCTCCAGGACCAGCTGCGTGTTTGAGCAGTAGAGTCTCTTCTGGTTTATCTGGAGGAAGGAAGATGACGTCACGAGGTAAACCACACAGCCTGAAACCACGAGGCCGGGTACCCCAGTGATGTTTGCTTTTCAGCGAGTCACTCATGTGCACAGAGGGACACATTGCCTGGGCCTTTCTGGTCAGAGAGTGGCTGGGAAGACAGAGGGAGATTTTCAAACATAGAACCACAAGAAAAGAGAGGGCCCCAGAGAAGGCAAACGTCAGAGGCCAGGCAGGGTGGCTTCCGGGTGCTGTGGGACAGTCAGGTGGGCTTTGTGGCCACTCACGAGGTGCTTGGCACCTGAGGTGCTGATGGTTGGTTGTATTTGCCAGGGTAGGCATAATGGGCGACAATAATAATACTGATGGTAAGTACCACTTATGTGGGCGCATCCCCCAGTTAGCTCAACAGCGACCTCCTGAGATCAGAGCCCAAGAGGTTGGCATGATCCTGTGGATAGAGAGGGGAGATGAGGCTGGAGGACCTCTGCTCTGTGCTCTCAACCTTGAAACTACAAAGCTGACTTGCCAGCAGGCTGGGTGTCTGCCTGCCCTGAGGCCTGGGGTTAAGTCCTAACCCCCAGCTGCTAACAGTGACCTGGAGGACGCCCCTTACCCTTTGCACGCCTCTGTTTCTTCCTTTGCCCAGTGTCCTGCCTTGTAGGTAAGAGATTTCCTAAGATGAACCCTATTCTTCAGTCTCATTTCATTACTTTGTCTATGCTCTGAGCAGGTTTCTCTGGGGAAATTGGCTCTAAAGAGTAGGCTGGGGCACTGGTCCTGGTGGGCTAGTGGGAGGAGCTGCAGGGGGATGACCTTCGTGTGGACAGCTTGAATGAGGAGAGCTGTCTGGGGAGATCCAGAGAAGCCTCACTTTCTCAGAAAACCGGAGCTGCATGAGTTGGGGGTGGCAGGTGCCTAAGGGAAATTCCCTGTAGGTCTGGTGTGTATGGGTGAGAGTGTAAGGGTAGGCGTGATGCCCACCAGGGTAGGCAGTGTCCCTGATGCTACAGCCAAGACGGTCCATGCACACTTACTGCCCAGACCCCAGGCCCTCCACCTCAGGGTGGGGCCTCAGCTCTGGCTTTGACATGCTCTGAGGGCCTGCAGGGGACAGACGAGAGGACACAACACAAGGACTTGGCCCAGCTCCTCTTCGGGGGCCTCCTGATGCCCGGCGTCCCTCCACTGGAGTCATGCTGTCTGGGCTGAGACCCGCCCTCATCGGTTCTTTTCCTTATAATGCAGGTACCCCGTGGGAGAGGCAGCACCTCATGTCAGTGCAGGTGGATAGAGACTTCCAGCACAAGCCTCTCATTAAAAGATGAGAAAACTGAGACCAGACTGAGGACAAGATCTGCCCAGGGTCATATATTAGCCGTCGGACATGCAGGAGCAGGAACCCAGGTATCCTCTCTTGTGTGGGGGATTATCCCTCCTGTCGCTGCTGTTATCCTAATATGAATTGCCTACCAGATCCTTTCCAAGATATCATCAGCTGCAAGTAGAGGGCAAGCTAAAGGCCGAGGAACACTGCTGTGTGGGTGCAGAACTGTGGGAGGGCCACAGGGGGCCAGGGCCGGGGGAGGCCATAAAGAGACGTTGCCTCTTTTGCCACTTCCCAGGGCCAGCTCAGCACCTTATGTGGGAGGATTAGTCATAAGCAACTGCTTGACCCCAAAAGTTGTAGTTCACTGGGTTGTTCACAGTGATGCTTTTCTGAGTCATGGCCCAGGATGACACAAAGCCTTGAAGGACCAGCTGGAGATCCCGTGGCCCCACCAGCTGCTCTGGGGGCTCTCTTGCCTGTAAACCTCTTGCCTAATGGCTGGCACTTTAAGGAAAGAGCACCGTGGGCAGTGGGTGGGCAGGCTGAGAGGCAGGCCACTGAGGTCCAGCCCTGCACATGCCCTGGGAGGTTCTCAGGGTCAGTTCTTCCCTGGGTCAGTTTCCTTGTTCATAGAATGGAAGGTCAGACCACATGGTCTCTGAGTTTCTTCGAAGCTGGGTTCTGCCCTGGCTCTTCTCAGGGAGGATGGGGTGGTTTGGGCTGGGCCATACCACACGCCCAGCCACAAGAACTGCTAGAGCTTGGAGCCCCTCCACTGACTTCTCGTGCCCTCCAGGGCTCCCCAGCCCTCACAGTCGCCTTCTGCTTTGTGCTCTATCAGAAGGAAGGGCCGCAGCATGTCTAAGCTGAAAGGCCTCCCAAATCCCCAGCTGATCCCGCTGATGGGTCCCAAAGGAGCAGGGTGAGGCCAAGAGAAGGCAGCTCACCACCTCTTCAGCTGCCTCACAGGAGGCCCTAAGGAGCCCTCTCGCAGGAGAGCGGGAGGCCCCCAGGTGAGGACTCCTCAGCCCCCACCTCCCTCTAATCACCGTCAGCTCTAAGTGCTCAGTGCCGTCACCTGTCAGCCCTCTTCCTCCTCGGTCCCAGGCCTTTTCACTCACACTTTCTCCGAGGCTGCAGAGCCTAGGAAGAAGGCGGCTGTGCGCCATGCAGTCTGCGTGGCCTAGGGTGAGTCTTTGCTCTCACTAGGCCTTGGTGCCCCGGCTGTAAGGTGGGGCCCTGATGGTACCGTCTCATAGGCTTGTTGGGAGGAGTCAGTAAGTAGATACCAGCACATACTGAGTACTCGGTAAATGCTTTCCTTCCTTCCTTCCTTCCTTCCTTCCTTCCTTCCTTCCTTCCTTCCTTCCTTCCTCCCTTCCTCCCTTTCTCGCTTCCTCCCTTCCTCCCTTCCTTCCCTTTCCTCCCTCCCTTCCTTCCCTTTCCTCCCTCCCTTCCTTCCCTTTCCTCCCTCCCTTCCTTCCCTTTCCTCCCTCCCTTCCTTCGTCTCTCCCTTCCTCCCTTCCTCAAAGATTTGAAATGACTCATGGTGGAAAGCACAGATACAGTAGGCCTTTAAAGTAAGGTCTTTAAAACTACAAGCCTGGGATTGAGGAGGAGAGAGCTGTCCCAGAATGTTGGGCCGAGTGGGCTGTTATCTGACGTAAGTTCTGGGCACTCTTGGCCAAAAGGTAATGCTGTTGGTATCAAGCTCTCCTTTTTTGATAAGAAGAAACATATCATTTCTCAGGAGACTAGAAGAATTTGCTAAGTCAGCCTTTATAAATGACATTAAGCTCTGCAACCGGGAGAAACCTTCCCCTGTTTGAGTGAGCCCCTGAGAACCTTGGGGGCGCCTCTTTCTCCGTCCCACTGCCCACCTCTAGAACCTGAGGAGGCCTGGGAACTGGGAACCAGAACTGCTGCCCCAAAGCAAAGCCCTCAGCAGTCCTGGGATGCTGGAGCCGGCAGCCTCTGGGGAAGAGCCAAGTCACTGCGACACGAAGGGCCTTCCCTCTGACGCAGAGTGAGCCCCCTCCCAGGGGCTCCTTCCCAGCAGCCAAAGTGCCCCCGGGAGGGGACCTGGGAATGGTCACTGAGAAATCCCACAGCTGCCCACACACTTCCCCTTCTCTCAAATGCCAGAGGATTCCTCTGGCGGGCAAGGGGAAAGGTGAGAAAGGCACTCTGTACTGAGTCACTGGAAAGATTATGGGACCCAGTGGGAAAAGGTCCCATTCCATCTCCTCCAGGACTCCTGAAGGCGAGCATGGGTCTAGGTGTGGCCAGAGACCATCTCCACAGACTTAGCTAGCACCAGAAAATGGAGACTTGCAGCCTCCCACTCCCGTCTCTCTGCTCCCCCACCCCCACCACAGCCCACGCAAACCCTCTCCACAAGGGCGCTGCCAGCCGGCCCAGGGAATGATGGGCATCTCTTTCCTGTTCTGTGAGGTTCTGCCTCACTTTCGAAAGAGTCCCCAACTTCACCCACCTTTTAGCTCGGGGACTCCACCGGAGCACCCCCGTTAGTCTCCTTCCTAATCCAGCTCCCAGGGTGTTTTCCCACGGCCTGTGGGCGTGTCCTTAGCTGGGCCCTCGTGCGCTGGGAGGGATCCCCTTGCTTGTGTTCCTCACTGCAGAGAGAAGGCAGAGGAGACCATGGCGAAGTGCGGGCTCCCTTCTGGGGCCACTCTGCACCAGCGCCCGGGGCTGCAGCCGCCCCCGAGCACCCCGTCCCTGTTCATCTGAGGCAGCTGGAGGAAGCAGAGAAGGTGGCCTGGCAGCTGGCCTGGCAGCCTTCCCTGCTGGCTGTGGACATGTCTTTGGTGTCAGGAGGCAACGATCCAGGATGTGATGGTTCACCCACGTCAAGGTCTACCCGTACATGGGTCAAAAGAACAGTTTGCCCAGAGGGGTTTTTGAGGGCTGATGGTAGACGTGAGTGTGAGGGAAGCCCCAGCTGGTCCTTGGACCCATCATACAAAGCTGGTATGAGCGGTGAAGGACGGATGTAAGGGGTTGGGTTGGGCTAGCTTTGAATTTGGACTTGGGGCTGGTTAGGTGGGCGGTGGGTGGAGTTTCCAGGCCCTTTTCCCCAGCCCCACTCAGTCCTTATCGCCTCATGCCTGGACCTTGGCAATCCCTTCCTCAGGGGCCTCCCTGCCCAAGCCTCGCCCCTCTAATTGATCCCCCGACCTTTGCGACGCTGCTTCCTGAAGGACCCTTAGACTATGCTCTTTGAGCTGATCAAGGGTCACCTCTCCCTGGCTCATAAATCTTCAATGGCTCCCTATTACCTATGGGAACTGAAGACTCAAGGCCTCGCAGTGGCCTCAGCCACCGTGCTCCCCATTCCCTAAGAGAACCTTCTGTCTCAACCAAAGGCCTTGGGCTCTTCTGGCGCCGGGCCTCACCTTCCCCTGGAATCATCCTTTCCCTCCCCTCAAGGCACAGCCCAAGTCCCACTTCTCCAGGAGGCTTCGCCTGACTACCCTACCACAATGGAGAATGGTTGTGTCCGGAAACGGGACCCACTTCTTCCTCCTCAGCCTTCCTTGTGTGCAGTGCACACTGCAGCTTAAGGCGCACTCCTACAGGCCCTCTGCACTCTTGGAATTCATTTGTTGGGGAAAGAGCCCAGTTTTGGAGCAAGACAGGCCTGGGTTAAAGTCCCGGCTCAGCTCCAGTCCCATTAACTAGTTGCAAGTCATTTAACCTTTCTGAGCTTCCATTGTCCACTCAGTAAATGGGGACAAGGCCTGCCCTACAGGACCCCTTGGGAGTATAGGATGCTGAATGGCATCTGTTATTTTGGCCTTCCTGGTGTCCATTCCTCTTTCTTTTGATGATATCATCTGGGTTTGCTGGTGAATATGGGAGACCAGGTAGGGCTGACCTTTCTTTCTGTTTCTAGTGTGAGTATATGACCCAGGCCTGGCCATTGAGAACATTCCCTTGCCCTGGCCACAGACATAGGTGCCCAGAGATAGACATGTGACTCAAATCAGGCTAGTGGGAATTACACTTGGGACTTGGAGTTGCTAAGACTTTCTTTCCATCAGAGTTCTTTCCATCTCTTTCCAGCTGAGAGGGCTGTGTTCCCCCAAAAGATATGTTCAAGCTCTAACTCCCGTTGAATGTAATCTCATTTGGAAATAGGGTCTTTGGAGTTGTAATCAAGTGAAGAGAAAGCCATACTGAATTAGGGTGGACCCTGATCCAGTGACTAGCATCCTTGTACAAAGAGGAAAATAGGACATGGAGACATGCCAGGGCAAGGCCATATGGCAACAGAGGCAGAGACGGGAGTGATGTATCTGCAAGACAAGGGACACAGGATTGCCAGGGGCCACCAGAAGCTAGGAGACAGGCGTGCGACCCAGAGCCTCCGGAGGCAAGCAACCCTGCCAAGGCTGAGATTTCAGACTGCTGGCCTCAGCTGCAAGAGAATAGCTTTCTGTGTGCAGCCACCCAAGTCTGTGGCGATTTGTTACGGCAGCCACAGGAAACGTCTGTAGCCACCCGATGGAGAGAGTGTGCCTGAGGCCAGCACTGTGGAAATCAGGGCTAACGCCCTGGATTCCTGGCACCATGACAACACTTGGATCCAGCAGTGGCTGAAGCAAGAGGTCTACCGGACTTCTCCGTTACATCAGCCAATATAGTCTGTATTTTACTTACACCGTTTCAGCTGAGTTTCTCTCTCTTTCAACTGAGAGAGGCCTGACTATACGGAGACGGCGAGTGTGCACGTGTAGCATGGGGCCTGACTCATGGGAAGCCCTGTGTGGTTACTGTCGCCCCAGCTGTTTCTATTCCCAGCTAGACTGAACACCCCCAGAGCAGGGGCCACTCTTCTGTCTGTGTCACAGGCTGGGTTCCCCAGATGCATACTCTGAGAGAACATGCAGGGCAGTGGTCTTGGGATCAAGCCCTGTGGACAAGGGGGGCAAGGAAGTGAGATGGGAAGCTGAGAAGGATGGCCGGTGATCGCCTCAGTGTCCCGTGGCAGTTTGGGAACTGGAACCACTCTCCAGAGCCATTCTCTCCGCCTTTTTACTCTTGGGTCCCTATCATTGCATCTGCACTGCCCTGGGACAAGGTGAGATCCTGGGGAGGCCCCCCCACGGCAGGCAGCTGACCAGCACCCCCAGCGGCTGGGACAGCAAGCCCTTCCCCCAAGGACCGGGCTGGCCACTGCCGTGCCCGCCACCCCCAGGGCATGACTCATAGCCCAGTACTCAATAACTTGTCACTGTTGAAAACATTCATTCATTCATTCACTCAAAATCCAGGGTGGATGGGGCCGAGTCGGGGGGCCGGCTGGTTAAGAGCTGATGGAGTCCTCCAGGAGGAGGAGACTTTGTGATGGGAGGTGGGATCAGAGATTAATGGAAACGCCACACAGGGCCAGAGGGGATGTACCTGTTGGGTGTGCCTCAGATTGGTGGTGTGGCCATGCCCAGTGCCAACCCTGAGTAGGTCCAAGTCAGTGCTGAAGGGACTGGTGGCTGATGGGTGCAGTGGCCAACCATTTCGATTGCTTCTCTTGAGACCTTCAGGCTCCTGGAGTTACACAATTTCTCTGCCTTTCTTATGTTGATTCCTTTGTGTGCAGGAGGCTAAGCCTTTAAAGGTTCTTTTCTTGAGTCTCTTCTGCCTCCTCAGGCAGCTCCTCTACAACTACAGTGATGTCCAAGCCCCAGGTAGGGGCCTTCTGCACAGGCTTCCCAGACCCAGGGCCTCGTGAGCCACCTGTGCTTTCCTGGACCCTGGCTGGCCTAGCCCCTGGCCCAGCCCTCCGGAGAAGCCAGGCATTCCTTCTTATAGGATGAGAAACCAAGACTCAGAGAGAGGAAGCTAGCTGTTCAAAGTAACCGTCAGTGGTTGTGCCCGGAAGTGGGACCCACTTCTTCCTCCTCAGCCTTCCTCGTGTGCAGCGCAAACCGCAGCTTAAGGCGCACTCCTCCAGGCCCTCTGCCTGCAGCTGCTCCGCGCCCATGGTGGTCCCCAGGCAGAGCCTCCCGAGGGCAGGGGCTTCCAGGCAGCATGTGCGGTCACCCCCTCCCCTAGCCAGGGCTTCTCCAGGAAGCGGACGCACAGCCAGAAGGGCCCTCGGAGGCCACTGTGCCCTGCCCACTTCCCGTCACAGGCAATTGGAAAGTCAAGCCACACGGTGAGGTGTCAGTGGGGCTAGAACCCAGGGGTTGTCCTGTTCTCCCTAAAGTCTCCCCTCCCTGAGTTTACATAAAACTCTCAACTCTTTTATTTTATCACCTATATTTTCTGATTTCCTCTTTTCCACATCTCTCTGTGGGAACTATTATTATCCCCATTTTCCACTAGAGGCTCATGGGGCCCAGAGAGGTTAAGTAACTCAACCAAGGACCCCCGCAGTTTGAGGTTGGACTGGGATTGGGAGTCCAGGCTGCGGCCCCAGAGTCCAGCTTCTTAGCACTTGGCTGCAGCACCCTCTGCCTGACGCCTCCCCTGGCTGAGGGCTCACCCAGCGCTCACTGAATACTTGCGCACGGCGGGTGGAGGGGACCGACGCAGGCAGGGTGCTCCGTAGGTCTGAGCTCAAGTGCAGCTCGGACACTGACCAACTCTGGTACTTTCGGCGAGTCAAACCCTCTTGAGCTTCGGTCCCTTGCCTGTAAAACGGGGGCTCTGACCCAGGTACACAGTAGAGGCTGGCTGAGTATTAATTTCATCGTTATAGTTACTCCCCCACCAGAGCCCCAGATGGAAGCCCTTCCCTGGGAAGGGCTTGTCCTGCTGGGGACTCACACCGCTGCCGCCCTCCTGTCCTTCCCCCCCTGGGACCTGTCAGCAGGCCCTTTTAGGACAGCCTTCAGGTTCTTTCTGGCTTTGCCTGATCGCTGTGTCCCTAGAGGAGTGAGGGTCCTCCCCAGGGGAGAGGCAGCTCTGGCAGGACCCTGGGAAAGGCCTGCGGCCGCACAGGACTCAGGAGGGGCCTTTGAGGTGAGGACCATGGCCAGGAATGGGCGGGATGGAGGCACGTGGTCGCTCGGTTCTCAGTTCAAGTGAGGAACTGCAGAGACCACCCAGCTGACCACCGGCCACGGACCTGTGCCTTTCCCCCACTCTCCAGGCTCTTCTGTTCCCAGTGTTTGGATCGTGTCCCTGGAGCTTAGGCCTAGCGCCTGTAAGGACTGAAGAACCTGCTCTCTAGCCCCCTTGTCCTCCTGCTCCTGTGGGCTGCAGGAATCTAGGCCCTGGCTGGAACCTCCTCCCTCTTCCCCTTTCTTTCTGGCGATCTTCTCAGCCTGGGCGGCCACCACTCCTGTAGCTCTGAACAGTTCCTGGCTCAGGGTGCTGGCAGGATTCAGATAGCCCATGGTGCTAGCCCTGTTGCCCTTTTCCAACTCCAGGCGACATGGTTACCATTTTATAGGTGAGGCCCAAGTTTGCCCAAGTCCATGCAGTTTGTCAGTTGGCTGCTGGGATTTGAGCCTGGGGACCAGCTGATGCCAAAGGCTGCCTGAAGGATCTGGAAATGAGAAAGGGAAAGGAAGGAAAGGGAAAGATACCCAGTTCAGCCCATAAGCAGAATGTGTCAATCATTTCTGGGGCAGGGTCTGCAAACGCTTTTTAGCATCACTTGAAGGACATTTAATTACCTAGTACAAATAATAATAATGGTCGTACTTCCACTGGGCTTACTTTATGCCAGGCACAGCTAATGACTTGTTGACTTGAGTTGGTCCCAGGGTTGAGATCAGAAGGGCTACCCCTCCCTCAGCAGCAGTTCTGGCCTTCCCAGTCGCGGCAGGTGTCAACCCCTGGCCTCCCTGAACAGGGCATTCAGTTTGCCCGGCTGTCACCTCCTCCCCTGAGCCCGGGAGAGGACAGGACAGCGCTGTACCAGCTCCTACCTGCCGGCTGGGCTGGGCTGTTTCACCCTCATTAAAAAGAAAGGCAAGTCCCCTCCCCTCTTGGGATCTTCTCAGCCGACCAGGCCGCCCCCTCCCCTCCCCACTCCCACAATCCCCACCAGCCTCCAGGTCCTGACCCCAGTTGGCCTTGGCATGGACTCTTGGCCAGACTCTTGGCCTCTGCTTGGGGAGATCTTGGGCAGTCTGTCCAGATCCTTGCCTCACACTGTCTTGATCTTTCCAACCCCATGACTTTCAGCCTTCCTTCAGCAAGCCCTCATTGCACCTGGAGGGGCTCCTTTCTTTAAAATCCCCTGTCAGACTGCACCTCGCTGGGCATCCTGCTCTCCCTGTGGGCGCCCTCTTCCTCCTTTCCTCCCACATCTCCTCCTTCGTCCCCTCGTGGCCCTAGGGCCCCTCCCTTCTGCTGCCCACTTACTTGCATTCCGTCTCCCCCCCACCTGCACTGCCAGAACCAACCAAGACAATTAAAAAGAAGGAGCGCCAGGTTCTTCACACTTAGGAACAATACACAATTTCTAAATAAAGTGTTAGCATATTGAATCAAGCATTATGCTATAAAAAGTACATGCTGGCCAAATAGAATTTTATTCAGGAAAAGTGATATGGTTTAATACTGTTAAATTTTGTACTGTAACTCATATTAATATATCAAAAGAGGAAAAACAACCTGGCTGTTTAGATGGATACCAAAAAATGTATTTTATAAAATTCCATATCCATACCTACTTTATAAAAATAAACTCTTGAAATAGAGTAAAATTGAAATAGAAGACTCCTTCTTTAAAGTGGTTTGAAAATATCTATGTCAAACCAATAAACAGAATCACACGTGATACTGAAATACCAGGGACAGTGCTATTAAAGTCAAGCACAAGCAAAGGGTGCCAGGGTTTGTCGCTACTATTTAGTTTCTGGAACAGACAGTCAGTGTTATTGGCTAGCAGCAAATGCCTAGAGGCAGTTATACCCCAAGAGCAATAAGGCATCAAGAGCTCAGAACCATTCTCCATTAAAAGGATCCAGAGCTCCTTGGAAAAACGGCTGGCCCTACGGCTAGAACAGGGGACATACAAGATGGGATCAAAACATCTGTGCCAGAAAGTCAAAGAATAATGTGGACATGTCAGAATGACACAGGAGTCGGCCTGAAGGCTGAATCTGGGACACTTGGAGCATCAAAATAAACCATCATGGTAACAGATTGCAAGGCTTTGATTAAAATAGGAGTCCATGAGTCCGTATTAATATAAATGAGTGAATGAATGACAGAAAGGAAAATTCTTCTTTACTGTGCAATGCCAACTAATAAATGTAGAATGAGTTATGGAAATAGATATTCACCACTTGGCTGCCGTCACAGTTGTGGTTGAGTAAGGAGTCATCAAAGGGTGATAAGGCTGGTGGGTGGAGAATTGACGAGGAACAGGATATTGGTGTAGTCTTGAGGATCTCCCCACCACACACTTATCAAAGACAAAGGAAAAGAGGGTGAGTTCATGGCGGAGAAATCTGGCAGGCACCTAACTGACCTGGTGATCAAGGTGAACCTCAGCCTTGGTGGCACGGGTGGGAGGCGCAAGCCCAGATGGCACACCCTGAGGAGAGCACAGCCTCCTTCCGTGGTATTCTTTCCGAGAGCACACAGCATGAAACGGGACACGGGGAAGCCCTGGAGAGACCCAGGTGGGGGGACATCCTACAGAATGAACCGCTTGTACCCTTTCAGACTACCAAGGTCATGAAAGCCAGGGAAAGGGCGAAGACTTGTTCCAAAGCATGACGACTTGGCTCTTGGACCACAAAGGCAAATGGGACACTGCTGGAGAAATTGGGTTGGGGTCTGTGGACTGGATGATGGCATTAAACTAATTCTGGTTTCCTTATTTGGAGGGTTGAATGATAGTAATGAGGAGAGGATGTTGTTTTGGGGAAATACAAACTGGAGTATCTAGGGCGCATGAGGTGTCCTAGGTCTACAACTTATTCTCATGGTTCAGGGAAAAAAGGGTTTATCTACGTATGTATAGAAAGAGACAGAGAGACACAAAGAGAGTGAGATCGCACAAACGTGGTGAAATGTTAACAGAGAATCGGGGTGAAGGCAATACAGAAGTTCTTTGTACTATCCCTGAAATATTTTATAAGTTTGAAGTTATTTCTAAATAAACTGTGCATGAATAAACCAACACCTGGGTTCCCTGGCTTTCATAGAGTTCTGCCAACAGGTGCCACTGCAAATGTGTGGTGCCCAGGGGCCAGAAGTTCTTTGACTTCTGGTAAACAGCCTCTTTCATCCCTAAGACAGAATTTCCAAACTTTTACCATCTCACTGATGGGGATTCATGCTCTGAGGCTGAGTTCGCTGTTGAACACCCCTGCAGTTGTCTTTCTCTCCGGCCCCTCTTGTCAGAACACCTACCCCTATCCTTCAGAGAAATTATAGGCCGTCATGAAGGGTCTCTCCAAGTTCCCATAACTTGTCGCTACATCCATCCTTTGCCTCTGTCCTCAGCCCACTGCAGTACGGCTCATCCAGCTGTGACAGAGGGAGAAACTCCCCTCAACACAGCGCACTGGTAATGGCTCAGGCCCTTGACTTTATCAACCGTGGGGCGTCCCCTCCTGAGGCCTCCATCTTTTGGCTCCCGACAAATAGACTGCTCTTCATGACTTGGACACAGCTGTCCCTGAGACTTCCCTTCCCACTCATCTGCTTAGATTCTGGTTTCCTAGATCTTCCCATTTTCCCCTTGTCTAGGGGGAAGGACACCAAATAACAGCTTCCCGTGGAAGGATTCAAAGAAGGTGAAAATAACTTTTTTGAGACTTTTGCCTGTCTGAAGGCTTTGCGTATCTGAGATTTTATATATATTTTTCTACCTTCACACTTAGTTATAGCTTGCCTAAGTATAGGTTGAAGCTCATTTTCCTTCATAATTTAAAAACATAGCTCCATTATCTTCTTGCTCTTGACTTTCCTGTTGAGAAGTCTGGTTTCATTCTAATTCCTGACCCTTTGCATGTGACTTGTTTTCTTTCCACTCTGGAAGTTTTTAGGTTCTTTATCTCCATTCAGAAATTTCCAAGTGATATTCCTTGGCCTAGGTCTTTTTTTATTTATGTGAGGCACTCGTTGGGTCCTTTCATCTTGCTCCCTCATGTCATTAGTTCTGGGAATTTTTTCTTGTGTTATTTATTATTTCTTTGATTATTTCTCTCCTACAATTTTTCCATTGTCTTTTTCTGGAATTACTTATGAGCAGATGTGGGAACTTTAAGATTCATTCTCTAATTGTCTTATCTTTTAGTTTTTCTTCTTTTCTAATTTTTTGCCTTTTTCAATTTTCTGGGAAAATTTCTCAACTTTATCTTCCAACTCTTCTATTTTTTTTAAAGCTTTTCTATCACATGCATTTCAAAGAGCTCTTTTTAAATTTTCCAGTGGCACCTTTTTTGATATCATCTTGTTCTTGTTCAATGCATACAGTCACTTCTCTTATTTCTCTGAATGTTATAGGCCATTTAAAAATGTTTTCTTGTGTTCGTTTAATAGACTTTTTTTCTCTCGTTAGTCAGAGGCAGGGGCAGGTTCAGCATGCCATGCTTCAAGCCAGAGCCACTGTCCTGAGGCCTCTCACTTTGACAGTTCTCTGTACCCTTTATATTCCCTTCCCTTCTTCAAAACCTACTCAGCTTATGCCTCTATCTTTAGCAACCTGCTGCCACTTCTCAAGGAAACATCCAGGAAGGACCACTATAGATACAATCCTGAGAGCAAGGACCTCAGCCTTTCTCCCCATCTATCAAGGCTCTGTTGGAAACAAGGGTTTCATAGGAATTTCTCGTGACTGACAAAACCCAGTGAAGGAACTACTTTGGGTGAGAGGGGCTTCCCAGTGCCCACCCTATGGTACCAGGTACCCCTCTTTCCTTAGAAAATAGATCTTAGGGGACAGTAACATGCAGGAGCTGGCTTGAACCAGCTTAAGAGAGCCACTGTCAGTTTCAAGACTGTTGAGCTGGTTAATATCACATGGGGAGCTTGCCATAAGCCATGGTAAGAGTATTTACAACATGGAAATTGCCAAATCTACATGTCAGGCTTTTTTGGTTTTATTTTTGGAGAGCTTGTTGCTAAACATTTACCAGCACACCGGTGAATATCAGTGCCCTCATTCAGGGCTCCCAGGCCTAGGCAGGAGGGGAGAGGACCAGGACAAGAACCTGGAGCTGTGCTGTATGGCAGCCCTGATGGACATTCATGTTCTGAGGCTGGCTTCACTGTTGAATACCTCTGCAGCTTGCTATATTAATGCTTTGATTTTACCTTATGTACTTCGAATCATGGCTTATTATGCAAATAATTGCAGCCCATCTTTAAATTACTAGTTCTGGGACAATTTTTGTGTGTGTGTTATTTTAGTAATCACAGTATCCACATAGCAGGGCACCAGGAGCTCCTGATCGTCTTCAGGAAGCAAGTGGGCCTCCAAAAAAAGCAGACCAGAGGACTCTTGTCCACTGAGCCTCCAGTGGGGCTGCCTGGCACTACCTGCCTCCTCAGTCTCGGAGCTTCCTGCTTCTTCCCCATCTTAAATGCCACTGGAGAGATCGCTTGGAAGGCTGACCTGGCCTAGGTTCACCTGAGCCTAAACACGATCCCCAAGAGTAGTTTGGGGAGCTAAGGGAGAAAGGGAACGTCTGTGCCCAGTGCCCCAGAGCAATGGGCTGCTCTGGGTGTTGACTCTCTGGGCCCCTTCATGCGCTCTACTTTCATTTCCTGCTGCCCCTCTCCAGGCCCCGTGGTGCCAGCTTCTGCTGCTCAGCCAGACTGGACATGGGCTGCCCTGAGCACACTCCCTGCGGACAGTGTGATGGCGAGAGAAGAACAGGGAAACAGGTGGTGAGGTTCCAACTCTGAGCCCCTCACCAGCCCCCTGTGGACTCTGGCTGGTCCAAAGGAAGATGCCCGAGTGTACCTTGGGTCTGGAAGTACAAGGGCCAGGGTGGCAGGAACTCTAGAAATACTGGGCCAGCTCTCACCCCTTCTGCCTTCCTCTGACTTAACTTCTCTCTTGGTTTTCTCATATGTGAAATGGGACTAATCACCCTCAAAACACCCCTGCAAGGTACTAATTACTGTCTGTAAGAGACTTTGAGATCTTTGGATGGAGTATAACAGTACTAATAATAGATAATAATACTCTGTCCTTCTCTAGGGCCTTTCATCCATGGATCTCAAAGCCTTTTACAAGCCTTAATTAATTCTCACAACACCCCAGTGCAGGAGGCTGATGGTCTTTAGCCTTATTTTACTGAAGGGGAAACTGAGAGAAGCCAGGAAATTGGCTTGAGGCCACACAATAAGCTGGCAGCCATGTCAGGGTTTGGAACTCACAGCCCCGTCTCAGACAATATGCACTTCTGCTCAGCCCAGTGAGGAGGCTTATGGAGCAACAACGGTGGAGCCTCCCAGCCTGCAGGGACCCCAGAGTGGCTGCAAGGGGAGTCTGGGCCACTGACCTCCGGGGAGACTTGAGAAAATAGAAAGAGGCCCATATGCATGGGTTTGGATGGCTTGGCCTAGCAACTTGGGGACAGACGAACATTTATAGGGTACCCAGGATGTGTCAAGACCCTGAACAAGGCAGTGTTGTTATTTGGTCTTATCCCACCTGTGTGGTAGGATATACTTTTCCCATTTCACAGGTGAGGAGCCTGGCTTGTTGAAGAAGCCACCTTTTATTCTCACCTGCCTGAACCAAACCATCATGGCCTTCATTGTGATTAGTACATGCCACAAGTCCTTCAGGAAGCATTAGGTACTGTTAGCCATTATTTTAGACATGGGGAAACTGAGACACACGGCGGGTAGGGCGTGGGAACTGAGATACACGGAAGAAAACTGACTTGCTCAAGGGTATGACCTTGGACAAGTCACGTTCTTCAACAACCTCTGCCTTCCCCACCCCCATCCAGTCCTCAGAGTGTCCCCAGGCCTGACTCCCTCCCGTCCCCAAGGGAAGGGAAGGCTGAGTGAGATCGTGTCAGGAAGGCCTTGGAAGTGCTCGGAGACCGTGGCCCAGGTCCTCCCAGGGGAAGATGAAAAGCCTCCTGTCCTGGGCTCACCTCACAGAGAAGTTCCCAGAAGAATGGAAGCAGCGGGGTTGCCTAAGCTGACCAGGGGTCACCTGGGGATAGTGGCCCTGTGGGCTTCCCTCCAGGCCTCCGGGGGCAGCCTCCCATGCCCGGGGGCCTTTCTGGGGAGGGCCATGCTTCCTGGGAACGAGGACTGCGTGGTGCACCGTTCCCTGGTCCAGGGCAGGGAGAATCTGAGGCCTGGGTGCGTCACTGGGCAGCTACGGCTCTTCTCCTGGGCCCAGGTCCCCACGGGAATTACCTTGGAAACCTCTGGAGTCCCTTCCAGCTCTGACAGCCCCTGATACCCTGACTCAGAGCCACACGCCCCAGAATCTTGTCTCTTTTTAATGATTGCCCCGGCATGAGCTCAAAGAATTCATTAGAAAGCAGATCCGTCCCAGGACAGAGGCAGGACCTTCGGGACTGAGCAGGGTTTCAGGAGAAACATGGCCCTAACACGCTGTGGTCTGGACAGTAGGCCTGCCTGCTCCTTGCCTCTGTGTCCCTGTTGGTAAGAACAGCAGTGGGGGACACCAGTGGAGGAGCTCCTGAGGGGGTTTGAGGCTCAAGGAAAGAAATGCAGGGGCGGCAAGGTCAGCTGTCTTGGTGAAGGGCAGCTCGCCAAGAACACAGTGCTCACAGAATAGACAGGCTGGGTGCAGGGGGTCGGGTGGGAAGGGGAGGGGGAGTGATCTTTGGGGGAAAACGCTGAATGTTCCATTCCTGGTTTTGCTCACAGCCTGCTTGATCTTCATGAAAATATTGTTTGATATCTGTGTTCTCTTTTACCTATGTTAGCAAAATGCTTTGTCTCCTATATTATCTCTTTCAATCCCCTCCACACCAGCGGGAGAAGTGTAGCACTCCCACTTTTCAGATGAGGAAACTGAGGCTCAGAAAGGAGAAATAACCTGCTTAAGGACACATAGGTAGCAAGGAGCAAACCCAGGCCCCCAGCCCAGGTCTTTCTCTGAGATTCACTTCTCTTGAAAGCATACCACAGAGCCCCTCCTGGAACCAGGGTACGGCAGGCCCACCCCGGGGGCTGAGGACCTGGGTGCCGGTCTGATGCCCCCTCTTCCTCCTCCTGAGGCCCCTTGGGGTGGGGGCCTGGTCCCCCAGGAGGCATCTCCGGTGGAGGGCCTGGGTGTGCCCGGCAATCGATGGGCGGTGCTGGAGGCTGTTGCTGGCGGGGCAGGGCGGGCAGGGCGGGGCAGGGCGGGCACTGGGAACAGTGCGACCTGGACAGTGTGACCTGCGATATGGAGCGCCGCACGCAATGGCAGCTCTGGGGGGGAGGCTCCCCGGGCCTGTGCAGCCTTGCTGGCTGCCGCCGAGGCTGGGGCCCTCCGTGCCTCCTGCCTGCTCGTTCCCCTTTGGCCACTGCTAGGTAACTTCCAGGAGGTGATGTCTTCTCCCTCCCCGCAGATCTTCACCTGGGAGCCTGCTCAGACCTGCCTTCCTCACCAAGTGCAGTAGCAACTCCCTGGGGCAGAAAATGTCTCTTCTGAAAGCAAGATGAGAGTTTAATTAAGCCCTAAATGTGTACAGTTGAGCCTGAAATTAGGGGGATTGGAGGGAGGGGGAGAAGGCAATCCAGGACAGGGGGCTTCAGCCCAATCCTGCCAGGCAGAGCAAAACCCCAGCAAGCAAACCCCATGGAGCCCAAGGGCTCAGGCACAAAGTGTGTCTAACCTAGAGAGAGGAGAGTGTCGTGTTCCCTTCCCACTGCACTTGGGTCTGGGGTGGGTGTTGGGGTCCATGGAGAACCTGAGAAATGGAAAGAGGGAACCAGGAAGTCCTGAGGGAACCAGGGCCTCTCCTGAGGCTCTCCGGTGTCTCCGGGGGCCTCGTGGGAGTCCTGCCATGACTGAAGCTGGGCAGGTGGGAACCTCCCTGCCCCTGAGGGCCAGCTGGGCTCCCCGTGAGCCGGTCATGTGCCCAGGTTGGAGCTCCTTCCCAGCATCCAGCTTGCCTTGCCCAGGTGGGCAAAGCTCATTCTGCTCCCCAAGGAGGAAGGCAGCAGCGAGCCCTGACGTGCCCTGCCAGTTGGTGTCATGGCTTTAGGGACGAGGTAGCTGAGGCGAATGAACACCGGTGGGCATTTGGGCAGTCAGTAGCTTTGAAGGGGTTGTTGGCTTCAGCCCCTCTGCTTCATGTCCCCAGGTCTCCCCAGATTGCTGCTGAGACAGTCAAACCACAGCCTCCGCCTCTACCTGGCAGTCCCCCCACTTCTCCGTGCAGCCCGGGTCTGGTCCTCCTCTGCCAGGGCAAAAGGCAGGAAGGGACGGGCAGACAGGCGTGTTACCGCTTGTCTTGGGGCAGAGAGGCAGTTGCGACAGATCCCCTGGTGCATGTGAACTGCATGCGCGTGTAGCAGAGTGAGAGAACAGGCTGTTCGTGGGGGTGCATGCCTGGCCCTCCTTCCCTGTGTGGAGGGGAGGGAAGGAGGGAATGGGGCTGAGCCTGTCTCTGAGGCAGGGACCTGAGGGCAGAGGGTGCCCCCAGCTTGCTTGCTGCTCTCATGGTCCTGCCTGACAGGTCATCTGATCACTTAGCAGAGATGGTCTGACCCTTGCTGGGGGTCTGCAAACTGATTGTTCTTTGACTTTGAAGGACACTGTGCTACAGGGGCCAAAGTGGGTGTGTTTGCTGGCTGCCACCAGAAACACCAGCTAGGGTTTGGCCACTAAGCCACCTCCATTTGGTTTTCCTAACTTGGGTCTTACATGGTGATGGCTTTGCTTTCCTGGGACAGGTGGGAAGTCCTGGCCCAGCCTTCCGCATACCGGATCACAGGTGTGAGGGACAGGTGAAGACTGGTGGGGAGAGGGCCAGGAGGGGCCCTAAAGATCATTCAGTGCAGCGCCCGCCCCGCTGCCTGCGCTCATCAGCCCCGAGCGTTCCTTCCTCTCTCAGTCCCTGTGGCTGCTGCAGCACATGTGCATAAAGGTGGTGGCCCAGAGCAGCAGAAAGGTATTCTTTCACGGTTCTGGAGCCCCAGAGCCCCAAATCAGGGGGTGGGCAGGCCTTTGGCAGCATCCGTCTCTGCTGTCTTCACGTCACCTTCTCCTCTGTGTGTGCGTGTTCTCACTCTTATAGGACACTTGTCATAGGATCCAGGGTCCACCCGGATGATAGAGGATGACCTCATAGTGAAAGCCTTAACCTCATTACATCTGCAAAGACCTTATTTTCCCAGTAAGACCACATTCCCAGGTTCTAGGGATTGAGATGTGGACATTTCTTGTGGGCGGGGGGTCACCATTCAAGCCACTCCACCACCCAGTGGTCCATCAGCTGTGGCTTGCACACCTCCAGTGGTGGGAGGCTCACTACCTCATGAGCTGGCTCAGTTCACGTATAGACAAGTCTAATTATTTTAAAGTTCTTACTTGGGTGGAGTTGAAATTTTACTCAGCAGGAACCTCTACCCACTGGCCCTAGTTCTGGCCTTCAGAGCACATAAAGTACATCTAAGTACATAAACTCTCAATTCCCACTACCCTCTGCCCCAGTTACCACACAAAAACAAAATCAAAAAAAGGATCCCAGCTTACTCTTAATGTCAGGAACAGTGCCCAGACCCGGGGGCGGCTCTGTCTCTAGGAACTTGTACCTCAGTTTTGTCACTGCACTGCAAAGGGCTGGCTGAGTCACTGTTGCTGTAGGATGCTTTTGGGAAATGCATCTCAGATTTTCATAATTCACCCTGGCATACTGAAGGCTCTGAGAAGTCCTGCTTAGAGAAACCCGTGTAAGTCACTATTCCCCACATGTGTGAAAGTAGAGTCCTTTATTGACTTCTGCCCTCCCTCATCGCCCTGCACAACTTCCACGCTGCTTTGGAAAATAGTCTCTGCAATGCCTGGCCATTTTTTCCAGCATTCACAATCTGTTGACATCACACCAAACTTTGAGTTTAAATTCAGTGCCTTCGGTTCTCCATCCCAGAGTTGTTGCTAAGCATTTTGCTAGAGGCTAATGGCGATCAGGCTTCCAGGATGAGAGTCAAGAATCTGGAACCTGAGTAGCCCCTCCCTCGAGCCGCCGACAGCCAGGCTGAGGCTGTGGGTGATGGCCTCCTCCCAGGGGCCCCCTGGCCTTTCTGGCCCCTGCCTGGCTCCGCAGAGACCTGGGCCTGTGGAAGGAAGCCAGGAGAGGAAGGAACATTTCTGCTGTTCCATCTCTGCAGGACCCGCGCCCCTGGGATCCAGACCTCACCCCAACCTCAGAGGCCACCTGCTCAGTCCTCCCGTGCCCGGGTAGCACTGGCTCTGAACCTGCCTCCTCTGGAAGCTTTTGCTGAGGCCCCAATTAAAATCTTCCTACCTTTGCTGGGGAAGAAAATCTGAGGGATGTTGTAGCTTATGAACTGGGAGCAAGAAAAATACCTGGACATCCTGAGGGAAAGACACTGCCGGTGGGAAGAGAAGGGCCTGCAGGGTGCGTCCCAAAGGGAAAGGGAAGAGGGCCTGAGGAGGGCATGCGTGGGGGCTCCTTCCCTGCACCAAAGAGAAGACGGCAATATTGAAGGGAAAGCTAACTAAGGAGAATAGAGCAGACTGAGAAGGCCACCGAGTGTGTTCCCATGGGCCACTTCCTGTCCTCTCCTGTCGGTAAGACCCCCAGAAGGGGCCACGTGGCTCGGGTCCGCCTCACACAGGGCCTGTTACCTGACGGCTTCACCCGCAGGTGCGGGCTCACTCTGCTCTCATATCTAGCTTCTGGGCTGCTTATCGAGTACCCAGGCATTAGGCACTATGCTAGCTGCTTTTATACATTATCTTATTGAATCCTGACAACCTCTAACATTTTACAGGTGAAGACACTGAGGCTCAGGGAGGTTTAGTATTTTGCCCAAAGCCAAGGGGCTGATCAGGGAGTCAGAGCAGCTCTGTCTGGCTCCTAATCCCGCCCCACAGCTTTGGATGCTATTTAGTAATGCAGAGATTTAGTAACTGGATCCTGATGGTGTGCGCAACTCTCCCTTAGGTCTAACCCGAGTCTCTCTTGAGTTGGATCTGCTCCCAGCCCAGAGACATCCCCCAGCCTCTGGTACAGGTAGTGGGGTGGGGAATGTTTGCCTTCTGTTAATGAAAGAAATAGATGTGATAATAAATAAATGCCCAACCCAGTGCAGTAATCGGTTTCCCTAACAATAAGGCTCTGTGTTTGCTTTTGGCTGTGGGTTATATTCATTGGCTAGAGTCACTGCGCAGGAGCCCCTGGGCACGTCATCCAGGGTGGGGCCCCAGGCACACTTACCGGGGGAGGGGAGGGGAGCAAGCCTTCCTGCCTGAAGCTCCCAGAGCTCACCCTTGGAAGGGAGACTCCTGCAGACCTGCCTTGGGGTGCCCCAGTCCAGAGTGAGGGAAACACCCCAGGCTCCAGGGTTCATGTTAAGGATGAAAATGGTGCCTTGCACCTGGCATCAGGAAACGTGTCTGCTCCCAGCTCTGCCTCTGCCCTGGGTGATCTGAGGCATGCCTGTTTTCCTCTCTAAGCCTCAGTTTCCACATCTGGAAAATGGGGAGGTGGTTTGCACAAATGCTCTCTCATGTTCCTTCCAGCTCTGACATTACAGGATCTATAACCACAGCTCCTCCCAGAGTTGCCTTATGCTCTAAGCATGTGGATCCCTACCTAGAAGAGCTCAGAGCTCCAAGAACCCAGTCTCTTCCTCTGTGACGTGGCTGGACATCCATTCCTATCTCAGCTTCCCGGAACCGTTCTTTTCCTTCCCACTTTCTCCAGCTCTTCTGTGTATGGACTTTTCCAGTTGGTGAGACATTTTCAGAAATATTATCCCATCTGAGCTTCCCTACAGCCCTGTGAGATAGGCAGAGGACACAGCGTGATGCTTTCAACACTGACCATGTGCCAGGCCCTTCCCATGCTGTGTCATTGACTCTTCCCCGTGGCTACCAGAATCCTTCTGGGAATATGGCAAAGTATAAACAGACGGTGGGTGGGTATTTAGATACACATGTGCATGCATAGTCCTCACCATGGCCCGACACCTCGCTGTTATTATCATTACCACATCACAAGGGAGGAAGTGAGGCTCAGACAGATTCAGTAATTGCCCCGGGTCTCTTGGCTCCCAGGCAGGGGAGTAGGATTCAAACCCAGGCCTCTGATCAAAGCCCACGGCCCTTCCTGTCACGCTGAGCAATGCACAGATCAGGTTTCTTTGCCCCATTTTGCGAATGAGTGAATTAGGTGTGTAGAGATGAATGACTCTGTCAAGGTTTTGCAGCTCTGAGTAGCAGATCTAGGAACCAAACCTCATCTTTTACCTACAAACCTAGGGCTCTTTCTGGAAATATCACAGCTGCTGCAAAAGAAAAACCAGTGGAGTCCAACCCTCCCTTCCTTTCTCCCTCGCTCCCTTCTTTCCAGGAACATCCCCTACCCTTTCAAGTGCTTCCACGTTCCACTGGGAAACACATGATATGATTACTTGGGTCCATAACAGAGCTCTGTGGGTCTTGGCAGGTTTGGGTTCCACAAAGCAGCCCATGTGCCTGGTGACCCACAACAGCTGATCTGTGGGGTGCCAGGGTAGGGTGTGCTGACACACAGAGGGTGCTTAGCAGGGGTTCAGGCTGCACTTGGCCCCGTTCTGTGCATGTTGTGTTTAGTGTGTCTGGCTGGGTCTGTGCAGGGCTGCCCTCTCCATCTGAGCAGATCCCCGGCAGAAGGTGGGAGCAGTGAACCTGGACTCTGCCTTCGCATCCTCTGGCCCGCTGCGGGCCCACCCTACCTCTCTGCTCTCAGTCTCCACTCTGGGCCCTTCCACCATTTACCCTGCACCAGGGTGACCAGCTTAAAGTTAGATATTTCAAATTCAAGCTAATTGATGCGTGTCTCTTGAGCCATGAAAAACAAAAATCTCCCCCCTGAGTGTAACATTCAGAATTGTTTGGAAAACTCAGGCTTAAAACATAGCTCAGATCAGGTCTTCTCCCTCTTTTCAAGAAATTATCAGCAGAGGAGTCACATGTGCTCTCCCTTTCATACACGTGTGTGTGTGTGTGTGTGTGTGTGTGTGTGTGTGTGGGTGTGTGTGTGTAGGAACTGTACATTCATTGAGGTATAAAATAAAACATACATCTAGTAAAGTGCACAAATTGTGTGCAGGGCTCACTGAGTTTCACAAAGTGAATACACCTGTATCAGCTGGACCCAGCCAAGAAACAACTCAGCCAGCACCAGAGGCCCTCAGGCCCTCACAGGCTGCCCGACCCTGGAAGGGCAACCACTGTCTCAACTTCGAACTTCATAGAGCCTTTCGCCTTCTAAAAAAATGTGTATAACCAAACAATACAGTAAGTACCATTTTGCATCTGGCTTCTTTTGTTCAACATTATATTTCCTAACTATGTATATGTATATGCATACACTTGTACTTACATTCATATACACATATATGTTGTGTAAAAAAATACGTATATAATTCCTCCCCTTTTCTTGCTGAAATATTTTAAATAAAAACCCAACATATGTCATTGTGTCCCAATGTCCTTCAGTGTGCATCTAAAAATATGGATATTATGTATATAAGCACAAGGAATGCCATTATCCTACCTAGAAAAATTGAACAAAAAAATTCTCAGGCATCATCTACTATCTAGTCCATATTAAAAATTCCCAAACTGTGAATTCAAGAAGAACTTCACAGATGCAGGTGAGGCTCTGACCCCATCAGTGCTCGTGCCTCCTTTCCTCCTTCCTCATGTCAGTGTGCTTTGCATCGCCTTTGGGAAAGAAGCCCGAACTCCTCTGGGTCAGCCACAGGAGATCCCCAAGTCTGGCACAGAACTCACAGAGGGTCAGGGTCAGCTGATTCAGACTGCCATCCCGTTTCTGAATCCCCTTTACAACACCCACTAAGACTCAGCTTCTTTATGAACATCTCCCCCAACTTCCAGTGATATTTTCAGGCAGTACTGTTCCTTAAGCAGACATCAACTCTGCCTCCCCCGGTGCTAGCATCCACCCTTAGCCCTTGTACTCCGGGACCATACTAAATAGGCCTAGCTCTTTTTCCACAGGGAATGCCTTCAGATAAATGGAGACAGCTCATGACTGTTCGCTCGTCACCCCCCACCCCCAGACCATAAATTTTAGGCCCTTCCTCTGGTCTCAGTCAATCCCATTAATTTATTCTTACCCCTGCATGCACATAGTCACCTGAATCTGGACATTTCCTAATGCTCTCTGCTCTGCAACTTTCCCCACCTTCACCTGTCAACATCCTATCAAATTCCTGAGGCCAAAATGACACCATTTTCATGAGGCATTCTCACCCTCTCCATTAACCAGGGAACCTGGCAGCTGCCTTGTGACATTTATTGTGTGCTCTGACGGGTCTTAAAGTTATTTGAGAATCTTCCTCATCCTTCACCAGATTCCAGATCCCTTGAAGACAGCCACTTCCTTACCTGCCTTGTTTTTCTGGAAACGTCCAGCAGAGAGTAAGCGCTAACAGTAGGTGCTCTAAATGAGCTCACTGGCGTGCTAGTTAGGTCTCTTTTAGTTGAAAGTGGCAAATGCCCAACCCCAACTGGCTTAAATGGAAAAGGGAATTTCTTGCATTATAATGGAAAGTACAACAGTACAACCACTTTAGGCACAATGGGGTCCAGGTGATCAAGCGATGTCATCAGAAATGTGTTGTTCCCCATCGCTTGGCCCTCCTTCCCTCTGAGTCGGCCACATTCCTTGTATCCTCTTTTCAAGTAGTAAAGAGTACAGTCTCCCAGTTGAAGAGCGAGTGCTTTTCCTCAAAGCTTCAGCCAGAGCCTCAGGCCTGACCCTTGAAGGCCAGACTTGGGTCATCTGCACAATCCTGAACCAATCAGCCCCTGCAGCCAGGGAAGGCGGGGGCTCCTTTTGCCCTAGAGCTCAAGGGTAGGGTCTACCCATGGCACATGGAATGGGGAAGTGGAGGTTCCCCAAAGGAAAATCAGGGTGCTCTCACCAGAAGAAAGGGGAATGGGTGCTGGGCCAGACGAAGGACAGAGATCACTGGAGCTGGAAGGAGCCCTAGAAGAAGCAACTAGGTCTCCTGTCCCTGGGCTTCCTCTGGGCTCCTCTGTGTCCCCTGTGGGCCCTGGAGTGAAGAGGAAAAGCAGAAGGCCTGGCATGTGAGAATCAAGAGACCTGGGTACACCCCATCTCTGCACACAAGGTCGGCGGGACTGTGAGCCCATGACTTACCTTACCTGAACCTCAGTTTCTTTATCTGGAAAATAAGGCCAGAAATGTGGACCCTGTCTGCCGCATAGGCTGTTGAAAGGATCAGATGAAACAGAATCAGGTGACGTGTCTGCACGTGTAGGGATGGTTCGTAATGGCTCAACGTCATGCTAATGGGAAGAATCTTTAACACCTTCCGAACCAAGAGTCTGGGGTCTGAATGCGTGTGTTCAAATCCCAGCTGTTTATCTTTTGCTCTGGAAACTTGGGTGAGTTTCCCTTTCCTGAATTCAGTCTTCCTCATCTGTTGACTGGGGATAATAACTGTAACTACCTCATGGAGTTGTTGGGTCTATCAACTGAGTTAATATATATGACTCAATTACACTGTTTAGTGCAAGGTAAGCCCTATGAAAGTTCTTTATAGGTACCATTGTTATTGCTTCCTGTCCCCTGTGTGTGTTATTCTTTATTCTTCTCAGCTGGATTGTAAGCTGCCTGGGGGTGGGGCCCACAGGAGCTTCAGGCTTTTCTTATGCTCCTCCTTCCCTGGTAGGTGCTTGGCAAATCCTGGAGTCAGCTGGTGGATGGCTGTGAGAGCCTGGCAGTGTCATGGGATCTGACCAGATCAGAAGTAGTTGGAGCCTGCCTGGAGCTCACCCAGAACCAGGTCTGCTCTGGAGCTTTCCTTGGACTTCTGGTTCCTCAGAACAGGATGATGGAAAAGGTGTGTTTGTAAGTGGGACTTGAAGATGCCTGGCAGGAGACTCATCCTGGATGGAGGAATAGTGGAGAAAGTTTCTCCTTTAAGGACTTCTGTACTTCCCTTTCCCTTTGACAGTCCCTATGTCAGTCTAGCCTCTTGGCGGATGAAGAAGCAGAGGTCTGGAAATGTCAAGGAACTTAAGCCCAGGTCACACAGCTAGCCATAGCAGGACCGTTTTGGGACCTCCGTTTCCCAGCTCAAAGCCCAAACCCGAGCCACCTCACCTTATGCACATCTTAGAAGAGAGGGAAGTTATCCTATTCTTCCTTTCCAGACCCAATAAACATTCCTACTGGGGGTAACTTCTGTTCTAACTCATAAAGATATTTCTGAATAATAGCACTGGTCATGTTATCTCTACACTGTATTCAGCTTAAAAAAAAAAAGAAAACAGCTGGGGGAAGTACCCTCTTCCTGCTGCAGACTTTCTAGGGCAGACTACTCAGTCTCCCAGGGGCCATAAGTGGGTGGCCAGAAAGGCCTCATTTGCATGCTTTCTGAGAAGTCTTGCACAAACTTTAATATAACTCTAAATGTGGTCTAAGGCAACAAAAAGGTTTTGTTGTTTGTTTTTAAATCGAAAGTAACATGAAGTAAAATAAATAAAGCGACCTAATCTTAGGGTAGAGCTTGATGAGTTTTTATATGTAATCAGCAGCCAGATGCAGAACATTCAGTTTTAATATATTAGAATTACAATTGCTTCTGGAGCCATAGTCTCTTAACTTCCTTGCTTTAATTTCTTCTTATTGGTGTATATCCCACACATGAAATGGGAATCATGTTGGATGAAGGTATTTGTCACACGTCAGAACACCAAGCTGTGAGGGTCCTCCTTGGAATTTAAAGGAGGTCACGTAAGGCCACAGAGGAGGAAGTTGGCTTATTCTCATTTACCTCTTTCCCCCAGATGCTGATCTCTTGGTTAGTGGTTCCCAACCTCTTTTCTACCCCCACACCTGAGGGATACCACACACTCCCTTAGGATTAGTGGCTCAGTGTATCAGTGACATTTAAAAAGGGAGGGGGTGCAGTTTGAAAAAGCTATGCACTCTGACGTCTGCCCCCACTTGGGTTGAGGTGTGAGACTCACTGATTGAGTGTTTCTCCCTTATCCAGAAATGTCACCAATGAGAAGAGACAGTTAGGTTAATAGCATCTCTGCTGGCTAAGACCCCATTTCTTAAGTGTACTTTCCCTTTACCAGATCCACTGTTCATCCTTCTCTGCCCTTCTCTGTGCCCTGAGAGGCTGACCTCGGTGCACTGCCTTTGGCCAGAGATGGCAGGAGAAGATGGGAGAGATGGGTCTGGTATTCCTTCCCGGCACCTTCAGCGCTCTTTCTGGCAGTGGCTGCTTCTCTCTGTCCTGCTGGACGGCCAGGGCTCGCTAGGCTCTAACAACATCATTTCCTCCCCCTTCTAGCCCTAGGGATGGTCATGGTTTCCGGCTGTTATTGGGCTCTGAGCACACAGGATCCCTTGTTGTTCTCTTAGCCCTGCCCACACCTCTAGATAGAGATTCTCCATTAATGCCTTTTCCTTTGAACCATCTGGGTTGAAGTCTGTTTCCTGATGGACGCTTGACTGATCCAGAGATCTTTGGACAAACAGAAATGCTACCATATTTAACAGTCATTGATTATAAGATGTACCCAGCTTTTAGAAATGTTAGAACATCAAAATGTGTGGCTTACTATAGCAGAATGATGGCAGATTCACTCACACATGATGAATCAAGAACTGCTTATCATCAAGACATGGAGTTTGCTGCTGACTTTTCAAGGCTGGGAGCATGGGTAACCAGCAGAGCACCAGGTGGAAAGTCACATGAGGTGCTTTTGAGTTCAGCTCTGACCCCCAAAGGCTGGGAAATCCTGAGTGGGCTGCCTTGTCACTGTGTTCCCCTGCCTCTGTGGCAATCCAGGGTTGCCCAGACTGCTGTCACATCCCTGGCAGGGAGGCTGTGTATGTGAAAGAGCTTCATGAACTGTCCACCACTCAGATGTGTAAGCCAGGGCAGCCCAGAGCAGGCAACCATTCTGGGACTCAAGTCGGGGCCCAAACACTGACTGGACAAGGGAGGAAACCGGCATCTGCAGGGCAGGGAGGTCCCAGCAGCCCAGAGAGGCCATGGGCAGACAGCCCCAAACCACCCTTCTTTGACCTTCTCCCCTTCCCTCACCTAAAGAGACCTTTCTTATGCTGAGTGAAAGTGCTAGGCTATTTATTTATTCAGGGGAAAACTAAGAAGCACCTCTAAGTGTAGGACAGAGTCATGCACCAGATGAAGTCCACCGTTTCTGCAGACTAGTAAGAGAAACAAAATTCCAGTAAGAGGCAGGCAGGACATGTAGTGTCCTGGGTAAGAGAAAGAGCCTTGGTGCCATAGAGGACTAGGGGCACTTCCTACTGGGTCACTAACCCAGTAACCAATTATCCTGGACAACTTACTTCATCTCACTTTCTTGATTTGCAACCAGGATATAATACCCATCTCAGTCGTTTTTTGGGAGGATTGCAAGACACAATCCCTGTAAAGTATTTAGCCTGGTGCCTGATTCTTGGGAAGCACTCAGAGATTGGCCTCTATTCTTAGTATTTTATTCCATGGAGCCAGAGGACCCTTTCTAACTGGCTGATCCTGGAATGATTCCCCAGGAAGGGGATAATAATCTGGGCTTGGAGGCTGAATCCTCGGTTTGGCGTTCACAGTTCAGCGGAGGTGCCAACTGGACCAGCGGGTCAGTCGGCCAGCACCAGAGCGCAGGTCTGGGTGTCCCGTGCTCCGGGGAGGGCTGAAAGGTGAGGGCTGGCTGAGGAACGCAGGCCTCCCGGCTGGCAGAGGGAGCCAACACAAGTCCTGGAGCGCGGCAAGGCGGGGATCAAAGCGCGCTGAGGCAGGCCAGGGCGCACCAAAGGGGGGTTAGCGACTTGCATCAGCACAGGTTCCGTGATGCTCTGCAGACGTCTCGGCTCTGCTGGGCTTTACGGGAACCCACAAGAAAGGAAAGGGCCAGGCAGCAGGCAGGGCGGGGACGGGGGCGGGCGAGGGTGCGCTCGCCTGCCCGCGCGCTCCCGGTGGCGCCTGCCCGGGCCTGGGCGCGCCCGGGACGGCGGAGGCCGCAGAGGAAGCTCCCGCTCCCTTTCCCCCTCCTCCTTTCCTCTCCCCGCATTACTGGAAGGATTGTGTGGGAGAGACCCAGAAGCACCCAGATTTTCAAGCGCGGGTGGGGGAGGGCTGGGCAGTCGCTGCTGCTCGAAGGAAATCCAAAAGTGCGTGTGTTCGCGCCGTCTCGAGAAGCGGCTGCTCCCCGGAGGGCCATGGGCGCTCAGCTGCTCCTCCCTTTGCAGCCCCACCAGAACTCGCTAAGGCGGCCGGGGGCCGTGTGGCGCGGGAGGGGAGGAGAAGCGAGTGAGAAGGTGTCACGATTTCTTCGCCTGAGCTCCCCCCGGCCCCGCCCGCCACCGTCCCCACCCCCAGTTTTCTGGGTTTCGCTGCAGCCGCTGGGGAAAGGGCTGATCGCTTTTGCGTCAAAGGACTGCATTTACTCAGTCCTGCTGGGAGAGGCGCGTAAACACCCTGGCAGGCAGGACGCGGGGATGGAAAAAAAAACCTCAGCAACAACAAATCCGCCAGCCCTCGCGGCCGGTGGGCCCACCCACCTGCCCCACACCTCTCGCGGGGCGGCGGAGCTGGGGACTCTGCTGAGCGGGCCGCGGAGGAGGCACGAGGCGTCTGCCAGCCTCGCCTTGGGGATGGAGCTCTGTCCAGAATGTGTTTTATAGCTGTAAACAATGACCCCGAGTATTGTTAGGGATTACCGTATCTTGGGGCCGTTGGGACGGCCAGATACAGCCAGCCGTCCCGGAAACGCCAGTGCTTTATAGAGAGCCCCGGGAAAGCTTTTGAGTTCCCGGCTCTATTTTTCTTTCCTAAAACACTCCCACTTCACACACAAGGAAACTGAGGACTGGATCTATGATGTGTTACAGTGCACAGCGCTTCACAGTCCCCACACACCTTCGTAGTGGGTCCCCAAAGGACTCTGTGTTGCACAGATGGCGCCATATATGAGTTGGGTAAACCGAGGCTAAAGCACGGCTTGGACCAGACCCCAAGTCCTTCGAATTGTAGTACAGGGCTCCTCTAAATAGCTCTGCAGAAAGATTGAAGTTCCAGAGCTGTCAAGGGCCTTAGAAGGTCATCAGTCCTAACTCCTTAATTTTATAGGAAGAAACTGAAGCACAGAGAGGTTAAGGGACTCGCCTCAGGTCCCACAGCTCATAAATAGCACAGCCGGGCGTTCGTAGGGCCTGTGCTCTTTAACCCGTACCTCGCCCCGCCCTGCCCAGCTAGGAGTCCGACTATCTACTCCCTGAACTTTGCTCCAAAACAGCTGAAGACGACGTTGGAGCACACCCTCTCCCGCGCCTCCTTCCTTACCCGCCCGCCGTCCCCCGCCTTTTAAAACTTCGTAACAGTAGAGTTTGCTTATAATGCCCGATTACTCCTATTAGATGCGTCCTAATTGCCCGGCTTGGAGGGCGGCAGGAATGTCTTGACTGGTTAATTTCTTCTTCAAGGCTACTCCTAACAAATTAATTGTAGGGCCAGGGGAGGAAAAAAAGGTGGGGGAAGCAATGGGCAGTCAGCCACGGAGTGCAAACAGGCTGGCCCTGCCCGGCGGCGCCGCACCCGCCAAGGCCCGCCGCAGGGCGGCGCGGGTACCCTGTGCGCCCAGGGCGCCTGCTGCACCGCGCGGCGCCGCGGAGGGCGCCGGTGACCGCGCGCGTCCGCGCCCTCCCTGAGAGCGGCTCTGCGCCCCCGGCTCCCGGCCTCGCGGTGGCGTCTCACTGAACCGTCCGTCTGGCTCTTCAGGACTGCGATTTTTTTTGTGAAACCCAGCGCCGAGGCCCGCGCGGCCACTCTCGGGGCCCCGCCCCGCCTCGCGCCCCTTCCCCGGGCGGTGGAATTGGGGGAGCCCGAGACGCGCGCGGGGGCCGGCGAGGGAATCCCTCTCCCTCCACGTCACCCGAAAGCTAGGGAACCCGCATTCGCGTCCTCTAACGCAAATGACCATCTTTGGCAACGTGCGCCAATGGAACAGACCAAGGGCGCTGGGCCGGTGGAGGGAGGTGGTGAGGGGTTGGTGGGGGGAGGGCCAGGGTTGCCTCGGTTCTCCCAGACCGCGCCGGGGGTCCGCTCGCACCCCCGCCACCGCCTTTCTCCCTCGCGCAGGGTGTGCGGCTGGCGTCAGTGCGGCCCGGAGCCCGGACAGAGAGGGCAGCGCAGCGCCCGCCTCCTCCAGCGCCTTTCTCTTCCTCCTCCTCCTCCTCCTCCCTGGCCGCCTCCCCCCGCCTCCCCGCGCGCTCCTCCCTGCAAGGTGGAGTCTGGAGTTGACGTGAGTGAATCCACATGGTACAGGGGCTGGAGAATAAAGAGTGTGGAGTTGAACTCGTGCCATTGTAGTGACTCATCTCGGGCAGAGCGCAGGGGCTCCGAGCGAACCGGCGAGCAAGTGAGCGGCGCCCGGGGGACTGAGAGAGGGAGAGGCGCGGACGGGCGAGGCGGGCCCGTCCGGGAGCGGGCGCTAGGCTAGGGGTGCAGGTCCGGCGCGAGAACCGCGGCACTGGCAGCGGGGCCGCGACCCTCTCAGGCCGGCTCAGCTTGAACCCCACGGGACGGGCGCAGGCTGCCTTCATCTAGTCAAGTGTCCGAGCCGCTCCGAAACTCCGGCGGCGAGTCGGCCACAGGAAGTTTATTCTCAGCCCCTTTTCTAAAAGGAGGAAATAGAAGTTTCTCCAAGCGGGCAGCCTTTCTTTTCTTTTTTTTTTTCCTTCCCTCTTTGTAATCGGGAGCTCCTAGGCCTGGCAAGCGTGACCCCTCCGGGCTCCTCTTCTTTTTAAATTTCCAATTTTTGATTGGGCCGGCGGTCCCGGCTGGGCTCCGGCTGCGCGCGGGAGCGGGAGGGCGCGCGCGGGGGAGGGACCGGGGGACGCGCGGACTTTTTAGAGGGAGGGACTGGGTGGACAACTGGTCCCGCGGCGCGCGGAGGGCAGGAAAGAAGTGCCTCGCTCGGCGCCCCGGAGGCACTGTTCCCGGAGAGTCGCCGCCTCCCGGTCCGCGCCAGCCGCTGTGGGGGAGAAGCCCGGGAGCGACCACCCGAGCCTGAGGCGCGGCCGGCAGGCAACCAGAGCGCAGCAGCCGGTCCGCGGCCGCGGCGAGGGCTGGGGAAGAAAAGCACCCTGTTTCCTCTCGGGCCCCCACCGCGGATCATGTACCAGGATTATCCTGGGAACTTTGACACCTCGTCCCGGGGCAGCAGCGGCTCTCCTGCGCACGCCGAGTCCTATTCCAGCGGCGGCGGCGGCCAGCAGGTAGGTGCGGGGCCCCGGGTGCACCTGGCGGAGCGGGCGGGCCCTTGTCTTCTTCTCCGCCACTGCCGCTTTTGCTCTTTTACCTTTCTTGGCTTGGGGAGAAAATTCCCATGGGCCACCATTGTAAGTTCTGGACATTCGTCTTGCCCTGCCCCACACCAACCTCCGCCACCACTTTTCTTTTTTTAAACTAGAGCGGGGAGTGTGAGCTCTGAGAACCAACAAACCCTTTCCTTCTCCCTACATCTCATCCAGACAGGTTCCTTGAACTGCAGGTCCCCTTCCCGGGACCCTGTGACCCTCTCCCGGGACCCCACCCTCACTCCCCTCCACCGCCTTCCCTCTCCGTGGTGGACCAAAAAAATCTTTGCACCCGCTGGTCCTTCCTTATCCAGGGACGCTTTTCCTGCAGGAAAGCAGTCTCCCACTCTTCGCTCGCTCTCCAGCAGTCTTAGTTAATTTCTGAAAGAGGTTGGGGCCTCAGAAACATGGTTGGGTTCCTGCAAGTAATCCGGAGTGAGAGCGAGGGTTGTCTCTCTGGGAATCAGGTGTGAAGGTCAGGAAGAAGGAGGTCAGCCTCTGTAGTCTTGGGCTGCGCCTGTGTGCCCTGCGCCCATCCATCTCCTGTAAGGATCAGAGCAGGAGCCTGTACTGCCACTAGAAAGGGTGCTTTGATGGTCTGGGGGCACCTGGGGCAAGGACGCCTGCAGAGAGAAGTCAGAAGAAGAGACCTCTTAGGCTCCTGGATGGTTCTGGAAGCAGAAAAACAACTTGTTTCTAAAGCAGCCGGACTGGTTTGCACTGGAGGAATTGTCCATGAGATTTGTGTGTCTGTAAAATACTAGAAAGGTGCTGCTGGTGGGGTGGTGGTGGGGAGCCTGCCTTCTGCAGCAGCCATCCCCCCACCCCCCAGGCTTATGAGGGAGCTGGCCTTAACAAGACCACTCCAACCTGAAGCCCGCCTCTGTCAGGATCTGTGGAATCTCTAGGCAAGTTGGCTGCAGTGGAAGTTGCTCCTGGTAAGGCAGTGGCCGTGGCCTCTGGAAGCCAGCCAGTGGGCTTCTAGGGAGGGGAGACGCCGGCTGGGGATTAAAGTGGAAACACAGCTCTCTTTGGGCTCCAAAGAGGGATGCCTTTTCCAAAGCATCTCCCCAAATCCAGTGAGTCCCCAAAATGGCTTTTCTGTCTTCCATTACCTCCCCTGCTGTCCTCAAGCACCCACTTGAGAGAGCCCAGTCTATGCATTGAGGGTGCCGTCGGTGCACCCTTAGTACTAAGCACCATTGTGATGAGTTTCAAATCTTGTCCTGAAAGTGTTTGATATTGTTTGTTCTCCAGCCCTTTCGGTGGTTCATACTGAGTCCAAATATCATTAGGCAATGGGTTAGAGTTATTTATGTTATTTATATCTATTTCCCCACCAACTCAACAGCTCCCCCCCCCCTACCCAAAACATCCCTCTCCTCCTCCCCAAATCAGCAAAAGAGCTTTCGATTCCTTGTTTCTTCTGCTGTGTTTCTGTGGGCAGTTATCGTTGAAATATACAATCTTGCCTCCTGGCTTTGCTCAGACTCTGGGGCCTAGATGGGAAGTCAGACCGGACATCAGTGCCCCAGTTGAATAATCTGTGTCACTAGGGCTTTGAGCCCAGGATGTGAGTGGAGGCAATTCCCTGTTTTGGAAGAAAATCAGACAGGAAACCAGCGCTAGGAAGAAGGAAGAGAACTCAGTCCAGCAGTGTAATGGGGCCTCATTACCAAAGCAAAAAGCAGCTGTTGGCTAATTCCTAGCATGCTGTAACACATGAGGATTTTGCAATTAGTGGTAACTACTGCACAGGGTTCTCGCAAATACGCCTGCCCGCTCAGCCCAACAGCTTCAGTGAAGCGCCCTTCAAACTGCAGGGATTGGCAAGGTAATGCCATTTTAGACGAGTTTCTCAGCCTGTTCACTCCGAGGGGAGGAGGATGGTAAGAGGAGCGGGAAGGGTTTTTCCATCATCTCTCCAACTTTGAGCAAAGCTGTTCTATGGTCCTGGGACTGACTTGAGAGGCTTTTTTTATTTCACAAGTCTGTGCTATGACCCCACCCACTCTCAGGCTCAAGGTAACTTTATTACATACCAGATGAAACCTGTAATCTCTTTATTTCTCTCAGCTTCCTTTATGGGGAGACTTTTCCTGGCAGTTAGTGATGGGCCTTCCTCCTATGGCGTCTCAGTGGACCAGTCAGTTTAAGAGGGTTCTCTGGCTTTTCCTCTGGCAAAGTGAATATTATTTTTACCTGATCTCTTTGTTTGTGGGGTCTAAGATCCGTGGTAAATTTGCTGCTATTTACTCAACCCAGAACTTTCCTCTTTAGCTTCATAAAGATTAATCTTAATACATGGCCATGAGTTCCAGTGACTTGGGTGCGGGGGGTAGTGGGGGAGCAGATAACTCTTTGTTGAAACCTCTGTTCTTGTATATGGCAGGAACTTGAAGCATGAAAAATATTTCCTGTTCCAGTTATAGTTTTAATCTCAAAGGTTGGTCATTGGTGATTTTGTTTTATCAGTAATAGTGACACACACCTCCCCGTCCTGGCCTTTTCTTTTTATTGTTGTTGTTTTCTCTGTCTCCTAACTTTCCTAGGAAAACACCTCCCAGATATATGCCCTGCCTGGTTGCTTGACTATTACGGTTTCAGGGCCTGAGCATTACGCAACCCAGCCAGTTACACAAACATAGGTCATTTCATAACTTGTTTTCATCAGCTAGGCCCCCTTTTCATGAAAAAAAACAAAACAAAAACAAGAACCAGAACTTTTCCAAGGTTGTCATTTGTCTGTTCCTCAGATAACTTGTGAAAATAAATCAAGGGGGACAGTTCCTTTTTGGAATCAAGGAATACCAGACTATTGCTCTCCTTTGGCAGCCACCCTTTCCCAAGAAACATGCGTGCGCGCACACACACACACACACACAAAATTCCCCGTAGTGAACTTTTGCCAACTGTACCAGGCTGGGACATTCCTCACATCAAAGAACTTTTACCAGAAATGACTGTGATTCCTAAGTCAGCCCCAATCATACCTCTCTGTCGCCCCCTATGGGACGTTCTGAGAAGAACTATCCAGGGAATGTATTTTTCCAGCCCCGGAGAGTGGTAACTTGGTGAGTTTTCAGAATTCTTAGGATTTTTTTCTTCTTAATTCAGGGCAGATAAATGCCATATATTTAACAGTGGTTAACTAGGAACTGCTTGACTTTGAAATGCAGTTTCTTTTATTTTTTTCTGTTCTAAATAAAACTGGTTGAAAAAGGAGTGCCTTTTTTCTTTCCCTATATTTTGATGTCAGTCCGTTCATTAGGGAGCAAACACAGTCTGTGAATCCCCTAGGTTAGTTTTCTTGTTGTGTTTGTATTAGGACGCTGGGAATTGTTCCGGAAGGTGGTGGTCAGAATTGGTGGGAAGGTGGAAAGTAGATATTAAGGGTTTGGTGCTTTTTTGTTCTTTTTGGGCCTGGATCTTACAGATGTCGTAGATTAGGATCAAACACAATGCTATCCCAGGAATTCATTCCACTGATTCTTGATGGTGGAATTTAGCATCACTTTTTCATCAAAGTGAGGGGTGAAACAGCAGTCATGTATTGTGTGAGTGGCAGCTGAGTTTTCCTATCCAAACCCCTGAGTGTGCTTCCATTACTTTATTTCTGCCTGCCCCATTATTCAAGGTGAGTGTAAAGCTAGGAACCTCGTTTTTAAAAAACTTTTCTTAGTACAAACACACTGGTACTTACACATCCAAATCACTGTTGTGCCCTGCATAATTGTTTCTTGAGGTGACTAAATACTTGTTTGGATGCCAAGGCTATTAGACACAGAAAGTCTGCATATGCCTTCCGTGTGCCCCATTATAATGCCCTTCATTTGGAATTGCCTTCAGCAAATCCTTTTGAAAATCCTTCCTGCTAACAAATCTGTGTCCATTTGAGGGTGAATTTCATATTCAGAAGCTATCAGAAGATCTGGCCTATTAGGAGCCTAGTCTGACATATAAGGTCTGGGTGATCGGGCTGGGCCAAAGCAGAGTTTGACCCCCGAGTCTAGTGAGCTTCTCTACCTCAGGAGTCTGCCTGGCAGAGCAGTCACCAAGACAGGGCACACGAAAGCAGACACCTTTGCCATCTATACCTACAGGGTTTTTTTCCCTCTGTTAAACAGGAACAAAAGCACTGGTTTGGGGAATTGAGGAAGCCAACTTCCCGGTCTATTTGTTGAAAGAAAGGAAAAAAATAGTAGTGTTGTTACTTTGTGGATATGTCTCATCCATGTAGTATGTGGTCTTTTTTGATGGCTGCAGCGTTTCATAAAGACAGCAGCTGCCCTGATTGAGGAAAATATGTCTGTTCCCAACCTCACTTGGTAACTCTATGCCTCTTGGACTCACCGGACCAGAGAGGGACGACGTAAGTGTTCTCTTGCCCGGCTCTGTCTCCCTCCTGTCATGCGGCAGTGACTTGGCCACGCTCACCCTGCTGTGGTTCTAGGGGAGATGAGATGACATGCCCTTCCCATTGAGTGCAGCGCTGTCTGAGGGTTGGTAGGGGTATAAAAGGCACACACAGAATAGTAGAGAGAATCCCCCAGGCTTCGGGGCAGGTTTTCTGACCAGAAGAGCCTTGGGAGGAAAGCAAGCGGGGAACCTGGGGTTGACTCTCTATCAGCCACTTGCTTCTTTTCCTTTTCTTTCCCTGACATTTAGAAGGAGGGAATAGCATGGTTCTTTCAAGTGGACCTGGGAAAGAGAGGAAGGTGACAGGTCACATGCGATAGTGTGTGTATACTGTAAAAATTTGGGAAATCGTGAATTATTAGCAACCAGTTTTTACTGTGATATAAGTGGCTTTCCTCAGATAGGAATGAAAGGTCAAAGGGCTGTCCAGTGCAGAATCTATGAAGACTGGTAGAATTCCATATAGGAGGCTGAGGAAAACATCCCAATTCAGTACAAATATAGAGTGTTTGAGTCAAACTGGACTTTAACTGATAGTCTGGGGCAAATGAGGCAGGGTTTGCCTTTACCCTCTCCTTTTCCGCTGAGCCAGTCTCCTGGGATATTGGAATTTTCCTTTCCTATGCTGGGAATCTAAAAAAGAGGGGGGTTCCTTAAAAGTAAGAACCCAGACCCTTCCTAGACATGCACAGTCATGCCTGCCTTCTGAGACAGGTCACAGGCATGGGGTACATGGCTTGCATGCTTGGTGGCCTGGTTGGAAATCAGTCTGATAGAGAAATGCCTGTTTGAGGGGATGGGCCAAGAACACCAACCCTGGCTTCCATCTCAAATGCCATTTCTGCCCAGCTCTGGAGTTTCTGGGATAAGCCCTGAGCAATCCATGTCTGCAGGAAAAGGGAACCCAAATCCTACTTCCTGGGCCCTTCTACAGAAAGCTGTGGTTGTGACCCTTATTTCTTAATCCAAGGCCCTGCTGTAGAGTTCATAAAGATCATTTCCCAGATCAGCAACTGCTGGGGTGCAGGGACCTCTCTGACCTGATGAATTTGGGACTCCTGTGTTCTGAGTTGTCTTTTGCATAGGCAGCGGGAGGAGGACACACATACTTACTGAGCACCCCAACAGCACCCTTAAATACAGGGTGCTGCAGGATAAAGGAGGTTCTGGTGCCCAAAGACCCACAGCAAGGCGTGTAAGGGCTCGAACTTCCGCCTCAGGTCTGGAGACTGAATCTGATGAGAGAGAGTCCATCCTGTGACCCCTTGGATCAGAGGAATAGTTTTGAGTTCTTGTTTTCTCCTTTCCTCTCTTTATTTTTTCCCCCCATCCTGAGCCTAGGAGATAAGAATGATCCTCTAGAACAGAGGTCCCCAAACTGTGGCCCATGTATTTTTGTAAAGAAAGTTTACTGGAAGTCAGGCATGCCAATTTGTTTACACATTGTCTGACTGCTTTCACGCTACAGTGGCAGAGTTGAGTAGTTGCAAAAGAGGCTGTATGGCCCACAAAGCCTAAAATATTTACTATCTGGCCTTTTTCAGAAGAACTTTGCCAAACTCAGCTCTAGGAGGTTGGTGGGGGTCAGTTTGTCCTTTTATAGGCATTTTTGCCCACCCAGAAGTCAACAGGATGACACAGTTAAATAAGCATTTAGAGGCTTTGCCAGGCTGGAATGCCACATAGCCTCCAGCATCTTCTATCCTGTCCCTAGAGGAGGAGCTTCTGGGCTGGGGGTGGGGGTGGTTGGAGAACCCCAGGGGAGTCAAGTGAGGTCCAGGGTCACCTCGCCTCTGCCCCTACTCCCAGCGCACACCCAGCGCTGCAGCAGGCACCAAACCTCCCGAATGCCCCATCAGGCAAACTCTATCTTGGTTTCTGCTCAGGGTTAAGCTGTTCATCGAGAACAGTGGTTTATCTCCAACATGATGTTTGACTGATTCTGGGTGTGTTGGCACTGAGCATCAGCCTAACTTCCTGGGACCACAAACTCCTAGCTCACTTCTTTTCTATCACAGTGTCACTTTCTGAATAAGCATCATAGTTGAGACAAGATACCTCTGCCAGATCTCATTTCAACTTGCGTGTGTGTCTTGAGAGGCTTCTCCTGGAGACAAAGCCTTCTTTATCAGAGCCCCAGTCCCCTCTGGGGATGGGACATTGTTTTTCTTGCAGTTTAGAGCCAGTGTGTTATCCAGATGGCTTTACCTCCCTCTGAAACCAGTTGTACATGCATTTAGAGGCAGTCATTACCTGCTGCCTTGTGTTTATTGCTGTCTTGTTTTGTCTAGACCAAGTCATTGCTGCAAGGAATCTGGCTGACGGCCGGGGAGCCCGTTCTGTAGATCTGCCATCACAGAGCAAGTGGACTGGAGGGTCCTGGGAAGGGCTGAGAGTCGTCCACTTGTTCCTGCGGGATCTTGGTCCCCAAGCTCTGCTTCAGGACTTTTTGTTGCTTTCCCTAGCCTGAAACGGGAGCTTTTTCTCGTTTGTTGGAGTGAGGATTAAATTTCCTGGGTGCTTTCCTGACAGTTCCCCCAAGAGGTGGAGGGTCACATTAAACCATTGCTGGACGCCCTGGGTATTCTTCAAACCCAGACCTTGACTTGGGGAGAGAAATGGAATAAAAATGTTGGGTGCTTCCCAGGCGTGGGAAGCTGGCCATTCTCCCTGGAGCCAGCCCGTGCAAAGGGCACAGACCCTTACCGTGGTGACGTTGGCGGTGGTAGTGGTGACGATGTCATCTTCCATTTGTTTGGAGCAGCGTTTCTCAACCCTGGCTGCTCTCTGGAATCTCCTCAGGCATTTTTTAAAAATGCCTTATCAGAACCCCACCCCAAACCAGTTATTTTAGAACTCTAATGGTGAGGCTGGTTCCCTCATTGGTAATTTTAAAAAGCTCCTCAGAATAATGTGCAGGCAGGGTTGAGAACCACTGGTATGTTTTTATAGCCTGTGATTAACAAGGAGCTACTTACTTAATCCTCAAGACAGTGCAGTGAGTGTGGTTATATTCCCCTTTATAGGTGGGGACTGAGTTCTCACTGATTCGCTAAGGCCTCAAATCCAGGCCTCCTGTCTGGACAACGCTGACTCCCCCAGCCTCCCACCCAGCAAGCAGCCCACGAGAAACAGCCAGGTGGGCCTCCGTGCTCCCGTGTGCGTCACGCTCACATGTTCTCAGCAGTCTGCCTCTTCACGGCCCAGCCGTTTGTCCCCTTGTAGCCCTTAAAGATCATTTCTCGCTTGGACTCTTCCTTGTTCACTGCACCTTCCCTCCACACACGCCCATGTATACCTGCTTCTTTTCAGTCAGCTCCTGATAAAAAGCCCAGTGGTCTGCCTCCTGAGGTGACTCGGACCCCACCGCCCCGGGCAGGGCTCCTCACTTGAATGCCTGTGGCCGGCAGCCGGGGGCAGTCTGGGAGGTGAGGCAGCCCCGATCCACCCCCCAGACTGGGGTCAGGCTGCTGACAGGGCAGTGAGCAGGGAAGGGTCCCCCACTCCCTCAGCTATAATGAGGTGCTCCAAGCGTCACTTACATGGTAGGAACCCAGATGTCAGCAGCGGCAAAGACGGTGGTGGCAGCTGCCATCGCTGCTAATAGTTCTGGTTGGTCCGACTGGGCCAGAATAGGGGGGAGGCTGTAGCATCCATGCTACCGATGGCGGGATTTCATCTGAGCTCAGACAGGCCTGTGGGGCCTCCTGGGTGAGAGGGAAGGCCTGCAGGGACCCTTGGCGGGGCTGACCTGATGTTCTGAGGGCAGTGCGGGTGGATGCTGGCACTTGGGGCTGGATTTCGAGGAAGAAAGCAATGCTACAGCAGCTTGTGTAGCGCCGTGTTTGAGAGTTTAGTCTCTCTGTCAAGCTGGCCTAGGTCTGACTCCTGACCCCACTGCGTATTAGCTAAGTGGCCTTAGGTAACTTACCCAATCTCTCCATGCCTAAGTTTCTGCTTCTAAAATTGAGTTAATAGTAGTTCTTACCTCAAAGGGAAAATTAATGAGCTGATCTAGGTTAAACGCTAACGTGGTACCTGTCGTTTAGGGAGTGTTCAGTAGGTGTTCGTTATTGTCATCATTTCACCCACCAGGTGAGGGAAGAAAAGATTTGCAGAACTTTTTGTGGAAATAAGAATCATCTGAGGATGAGGGTTCCATTCGGGGAGTGTTCCCCTGAAAAGCTGGAAGTGGGGAGTCCTTCCCTTCTCCCTCCTTCTCTCTCTTCCTAGTAGCTGCCCTGAGGAAAGGTCAGGTTCAACGGCTGAGGAGCATGACCCGTTTTAGCTTTTGCAGTCTGTCATCATCTTATATTTTAAACAGAATCCTTCCTGCAGCACGTTCCAGAGAGCTCTGCAAAGGGGTCTGGGTATAGATGAAGAGACATGGATGCAGCTCCGAGCTAGCAGCACCAGGCTTTCCCACAGACACATCTGTGAGCAGATAGGTGGATATGTAGATAGGTAAAGAGACACAGCGCATCTGCCCTGAGCGAGATGGGGTAAAGGAGGACAAGGATGCTAAGGGAAGCAGGGCAGCAAATGCTGCCACTTTCAGTCTCTGGGATTGGAGGACACTTTTTCATGGGCCTGATCTCCCCCTGGTGGGATCCCAGCCCCATCCTGAACCTGTCTGGAAAGTAACAAAAGCAGACACGTTAAGCTTCCCGGTGGTCTGTGTTACTCCAGAACTGTTGGTATGCAAATCTCCTTAAGGGGTCCTGAGCTGGTACCCTGGGGAATAAATGGCAAGTGACCCTTTTTATCAGGAGCTCAGGAGGCCTAAGTGGGAGGCCTGTCCTGCTGCTGCTGTGGGCATAGCTGGCCTGGGGAGCGTGCTGAGCGCGAGCAGCAGTCATATCCTAGAAGTCATTTGGGATATGACCACATCCTTGCTAAGCCACCCGGGGATGGAGTTCCCAGGACCTCAGTCAGGGAGCAGATCTGACGTGGGGCCCCAGGAGTAAAGACCACCGTGTTCTTGGATGTGCAGGACCTGCCCGGACTTGTCCAGGAAAGCCCACTTGGTATCTTGACCGTGGCCCCCTAAGCACTGACTCTGCTTTCTGCTAGTTTTTGCCTCCTGCTTGGCTCGCCCTGTTCTGCTTGGTGGTTATTGGCTCAATGCTGTTTTTCTCCTCATTGTAGAAGTTCCGGGTAGATATGCCTGGCTCAGGCAGCGCCTTCATCCCCACCATCAACGCCATCACAACCAGCCAGGACCTGCAGTGGATGGTGCAGCCCACCGTGATCACCTCCATGTCCAGCCCGTACCCCCGCTCGCACCCCTACAGCCCCCTGCCGAGCCTGGCCTCTGTCCCTGGGCACATGGCCCTCCCAAGACCCGGCGTGATCAAGACCATTGGCACTACTGTGGGCCGCAGGAGGAGAGATGAGCAGGTACCGCTCGGGCCAGCGTGAAGGAGCCACCTGGTGGCTTTCAGGGCCTCGTAACAAAGGGGGTTCTTCTGCAGACTGCTGGGAACAAGGTCAATGTTCTGGGCACACTGGGGAGGAGAGGGAGCCAGGGGCCAGGAGTACGTGACCCTCATTGGAGGCAGAGCTGGAGACCCGAATCAGGCCTGGCTCTGTCATCCTGCCCGTGTCCCTGAGAATCTGAGTCTCCGTTTCCTCTGTGCGAAATGCGGATAATGGTACCTGCCAGCCAGGCCTTGTTGCCACTCCATGAGATCACACATGGGAGAGCACGCTGTGAGTGGCAAGGTGTCAGCAGATGGGAAGGGCGGTTAGGACCTGCCTGCTGTGGTTTCCTTCTCTGACCCTTGGCAGAGGGATCACAGGACAAGCAGCCAGCGAACCCTGGCTGGGAGCTGTCTCGGATTAGCTCTTAACTGTTGCCGATGAGGCTCGCAGCAGATCTAAAAAGTCAGGCACTAGGCTGCTACTGCCCACAGTACTTTCCACTCCTCCTCGGTGTCCCAGGCCTCCAACTCAAAGCAGGAGCCCATTTCTAGTGCCTGGAATGCATCTTGCAGAAGTGCATCTGGGGTCTCTGGAGTCTACTCAGCTGCTTTAGCTGACCATAAGGGAAGGAGGTTAGATGTCAGCATTTTTTCCCTCGAGGGGCTCAGCTTTGAGAAGGAGTCCACCTGGCTGGCAGGGATGCCAGAGAGTTGGTGGAGTGGGGCTCTGCTCTCCAGCAGCATCTGCACATAGTCAAAAGGCCCATCACCTGATCACCTGCCTCAGCAGCGAGCTAGGGTAGTGATGGGCTCCGATTCCCCAAAGCAAAATCAGAATCATGCATAATTCCAGGAAGGAGGGAAAGTGCCTTCAAAGAGTCCTTCTGTCCCCCTTCACAGACCACACAACCAAGGGCCTGGGCCACTCAGCCGGTGAGTGGGGAGGTCTGGGTCAGAGCCCGGCTCCATGGGCTCCCTGTGCAGTGCTGCTATCCGTGGCACCACGCCGCCATGAGTCCAGAGAAGGGAAAATGCTTTAGCCGTGGAATCCCTTTTGCAAATGAATGTTCTCCCAGAGAATTACCTCAGTTCCAGCGTCAGAATGCATCCCCACTTCAAGCATTGTCTCCGTCTACTCTGGGATCCCCAGGCCCACAGTGTTCCAATTCAGGGCCCTTTCGAACATGGTCCCCACTGGGTAATCATAGATCCAGTGCCAGTAGTCCCCAAGATACAGAGAGTCACAAGAATTGCTGCTCAGAGGAACTGGAAGCTTTTGCAGGAGCCCTGTTTCCAAGGACAAAGCCGGGCCTTATATCCGCTGCACACTCTGGTGTCGTGTTAATGCGGGTCCGGTGCAGGGCAGCGTGGGGAGGTGTGTACCAGACATGGTAGGAGCTGCAGCTCAGGGTTGCAGATGGGCTTCTGCTGGCGCAGTGGCTAATGTCCCCACTGTTCTTTCCGTAACTGGTTGTGAATATTGCAGTAGCAGTGATCATAACGTCCTTTATTAATCTGCCTCCTTCAGAGAGTCCAAGGTGCCAAACTTTATAGCCACGGGTGAGCTGGATGCCCCCTGTGTTAAGCGGTCCCCAAGTGAGAGCCTGTTTCCTGAGGGACCCTATTGGACTAGCGGGACAACAAAACAAGATTGCTGAGCACCTCTCCTTCTCTTCTGGGCCCAGCTCACACCAGATTTAGAAGTTGATATCTGAAAAGGACTTTGGAGACCAGCTTTTCTAATGTTCCCTCTGTACCCATTTTAAAGATGAGGAAACTGAGGCCCAGAAAGGAGAAAGGCCCTGTTGAGGTCACACAGTGAGGCAGTAGCAGAGCCAGGACTGGAATCTATCTTCTTTGACCTTCAGCCCTGTGGTTTTTCCACATCACCTAGGCGGGCCCTAAGACAATCTGGAGAATTTCCTTCCTTTTTTGAGAGGGAGGGAGAGCGCCAGGAACATTTCATCCCATGTCAGTTAATTTAGACGGTCACCCAGCAGCTTAGAGGGAACCTGGCAGGGGCACCCTGGAACCTTGTTGGCTCTGGGGGCTCCTGGCCTGAGGATCTTTCCTCTGAAGTTCCCTCTGCCTCCCAGGGGAGAGGCCTGTCACCGGGAGCCAGTCTGGGCCTCACCAGCCTCCTCCAGAGCCTGCCCCAGAGGCTCCTGAGGCCGTAGGCAGTGACTGGGGAGGCAGTGAGGGGAGGGAGTGTGTGTGACTTGTGGACGGGTACATGGTGGTACTGGCACATGCAAGCTGTAGCCATTTGCTGTCACTGCCCTATGACACTTTCTGTGCTGACAGCTCCCATAGGGAGAGACTTCTAGGCCAGTGGGGAGGCCGTAAGTTGTCCAGAAGCAGCCAAGCGGGAAGAGAGGTTGAACTGCCCCTCATCAGTGATGGGGGTGCTCAGCTGGGTCTCAAGGGGAGCCCCGAACCCAGGCCTGCAGCAGGGCCATCAGGCCCTCTTGCTGACTGCTGAGCTCGGGTTGAGACAGGTTTATGAGCAGCAAGTACTTGGGGTCTCAGCCAAGTGGCCTCACGACCTGTCCCGGGCAGCTGACCCCCACACACGGCGGGGTGCCTCTGGGCGTCCAGTTGATGTGGACTCTTTGAGGACTCGGAAAAAGCATCAGACGAGACTTCTGAATTGCATCTTTTTCTAGCACTTTCTAGTTTAGAGAGCTCTCTCGAACTGCATCTCATTTGATCATCACAGAAACTCTTTGGGAGGCAGGACGGTCCTATCAACCCCATTTTACAAAGGGAAATCTGAGGCCCGGTTCAGTGATTCGCCCGAGGCCACACAGAAATACCCTGTCTATGTCCTGTCCTCAGTCGGCCTGACACCTCTCAGAAGAGAGAATGCAGAGGGAGACTTTGGCTCTCCTGGGGAGGTGGAGAGATTTAAGAGGCTGGGACTGTTCACAGGGCTTGAGGAGGGACATCAGCCAGGACTCGCATGTGAGGCTCTAAGACCAGGTCTTTGGAAGGGGCCTGAAGACTAACAGAGACATGACCGATGGGCGGGCTCCGTGCGCCTGCAGGGAGTGAGAGGGAAGCTGGACCTGGGTCTTCATCCTGGTGGGGTGGGGGCGGCAGGGGAGGTGAAGGAGCATGGCCGGCACCTGCTGGAGTGAAGGAGGTCCCTGAGGCAGGAGCACACCTCAGGGGAAGCCCTGGGAGGGGGGCCCGAGCCACCAGGAGGCCCCAGGTCTCCCCATCCTGCCAGGCTTCCTGCCTCCCTCTGGGCCTTGCATATTGACTGTTGGGGGGGGATTCGGAAGTTGAGAAGGTGCGATGAACTTCTCTGCTCAAACGCCTGGTGCCTGAGAGAGACTTCCCATCTGAGCAGTCACCGGCATGTTTCCTGCCAGTGTTTGGAGAACTAGGTGTGGGGCTCTGCCACCTTGGGTCACCTCGGTATAGACAGAGCTGGGAGTCCTCTCTGATGCTCTGTCCTGCTCTGCTGTTCAGAACATCCCAACAGCACAGCTGCAGGGCTGCAGGAAGTGTGCTGGGAGCTCTGACCGGGGCCCAGCTGGGCAAGTGGCTCCTGCTGTGGTGGGGCGGCTGGCAGTGGAGGCAGCTTCTCTTGCTCCCTTGAAAAGTGGCTTTGGCTGTTTCCCTTGAGAATAGGACCCTCAGGATATTCTAACCCCTGGTACTGCACCTGGCCCTTAGAACCTGTGCCACCCGCGTCTGATAACTGAATGGGATGGCCTTTGCTTTTTGAATTGCTTTCTGCCTTCGCCCACAGCCATCTCCTTGTGTCACCTCTGCCCGCAAGGGACATTGGGGTCACAGCTCATGCCCTGAGGCAGGGGTCACAGGCCCCCAGCCAGCCTGGTTGTAGTGACCTGGATTGGAAGCTCCGCAGGGGGATTTTTGTGCGTCTGGTTCTCTGGTAAATCTCAGACCCCTCAAACTGATCCTGGCACATAGGAGATATTCATTTGTTGAATGAACCGATGTGGTGGGCAGCAGGATTTAATGTGCCTGAGGGTTCCTTTCCCTTCTGCCATTGGGCCCGTCCTAGCCTAGTGTGCCTGGCACGCGCTGAGTCCTCGGGGGTGAACTGAACATCTGGCACTCCAGGGCTGCAGAGGAAGTCAGGAGTGGGGTCGGCATCTTCGGCCTTTGCTTTGGCAACAGAACATTCCCCCCAGGCTGGTTCTTCTCTGGGCCCAGCTTCTTAACCAAATGGGGATAAGGAGGCTTGGCGAGCAGGCAGCGTGATAGGGAAGTGATCAGCCGGGGTTTGGCAGAGTTGCTTAAGTGGGTGGGGCCAGGCCCGGCCGGCTCAAGGGGACTCTGGGGGAAGCAGTCCCAGCTCCTTCTCTCTGGCCTTGGCACCGCTGACACGACACATGCTGCCATTGTGCCTGGGCTGCGGAGCCCCTCACCCACTGCTGCCGTGTTCTCCCTTCAAACGTGGGGCATCACCTTCCACAGGGTGGTCAGCTCTAAGTGCCCGCTGGGTTGGCCAAACGGCAGAGAGCCGCGCGTTCTGGGACCTCTGCCCCTGGCCACACTCCCCCTGCCTTCCTCTCTCTCTCCCCAGTCCCAGAAGAGTTTCTCGCCCTACTTAAAATGCAATTTAAAAGAAAAAGCTGGTGAACCATTTACCCGAACCTAATCAGATCCTCCGCCTTGGCCTCTAGCTTTCGCCTGAAGAGGAGGAGAAGCGTCGAATCCGGAGAGAGAGGAACAAGCTGGCTGCAGCCAAGTGCCGAAACAGACGCCGGGAACTGACAGAGAAGCTGCAGGCGGTGAGGAGCTCACGTTGGTGGGAGCAACTCTGGGCGGGCTGGAACAAGGGCCCCAAGGCTCCTGGCTCTCCCACCCTCTCCTTGCCCACTCCTGGCCTACAGATGAAGTCGTGGTGACAGAAATCCTTCTCCCTTTAGGCACATGGGTTAGCATTGCCCTGATTAAGAAAAGAAGGGGATGGAAGCCCAGAAAGAGAGAACTGGACAGGCTCTCAGGCCTAGCCCCCTTTCTCAGTGCCTGAGCGTTCCCCGCTCTCAGACCTGCCAGGGCTCCTGAGCGCAGGAAGGAAGAGAGTGGCAGCATTGTGGGGCCCCAGAGCAGGGCGGCCCGCACCTGCAGCCCCCCAGGGCTCCTTCTCCAGGTTCCAGCTGCCCCCAGGCCTGCAGCCAACCCGAGGGATGTAGTTTGGGCAGGGGGGGGGGCCTGCCGTATGGGCTCCTTCATCTCTTCAGGGCTCTTTGGGTCTCGTGGAGGTGGGCCACGTGCCAGCTGAGTTGTTCTATTTGTGGTTTTTCTCATATCCTTCATGGACAGGAGGCTTCCCTTCCTTGGCTGTGAGCCTTAAGCTGTCGCCTTGGTACCTCGTTCTGCCCTTGTGAGTCACTCTCTCTTGCTGCCAAGTTGCCCACACCTGGGGACCCGTGCCCTGCCCTTCCCTCTGGAAAGCTTGACCTGACCCACATCACGTAACTCCCTCCGGAGTGTGGCCCTGTGGGATGGGCCACGTGCCACGTGGAGGAAGCCCAGAGCCAGGGCTGACTCCCTTGGGTGGGATGTTTTCAAAGTGAAGAGGTCTGGGAGACTCTGTCGGTGATCCTTACAACGACCAGCCCGGGGGGGGGGGCCTTGGAAATCACACATGACCTTGCACATGTCGTCACTTCATTTCATCCTCCCAGGTACCATCCACCCGCGTCAGCTTCCCTTGGTCCACCTGGAGCCCTCAGTCTTGGGTATCGAACATACACGTGTGGTGCCTGCAGTAATGTCCATGGAGGGGTAGTTGGAGTCGGGAGGAGTGGGAGGTCTCCGCTGCCAGCTGAGGTGGACCGCCAGTGATCAGCGCTCCGTGGGGAGACTCCCCCAGGGCCCTCCTCACCGCGAACCTTGCAAGGAGCCAAGCCCTGTAGGTCTACGCTGGGCGCTCCTCACCGCCAGCCCCACCCTCCAAGGTCCCCGGGCCTGCCTCTCCTCTCTCCCCCAGAAGCCTCTCACCCCACCCCCCAGGCCCCTGGGCCACATCCTCCACAGGAAACCTCTCATGAGCTCATGACGTCAGACCCTTGAGACAGATGGAAACTGTTTTTCACTCCAGAATATGCTGTTCTCTGCTTAGTGACGCTTTGGCCCATATCATCTCATTCTTGAACAGGAATCTGTGTTAGGGAAATAGTGGGGAGTTGCTGGTGACACACCTTTTCGTCTTCATAGCTACTCCCTCCACGTGCACTTGCTGCTTCTCTGGCTTTGTGTAAAAAGGAGGGGGCTGAGGTCCTTGCAGTGGGGCCCTGCCGTCCTCACATACCCACTCAGGCTGTCGGGTTCCGCAGCTGTTAAAGCACAGGGGCTGAACTGAATGTTCTCCAGGCTTCTGCGAGTCCTGAAACACTTGCTTCAGAAATTATAGCAAGAAAGGGAAGTGGGGTTGTGATGATCCAGCTGGGATGAATGGAGTACTTCCTACCAGCCAGGCACTGCCCTAGGCTAGTGTGTGTAGGCAAGTCTCCTCCGTCGTGTAGCTTAGAGTTCAGTGTTTTTGTGTCCGTAGGCAGGCTGGATGGGGCTGAGGCCATGGGAGGAGAGAGGGGGCAGAGTTGCGTGCTGTGCCCCTTCCTCCTCCGGACTTCACCATGGCCCACTCATGGTGAGGTGCACCTGCCACCCCGGCAGTAGAGCGCAGTAGCATATGGCCTCTGGAGTCTAATGCCTTGGGGTCAAATCTGGGCTCCCTTACCTGCTTATTCTGATACTGGGCGAACTACTAAACCTCTCTGAACCTCAGTTTCCTTATCTATAGAATGGGTTGATGGTAATACCTGTTGCAAAAAGTTGCTAGAAGATTGAACGAGATAATGCTTATGAGATGCTTAACATGGTGCCTGGCACAAAATAAGGGCCCAGTCATAGCAGCTACAATTATTTCACCCTTTCTCTCTAAGCCAATGTTCTCCTTTCTCAATCTGGAGTTTTAGAAATAAAAGGAATCTTGAGCCTCCAGGTAACTTAGACCAGGAGGGTCTGTGGCCGGTTGTGTGAGCTGGCTGCTTCTCTGAGGACATTGCTGGTTTTCCTTTTCTTGTCTGGATTTGAACCATCTCTGGAGCCCCACAGCAGGTCCCTAGCAGGTTGCTGTCCCTCACACACCTCTCTTTCCCCTGCAGGAGACAGAGGAGCTGGAGGAGGAGAAGTCAGGCCTGCAGAAAGAAATTGCTGAGCTGCAGAAGGAGAAGGAGAAGCTGGAGTTCATGTTGGTGGCCCACGGGCCCGTGTGCAAGATCAGCCCAGAGGAGCGCCGCTCGCCTCCGGCCACTGGGCTGCAGCCCCTGCGCAGTGGGAGCAGCGGAGTGGGTGCTGTGGTGGTGAAACAGGAGCCGCTGGAAGAGGACAGCCCCTCGTCCTCATCGGCGGGGCTGGACAAGGGCCAGCGCTCTGTCATCAAGCCCATCAGCATTGCTGGGGGCTTCTATGGGGAGGAGCCCCTGCACACTCCCATCGTGGTGACCTCCACGCCTGCCATCACTCCCGGCACCTCAAACCTCGTCTTCACCTACCCCAGCGTCCTAGAGCAGGAGTCACCCGCGTCACCCTCCGAGTCCTGCTCCAAGGCTCACCGCAGAAGCAGTAGCAGTGGAGACCAGTCTTCAGACTCCTTGAACTCCCCCACTCTGCTGGCTCTGTAACCCAGCTCCCAGGGGGTCCTCATCACTGCCTCTTTCCAGGGACCATCACCTTCCAGCACTCCAGGGCAGTGAGGGCGAGAGGGGACCCTGCCAGAGAGCTTCCTGGCTCTGGGGGGACCCAGGTGGGATTTGGTAGAGAGGCATTGGGGGACTTGGATGATGTCTTGGAAGTCATGGGACCTCCTCCCTCGTTCATCTTGCAAAGCAAATCCTATTTCTTGAAAAGCCTTGGAGAACTTGGTTTGGTAGACTTGGGCGTCTCTCTGGCTCCTGAAGAGCCTGAAGCTGGTGTGGCCGGTTCCTGTCCCTTTGTTACAATAAGTCTCTGGAGTGATGGTGTCCTTCCCGCCCCACCAAGCATGCTCAGTGCCTTTTGGTTTCACCTTCCCTCTCTTTGCCTCTTCCTCCCCCCAAGTGTTAATTTCACTCTCTCTTGGTTTTTATCCAATTTGCCATGACATTTCATCTGGGTGGTCTAAATATTAAAGCTCTTCCTTTCTGGAGATGGGGCAGCAGGTGACTTCTGCTGGGGCTGACTTGTCCAGAAGGGGACAGTCAATGTGCAATGCAGAACCTTTCCTCCCATGATACCTTCTGGTGCACCACCATCTCCAGAACCACCAGCAGGGCCTCCTGAGCTCTCAAGGAGGTGCCGCCATCACTGGGAGGCTTGGAGAACCCTTCCTTCCCACCCTCTGACACGGCTTTTGGAGGAGCAGCTTGGCCAGAAGACAGGGTGTGAGTGAGACAGCCGGAGCACAGGTTGAGTTTGCCAAATGCCTAATTACCAGGCCAGGAATAGTGCCAACAAGCCTCATGGGTGTCCTAGGCAGCTTCCCTTCACCCGGCGTCTTGAGCAGGACGTCTCCTGTAATTGCTGCCTCATCATTCTGCCCCGGACCCTTCTCTCCAGACCAGGGAGGCGTCCCTCCGGAGGAACCCCACGTCACTCCAAGTCCCTGCTGGCTCCGCCCTCCCCACACCTGGCTGTCAGGGTGACGCCACCCACAGAGATTTAATGAGCGTGGGCAGGGCCCCTCCCCAAGCCTCAAAGGCACCTTTGCTGAGGATGGAAAGGCAAAAGGAAGGGAGAGAGGCAGGCGGAGAGGGATTCACCTCACAGCATCCCCAGCACCTGGTGTCTCGCCTCCCAGGCCTTTTCTACCCTCTGTGGTCTTCTGCTGCCTGATGGATGGATCAAGTGCTTTCTCTTTCCTGCTCCTCTGCCCCTTCCCCACTGTGTCCTCCGGTCTGCTCAGCCAGCTGTGCACAGCTGGCTCAGAACTTGCTATGACTTGCGGCTTACGCGTCATCCCTGGGGGCTGCTGAAATCAGATAAGACGGTTGCTTCCCACCGCAGGAGAGCTGCCCCCTTCCCACAGGGAGGGTTGGGCTGGGGGTCCTGGCCTCCTGCAAGAGTACAGCCCGGCACAGCTCTGCATGGTCCCTGTCCTCCCCTGACCCCAGCTGGTTCCTCCCCAGGGCACAGCGCCTGCTGACCTTCCAGAATTGGCCTTGGTGTTGCTGTGCTCTGAGGGAGACCCGCTGCTGTGATTCAGCTCTAGAGATCATTGTATGATAATTTAAACCATATAGATATTATTTAAGTCAGATCCAATGGGAGCTCGATTTCAAAGGTAGACTTGGGAGGAAAGGAGAGAACTTGGCACATTGGCTCCCCGATCCCTTCACACTGCCAGGCCTCGAGCACTGGTCATTAATTTCCATTACCCCCTTACCATGCACTAGATACAGGAGGGAACAGCCAGTGCTGAAATACATAGCCCGCTATGACTGGAAGTGATGTGTGCAAGGATAGACTGCACAGACAGAGGAGCTTAAAAGGAAAGGAGTTTTGTCCAAAAATACTTTTAAAAAAATGTTATTTCCCACATTCCTTGGCTGGGATGCTGCCCTCACATTTTCCCTGAGGTTCTGGGAGGGCAGGCCTGGCAGGTGAGGGTGCCCTTAGTGAGATCAGGCAGGTGGGTTTCTAGCTTCAGATTAATCAAAGAAACGAGTCAGCCAGGAGTGGCAGGAGCACGGTAAAGAAAAGCAGGATGCTCACAGCTCTGAAGCCTTAATCATCTCGCCTGGTTTTGTGGCCAATTTGGAGCTATTTGCTTCCTTTGCATACGTATACATTACTTAAATGGAGCTTCTTTCTGGTGTTTTATTTCTAAAAGCCCCCACTTTGCACCCCACTTGGCACAGCCAGTGCAGGTCACTATCTGACTTGGGGCCAGGCTGGACATTCCTCAGACAGACTTTGGCTTTAGTTCAGATTTCAAGCTGTGTTGGCTTTAGGACCAGCACAGGGCAAAAACCCAGCCACCCCATGGGATGTTAGGTGCCTCCGGGCTGTGTGGCCTTTCAGGACCCCCCTGGCTTTGTTCTAGGGGGTGGTTTGGCTTTTCCGAAGCCAGAGGTTGTTTGGGGATGGCTGAATATTCACACCTAACTCGTGAGCATATTTTCAGTTATTTCCTTCTGGCTTGTTCTCCAAGTTCATATACACATACCCTTGCTCCAGAATTGTCAGACACCGGCCTGTTGCTTCCTCCTCCGTGGCCCCAGCTAAGGGAACAGCTGCAGTGGGGGTGCCTCTGAGTGTGGCTGGGACCTGCTGTGCCTTCCCTGTGTCCCCAGCCACGAGGCAGCTGGCGTGGAGTCCGGGTGAGCTGCAGGCAGCTCTGGGGCAACATAGGGCAGACACTCCTTGACAGGCTAGTGTGAAACAGTCCTCTCGGCCACCCGGCTGGCGTCTCTGGGAATAGTCCTCTTCCTGTCTGGGTGGATGGGGACAGCTGCTGACACAGGAAAGAGAGGAGATCCCAGATGAAGCTTAGGAATTTCCAGGAGCCAACTCTAAAAAGAGAATTCACTGGGGAAGTTTTTAGGAAGAAATCATTGTCCTGCATGTGAGGAAGGCCATGTGTGTCCACTGTGCCCAGGACACACAGCCAAGAGCCACGAGAGGCTCCTGCTTCCCTCTCTCAGGCTTTGGGGAGAGGCGTCTCCTCTCACTCCCACTTGGCTCCAGGTTTCAGGGTGGGCTCAATCATAGAGGCATTAGGACTTTTCTCCCCTCTCCTTGACGGACCAACTGTGTTCCTTGCAATCTCACCACAGAACCTTCCTGTTGACTTCCTTCCCTGACCAGATGTTCGCATGGCCCCTTTAAGAAAGTAAAGAATACGCACCTACTATGTGCCAGGCATTTTACTGGGCACAAATATACATGCATACATGTATATTTAATAAGGGATGAGGACATCCCTTATTAAAGGCCCCCCAAGTAATGGATAAGCAAAAACACTTGGAGGTGAGAAGGTCTTTCTTCAAAGGTAGAGGCAAGACTGCCTTCAGTTTGAGGTTTGTTCCCAAAGACCCGTCCCCTACAGTATCCTCCCACCTTCTTCTTTTCCCTCTACTCTGTGATGTGAAGTGCTCTGCACTCCTCAGATGGTTAGAGGGGTAAACTGAGTCCTTGTAGAATTTGTGGACCAATAAGATATATGGTGTATGTAACTTTCTTTCAAAAACGTAAGTAAAAGGGCCTTGCTGCTTTCTGCTTGTTGAGTCTCCTTGGCATTCATCTTAAAAGCCAGCATCTCACTATTTATTGACAGGTTGGTGTGTGTGTGTGTGTGTGTGTGTACATTTCCAGGTGTGCCCATGTCCTCCAGCTTTTAAAAAGGAAACCTAGTCGTCTCACTACTAATTTGACACCTTCTCATGCTTCTAGTGTTTTGACCATACATCAACAAAAGGTCTTAATTTTCCAATGTGGACACGTTCAGGAGAGTCTGGGACAAATTTTGAGTGGGGTTTGGGAAGGGGAGGAGGAGAAGAGATTGACATTTGTTTTATTATTTATTCTAAATGTTTACATCTTTGTGTTGTACCAAGCCTCATTAGAAACAGCATTAAAATACCCAGTTTCTCTCTCCCTCTATGCTTCATCTTAAAAAAAAAAAATTAGGCTAATGACGCTTTTCGGTTTTCTAAAATGATGTGTGATGAGTGCTGTATAAACTGTATAAAAAGGTTCTGTTTTTAAAGATGGATTGTCATTCCTCTGGGGACAGTGGCCACTGAGAAGTCTACATTGCAAGAGAACACAACGGAAGATCCTGCCCTGTTCCTCAAAAATTATTTTCTCTGTATGATTAAAACTTTATTCCATTTATTTTAGTTTGTGGTTACTTGATGTTAAGGAAGAAGATATTTGCCTTTGTGTAAAGAATAGGTATCAGGGTGTCCTTTCTGCAGTGAGAGATGTATATATAGTATTTTGGTATATAGTGGAAAATCATATGCTTTGTGCATCTGTATTTGAGATGTCAATGATGTGGCGTTAAGTCTGCTAGAAGATCTTGGGGGCAAACAGGTTGTACAAGATTCCTATAGCTCTGTGGGCAATGTAATGACCTTCCTGAGCACCATTTTTTTTTTGTTTTTTTTTAAACTATTGGTGAAATGGTCCCATTGGAAAGGCTTCTACATAGACCTTTCCAGGCAGGACTGTGAGCTTAAAAAATCTTTGTATAGTTTCGAAAATTGAGGAGTAGCTCTGCTCTGAAGCATCTCTGGTGGTGTTTTTTTTTTGTTTTGTTTTTGTTATTTTACTGTAATACAAGCCTACAGTATTTGCACTAAAGAAAGCTTGTTAGAAAAAACTTGCTGCTATGGAAGAAAGAACATTAAAACTTTTTTTTCTTTGTGGGTTTTTTTTTTTGGTTAGCTTTTCCACTTTCAATTGAATAGCATTTTGTAGAATAAAATGAATTAAGATTGAAGAGCCTCTGATGGTTGGTTTATTCCATGTTTTTTTTCCCCTATCTCTCCTGTTGCTTCTCCTCTAGTTGTTTCTGCCTTTGGCCTCATGGGTGGAGTCAGTCTCTAGTGGGTAGGGGAAGTAGGGAGGTGCTTGCATAGAGCCTCTTCCTGAAAAAGTGGGAGGTGGGCTGCTGGGAGGGGCTTATAGCTTGCCAACCTCCTTTCTCCGGCGTCTCCCAACCCCTCGCAATCCTGTTTCCCACTTCTCGGCCTGATTCTCAACTAGCTGCCCACTGCTGCCAAGGTGTGAGCCAATAAGGGGTGCTGTCCCTTTGTGGGGGTATTTTGTTTGAACAGGTTGACTCTGGAAACCCAAGAATCCTCAAAGAACTAATTAAATGTATTGCTAAGATGATCCAGGTGGTCAAATGAGATCACAGGCTGCAAAGGGCACTGCAAACACCTGAGGTGTGCGAGTAAGTGGATGATCACAGCTCCAGGTTGCCTTTATGAAAAGACGCCTGCTATCAGGTGTAGGACACTGAAAAGTGTGAACCCAGGCCCCACCATCCTGTCGACCAGGAAACCTGGGGTAACTGGGAACATCCGTTCTGGGGCGCTCTTTTCTTGCAGTGTAAATGGTAGGGAGGCAAACCTGTCATTAGTTAATGCTGTAGTGGTTGGCATCTGGCTGAGAATTAGGCCCTGAAATTACATGGCTTGCTCCCAATCTGCTTCAGACAAGCTCAGCATGCAGGCTTCATTCTCTGGACGCTGAAGAGAGGGCCCTGGACCCCAGACCTGCTCCCACTACCCGTTGGCTGTTGAGGTCTGGAGAAAGCCATTTAACCTCTGAGCCTTAGTTTCCTCATTGGTAAAGGGGGCGGGTGATGACTGTTTTCTAGGGGTGCCCACATCAGAAGGATTACAGGATCTCCTCCTTTCCCTTCTGAGAAGGCTCGGGGCACTAGGGACGCAGCCCTCAGAAGTCTCAGCCCCAGGGCTCCCAGGGAGCTCTTCTACCTGAGTGGAGGATACAGGGTCTGGGGTGGCTCAACGGAACCTGTATTTTCCTGAGCAACTGATGTCTTCTTACAGTATGTCAAGGGGGCACATGCGCAGAACATTCACACGGGCTTTTGTAGGCTTTGGGGTTGGTGCCGTTCAGAGAGATGCATGTGCTCATGTGTCTGTGCCTGCCTTTCATGCCTGGGCACTTCCATAACATTTTTCATTTTCCAGTGACACTTCGAAATCTGCTTGGCTTGTTTGAATGTCTACCTCTGCACCCACATGGCAGTTAGAGAGGTCAGGGATTGCCAGGCAATTATTAGATGGAGTCATAAGTAATCCTGCTTCTTTGGGCAATTGCAAATGCCATAAAAGCATCCCGACTTTTAGGCATCCAGCTTTCCAGTCTTTTCTTGAGAAAAACAGTAAAGGGCCACCATATCTGTGGGTTTCCTAAACCTAATGAGTTGTCTGTCAGGGAATTTTGTAGTCACTGCTAAGATGAGGTTGTCTTGGTCCAAACCTGTTAGGTGACCTGGGTTGATGGTAAACTCTATCAATTCCGTTTCCAACAAAGTTGGAATTTCAAGAATTAAGCAGAATTCTCTCCCCCAGTGAAAGATGTCTTGGTGAGGGATTCCTGGCATTATCCCTTTTGCTGGACTTAGAGAACCCCAGGTGAACACAACTTTGTCCCCAGGTTTTCTTTGTTCACTGGACCACCACTGTGTAAGGGAAAAGGGATTCCTCCTAGAGCTGGTATTTTCTAAGACATTCAGCAACGTCTGTCTCTTGGGCTACTGAATGAGATGATGTCTGCAAAGGATATGAAAATATACTAAGTACTAAAATGAGGAGGAAATTTAAGTAGTAAAGACCCATAGACTTTGGTTGTAGTGGCTGGCAGATGCAATTTGACAATAGTATGGCTTCATGGCCATGTCTGAAACGGAAGGGTGTGATTTCCCTTCAGGCCCTATGTGTTAAAGGATGGATGGGATGCTGGCCCCGCTGGGTCAGCCACACACCTGATCGGGGACTGCTCTTGCACCTGCCCTTCATCTCGCTGACAGAGAGTCTGTTCCTCCCCTGACAAGACAACAAAAGAACTGTTTCCTGAGAAGCTGTGAGCTGTTAGGACAAGTCCACCCAACCTTCTTTACAGTCAGCCTTTGCTTTTGCAGAACCCGTCTGAAATGGAGAGAAACTGTAGCCAGTGACTCTGCCCTCTGGGTGGGATCCTCCTCCTTCTCCTGCGCTGGGCCCTGGTGGACAGATGGCCCAGGGAAATATATGGGGTACTCTGTGGGTGGTTGTCTCTGGAAAATTCCACTCATTTCAAGGAAGAAATAAAAGCTGCTTCAAGCTCCACTCTGGAACTAGAAGGCCCTTCATCAAAGTAAACACCTTGACAAGTCCTTGTATCGGCCAGAGGAGACACAAGTGGAAATACAGGTCCTTAGCAATGTTTGGCCTGACTTGCAATGGTGCTCAGCTGAGGGTCTCTGAGGACATTTGGGGACATGGCCCTGCTTATACATGGCGGACCCCATTCCTATTCAAAGGGTGCTGTGGGACTTGTGGTCTGGGACTGTTCTAGAGTATAGCACCGTCTTGTCCTGTGGGACATTTAGAAAGTACTCAGTATTATTTAAGTGATAGGTAATCTTTTTGAGATGATATTCACATAACATAAAAGAAACCATTTTAGACTGAACGATTCAGTGGCACTTAGCTTGCAACCATTACTTCCATCTAGTTCCAAAACATCTTCATCACCCCAAAGGAAACCCTGACCCATCACCTGGTTGCCCCCCACCTGCCCTCCCCAGGCCCTGGCAACCAGCGCCCTTGCTTTCTGTCTCTATGGATTTATGTTCAGGTAGTGTTTGTGGGAGCCCCAATGACTATTTTCTGAACTAAAAAATAATCATGAAACATTAGCATAGAAAATTAATAGCTAGGAATAGTGATATAATTTCCTCCTTATTTTAGTGCTTCATAGGTTTTGTATGCCTTCACATACATGGTCTTGTTCAGAAGCTCAGGAGACAAATGTTGCTGAACGTGTTGGAAATTATCAGCTCCAGGAGAAATTCCTTTTCCCTTACGCAGCGGGGTGTCTGGTACTCTGGCAAATACAGTCACTACCTTGATCTGCTGCATAAGGCATGCATTTGTTTCTCAAGTAAAGGTGGAATAATCCTGAAAAAAAGAAAGACTTTGTTCATTGATGAAAACAGACACCTTTTTCATGCTGTAAACATAGGAGAACTGCATTTAATTTCACAAATTAATGTGTAGATGGGGACTGTCACCCATCATATTATTACAGGTCTGAGGGAGAAAATATTCATTCAAAAATATTTTCGTGTCCCTACTAAGTGCATGACACCAGGAAAGGCACTTCGGGGCACAGTTGTATAAGATGCAGTACAAAAGTGTTATATACGGAGTCTCTTTGCTTCCCAAACGTTTTGTTGGAAATATCAATTAACTACGGATGAGGCGATTCCCTCAAGGAGTTACAGTCTAGGAGAGAAAGGACAGGGAAGACAAAGACAGGCATTTATGGTAGAAGGCATTACATGGTTTGGCTTGGGGCAGGTGGGGGGTTTCAGAGAAGAGTCCGCAGTGGAAGGGGCCCTGGTGAGGAAGGGAGTGGACGCCTGTACAAGACAGAGTGCAGAGCGTGTCCAGCAAAGGACACAGTCTGAGCCAAGACCTGGTGTGGAAGGAAAGTGTAAGGCGGCTCTGGGGACTGGAGAGGAGTCCCCAGTATCTGGAGCATGGGCTGATTTAGGAGATGGGAATTTAACCTGAGACCTTGAGGGCTACAATGACAGGCTTAATCTTTTCATTAGTCAGGCAGTCCATCTAACTGTAGTGACTTTTTGTGTCAGGCACTGTCCTCTGGGCTGGGAGATAGAGGTGATATGGAAGTGTGTGTGCATACAACCACGCACCCCCACACACACGCCAGTGGAGGGAGGATCAAGCAGAGCTGACCCTTGAACAGTGTGGGGGTTAAGGGCACTGCCACCCTACCCCGTGTAGTCAAAAACCTGCATGTAACTTTTGACTCCCCCAAAACTTAACTACCAATAGCCTATCATTGACTGGAAGCCTTACAGGTAACATAAACAGTTGATGAATACATATTTTGTATGTTATGTGTATTCCATACTGTATTCTTACAATAAATAAAAGAAAATGTTTTTTCAAATTGTTGCAAATCTCCAAAAAGTTTTCCAATATATTTATTGAAAAAAAGTCCACATATAAGGGGACCCTCGCAGTTCAAACCCGTGCTGTTCAAGGGTCTACTGTGGTTACAAGTTCAGTCTCAAAGAGAATGTATAGGTGTCATGGTGGGTAATATACCACCAGGACTTTCTCTAAGTTGGGCAGGGGCTGGTGGTGGGTTCCAGAGCTACTGGCATTTAGGCCAGGATCCTGCAAGTAAGTGGAAACGAGAGCTTTATTTTGAGGTGTTGGGAGCTGCAGAGGGTTTATCCGTGGGGTGGGGGTGACACAGCCATAGTCACACTCTGGGAGGATTAACACAGCAGGTGTGTAGGCCTGGGCAGGTGGGGAGGGCAGGAAGGAGGCCAGGGCAGGGATCCGTGAGGAGGTCCTCCCACCGCCCAGGACAGAGCCCCAGCTGGTGGTGGAGTCGGGAGGGCAAGAAGGTGCTCCTGGGGAGTCCGAGATGGCAGGTTCCGGGCCTGGGAACTGGGGAACAAGAGGAGGAGCTGAGTGGGCTGCGGAGGCCGGTCCTGAGTTCAGGTGTCTGCATACTGATGAGCGGTCCCTGCAGGATTCGCAGGTGTACACCTTCTGCTGCAGGGCGAAGGCTAGGCCTGGGGCTTGGGGTGCGGGTGGGGCCGGAGACCCGGGTCAGGAATGTCCGTCTGGAGAAGATGGCACTAGCTCGGACGCTGGAGCCGCCATCAGTTCACCTGGCCACCCTGGCCTGACCTCAGCCCTTGCGGCCGGTTGGCTCTTTTCCCCAGAAGGGGGCTCAGCTGCTGCCTCTCCCCTCAAACCTTCCCCAAAACCCTCACTGTCACAGATGTCGCCTTCCACTTCACAGAAAACAGAGGCCATCAGAAGGGGATCTCCTCACCCTGATGTCACTAAATCTGCAAACCTGTCAGCCTGTCCCCACTGTTCCCCTTGGCCTGCTCTAACACAGTCGTCCTGCTCCCCAGGGCTCATTCCTGTACCCAGCCACCCCACTGTCCTCAGTCTCCTCTTCTTATTTTGTCGTTTTCTTATTTCCTCTCCAAGGGCCCCTTCCCATCAGCACTGAACAAGGTCAAATCTCATCCCTCTTAAAAGGACAACAACCCTCCCTTGACCTCACCTCCTGGTTCAGCTTCCCGGCTGAGAGCCCAAGGACTTATCTTCACTTGCGGGGTCACTTCCTCACCCCCGCTCTTCTCTCAACCCACTGAAGTTCAGCTTCTGCCCCCACTGCCCTGAGACCACTTCCTGGTGACCAAATCCTACACACCCACAGCCTGCCTCTCCTTGGCCATTGCACAACTGCTCCTCTTTGACTTGCCATTTTCTTTGCTGTCCTCTTCCTGTCCTGACATTCACCTGCCCATCTCTTCCCATCTCTCCTGGCATCAACATAGCCCACCTCCAAGTCCTGTCTCACCTCCCAAGTATGTTTCAAATCTTAATGTTCTATCCAGCCCCTCAACTGCTATTCCCATACAAGCCCATCATCCCTCACCTGGACAGCTGCCTCCAATCCACACTCTGCAACCAAAACACTAAACTGACTTCACATGTTCACAGGTTCTGTGAACCACCAAACCTCCCGCTCAAAGCCCACCATTAAAGTGTATCAATTAGGATTGCTTTCAGCTGCCTGTGACAAAAAACCCAAGCCAACAGAACCTTGGCCACACAGGGTTTTATTCTCTTCTATAAAAGTCTGCAGCCAGAGGTTGAGGGCTGGTCTAGTGGTTTCGTGAAGTTGTTGGGGGCAGGGTCCTCCAGCTTTTCTCTCTTGTCCATTCTCAGGGTGTGGCCTTAATTTCCATGATCCAAGTTCTAGCAACTCTAACTGTCCTATTTGTTTTCCAAGAAGCAGTATGGAGGACTGGGAGAGGGGCTTCCCCCACCTCTTTTTATTTCAACTCCTTCCCTGAAAAACCTTATGGCACTTCTGTTTATGTTTCATTAGGTAGAACTTACTCCCAAGGCCAGAGCTAGCTGCAAGGGAGTCTGAAATGGCATCTTACATATGGCGTTAGTAACATATAGCTTTCATAATAAAACTGGGGTTTGTGTTAAGAAGGGAAGGATGGGCCTGGAGTAAGCATGTAGCAGTTTCTGCCATAGTCTGCAGTTTGGCCACCTAAAAGTCCCCCTCTTCCCATCCAGACAACCCCAAAGCCTCATGCAGATCAGGGTCCAGGATCATCAGGCAATGAGCAGGTGTCTCCAGGCTCCAGGTGTAGCTCTGCATGGTCGGAAAACAAACTAAAGACGGCTCTACTCACTTTGCTGGGTAGGACGGAAATAGGGTGACTTCAGTAAAGACTCCTGCTCAGAAAAGGGAAGCGTGGGAACACGTCAGGCTGAGGTTCCTAGCAATGATCAAATGCTAATAGGCTGGAGTGGAGACCCCCTCTTGTGCAGTGGAGTAAAATTCTTCATTAGCCCATTTCGCAGCCCCTGCTCTGCTCCTTGGGAAGAATTCCTTTGTTCATTGTCTGTGTCTCTTGGCTTTTCTTTCTGGAAGGTTCTTCTTGGTCTATTATGCCCCACAGTTATGCTTGAAATGGGCACAGACAAGCAGGCCCCCATGGGAGCTTCAGGGTGTTCACAGTCTACTTCCGGCTACTGCCAGTTCTGGGGCCCAGAGATTGTATTAGGAACTAACTGGTAAATGACAGGCCATAGTCAATACTTTGTGTTGTTGTTCAGTGCACTAAAAAATAAAAAAAAGACCTAGCGGGCTCTCAATCTATCTGCTTCTGGGCAGTTTCTTATACAAAACCCATGGCTACAGATCTAGTCAGCCATCATTTTAATATGGCAGGGGAACCCAGTGTGGCTTGAGAAGGTTAAATTCAAACCTTCCCCATGCCTAACCACACCAAAGTTGACTTTGATGTGAAGACCTCCAGGTGGATAGGTAAACAAATCTCCCAGAGCCCTAGAAGAGCTGCCCCTCCTTCCATCCTCTAACACACCTTCATGTCCTGGGACTTCAACTGGAAAATGGCCAATTAGGATGCACGCCTGACTCCCTTCCACCTCTGCTTTCCCTCTCGTCTCCTCCCCAGTATCCTCCAGATCAAAGATCAGGGTTTTCCCCTCTGTTCTAGCATTTGGGTAAAGCTCTATGATCTATTCTGTCAGGCTTGCTTCTTGGTATTTAAAGAGGAAGTTAAAATCGCCAAAATATCCTATTTCTTAATGAAGACTGTCTTTCAAGACTACTATCTGCCTGAAAAATCTTATTTTGGAATTCAGAAGCTAAATATTCCATACGTCCTTCTCCACATTTTTCCCTTTGATAATCTACTTCCAAGGCAAGCAGGTAAACACACTGGCTAGGAAGAAGGCCATATGCACAGAAATGCAGAAAGGAAATGCCAGTTATCCTAGTTTTCAAAATAGGATCCATTTCACATCATTAAAGACTTCCTATTTTGCTGAGGTTAAGTCCAAAACATGTAGGAGGATTCCTGGGGGTCTGACCTCTGCTTATACTGCAGCCTCACCTGATTAAACTCCTGGTCTCATACTTTCACAACCACCACACTGGACTTTTCTAGGTTCTTTCTACACATTTTGCTTGGGGCCTTGAAAGCTTTAGTGCAGTCTGGAAAGCTTTTTGCCTCTCTCTTTAATTGACCAGCTCCTGTTAATTTCTCAGGTTTCAATTTAAAGGTCACTGTCTTGGGGAGTATTCCCCTGACCCCACGGCAGGCCTCAGAGCACCTTGCACCCTTGGGACTATTGAACTGATTACTTTAAATGATGTAGTAAGTACCTCTGTTCCCCACTGGACTGTCAGCTGCAGGACAGCAAGAATGATGCCCGCTGTGTTTGCCTGGCACATCCTTAGGTCATCCTAATCTTTAATCTAGATTAGAAAGATGAGTTTCTAAAATGCAAATCTGCTTGAACCCTTCCTCTTTTCTCTGTTAAAGTCGAGCTCTTTATGTAGCCTCCAAGGCCCAGCATGGTCTAGCTCCATTGCCTCTCACCTGTTTCCTCCTTTCCTTCCACATTTGTCTAGGCTGAAATGTCCTTCATTGTATCAAAGGGGCTGAACCTTCGCCTACAAGTCTTCAGATATGTTCTGTCTGATTTCTGATATAGATAACTCATTCATCCTTCAGCTCTTAGCTGAAAGCCGCATTGATTGATTGATTGGCTTGTTCATTCATCCTGTTCTATGTGCCAGAAACTGTGCTAAGTGTCGAGGAAACAGGGTGAGTAACACAGAGCCCCGTCTCTAGGTTATCTTCCCTGACAACCCTCACCCCGAGGCTGGGCTATGGGTCTCTTCTCTGGATTATCCCAGCTCTCTGAAAAACCCATGGCATTGCCTTATCACATGCTTGGAACGACTGTCTGTCTCCCTGGCTAGCCCATGAGCTCTTTCTTGAATAAATCTATGAACCATCAAAGTCCCCTGCTCAGGGTAATTAAAATAGGAAATGGCTTAGAACGGGTGAACTAGGCCATAGATGCTGTGAACAGGGGGCACAGGGCAACATGAACAAGGGGAAGGGGACAGAGATAAAGGCAGAGGAAGAGACCCCTGCTCCTCCTCCTCCCTCAGGGAGTGACAGAAAGTGTGGTCTGAGAAATGTGCTTGGAGCCAGACACAAAGGTCACATATGGTATGATTCTATTTATTACATTACCACAATAGATAAACCCAAAGAGACAGAAGGCAGGTTGGGGTTGCTTGGGCCTGGGAAGAGGGAGGAAGGGGGAGTGAAAGCTTACTGGGGATGGGGTTTTCTTTTGGGATGATGAAAATGTTTAGAACTGGGTAGAGGTACTGGTTCCACAACATTGTGAATGCATGGAATTGTACGTTTTTAAAATATTTAGTTTTGTTAGGTAAATTTCACCTCAATAAGAGAGGAAGGAAGGAAGGGAGGAAGGGAGGGAGGATGGAAAGAAGGAAGGGAAGGAGGGAGGGGAGGAAGGACTTGGAGCTGAGTGAGGGGTGAGTGTGGAGGTCATTTCTCTCCCTCTGCCCGTCACAGTGATTCCTTGGACTCCGAGGCTGTCTGGGTCTGCTCCGACAGGAGAAAGGGGCTTCTTCAGGTACAGGTAAGCTCGGAGCACCTGGCCCCTGGCCCCTGTGTGCCCCCCAGGCACTGTGCAAGAGCATCACACAATTCCCAGAGGCCGGGACTAGATGGCAGGCTTTCCTGGATGGGGCAGAGCAGAAGTGCGTTAGATCTCAAAAGCAATGGTGAGTAAGTGTGAGTGTGTTTGTGAAGGCATGACGCTGGTTCGTGTAGCTGACAGTGTGGTCAAAGGGAAACCACCCAAAGTGTGGAAGCCAGGGTCCCTGCTCTGCCAGCTAATGCCTGTGTAATCCCAAGCAACCCACTTTTCATTTCTGAATAAAAATAAAATCTAGTCACTGCTCCTGGGGATGCAAAACAGTACAGCCACTTTGGAAGACAGTTTGATGGTTTCTTACAAAACCAAACAGACTGTTTATGAACCTACAATGGGGCTCCTAGGTATTTACCCTCAAGAGTTGAAAACTTATGTCCACACAAGTTTATGGCACATGGATGTTATAACACATGGACGTTCATAGCAGCTTTATTCACAATTGCCAAAACTTCAAAGCAACCAGGGAGGTGGATGGAGAAATAAACCATGGCACATCCAGACAATGGAATATTGTTCATCGCTAAGAATAAATAACTAATCAACCCATGGAAAAATGTGGAGGAATCTTAAATGCATGTTACTAAATGAAAGAAGCCCATCTGGAAATGCTACATACTGTATGATTCCATCTACATGACATTCTGGAAAAGGCAAAGCTATGGACATAGTATAAAGTTCAATGGCTGCCAAGGGGTGGGGGTGAGGGGTGATGAGTAGACAGAGCCCTCAGGACTTCCAGGGCAGTGAGACCCATCTGTATGATATCATAATGGTGGACACATGGCATACATTTTGTCCAAATCCACAGGATGTACACCACCAAGAGCAGATCCCCATGTAAACTGTGGACTCTGGATAATGGTCCCTGTTGGCTCATGGAACAGATGTCCCGCTCTGGTGGGGGACATCGATGGTGCAGGAGACTGTGGGGGGGTGGGGGGGTAGGAGGTACATATGGAGGCCATGTGGCCTGTGAGAACTCTGTACTTAATGTTAGATTTTTCAGTGAACCTAAAACTGTTTGAAAAATTAAAGTCCACTGAAAAAATAGGATCAGCAAGAACAGAAGCTGTATTTGGTGAGTGTTTGCTCTGCACCAGCAGAGCACTGAGCATTGCACATCGCCACAGCTAGACCTTACGCCATCCCCAGCCTATGCGCGAGGAAGCGCAGGCTCCAGTAGATGGGTGACTTGTCCAAGACCACGCCGCTGGTCCCTGAAGAGCTACCAGTGACTCTGCAGCCCCTGCTCTTGGCCACCTTTCTGCCTCAGTTGACCATCAAAATAACAGTGACGATAACATCCTCTGCCTGGGTGGCTGAGAGGATGAAATGAGTCCTGGGTGCAAAGGTCCTTCGCAGAGGTTCTCATAGAGGTCATTATTTTCTTAAGTGGAAGATTAGGAAGTTGCTATGTAAACGATATGTGCAACCAGCTCTTGGAAAGGAGAGTTTGGTAAACTCAGGACAATCACCTTTCTCAGGCCTGTGAGAACAGGAGAGGGTGTGTGGGTTGTGGAGGTGCCGGGGGTCCCACCTGCTCTCCACGTGCTCCAGGGCACTGGTGGCAGCTGAGTCCAGCCCTGCCCAGTCCATGCACCTCCAGCCCAGGGGCCAGCCCAAAAGAGCAGTGCCTGGAACACAAAGGAACCTGGGTGGCTCCTCTTGAGCTCTCCTGTGGAGGATGGTGTGCGAGCTGACTGAGGGATCCAGCATGAGATTAGCAGCCATTCAAGGTTTTAAATCCCCACGGGTCACTCGTTAGCTGAGTGACCTTGGACAAATTAACTTTCCTGAACTTCCATTTTCTTATCTGCAAAATAAAGTTTCAAATACCAGCTCCGTAGGGTAGTTGTCAGAACTACGTGAAATAATGTACGTCAGGTGACCCAGACATAGTCGGCCCTGCATAGCAACGAGTGGTGCCTCTATGCAGCCTTCCTTTCTTATTACAACACGGGGGACGTGGAACCTCAGAGCATGGAAGCAAGTCGTTCAAGGCTACACAGCTATCTTCTGTCAGGCCTGAGCTTCCTCTGCAATCATTTCTACCCCTGCCTTGCTCAGGCCTTTTCTGAAAACCTCTAAGCCATCAGAAGAATTGATAGCCTGCATTTCACACCTTAATTGGCTGCCCACTACCCCCATTTGCAATGGAATTAGAAAACCACAGGCTGCTACTATTTCACAGCTCTGCCACTAGTTTTCAAACTGGAATGATTTTGTTGTGCTTCTCTGTACCAGCGCTCTGTCCCCTTCACGGGAAGTGAGGAAGAGAGCTGGCCCCTGAGGATCTGCACCCCTCTCCCGCTCCGGGAGCCCCGTTGGCCTTCCGAATCCCCTAGCGTGCTCATGGTGCAGCAGCGTTGGTACCCGGATGCCCCGACCCCACCTCTCCTGTGCGGACCAGCCAGCTTCATCAGTATTTCTCTGACTTTGTGACACCTCACCCCTCCTTCTCAAAAGTGCTGCCTGGCAAACAGATCTTTTGTACAATTAAAATGAACTAAAAGTATTCTATTTGGACAATCTCACAACAGCCCTGGAGGTGAGGACAGACACGTCGGCACTGTGAGACAGAGCTGAGCTCTGGCTCCAGTAGGCTGTTACTGACATCCCAAAGCCAGGCATGTAGTGACCTGGGCAGATCTCGCTGCTGTCTCTGCTACTGTGGAACTCCTGCTAATTCTTGTCCTCTTCTCCTGCCCCAGGGGCCATGGCTACTGCTACCTCAGAGCCCCCACCCCACAGCCATCACCCCCTAGCCAGCTTGTCTCCCCCTTCCCTGCGCTGTGGCCCTGTCGTCACCCCATGGGCCCCGGGAGAGATGAGCAGGTAGCTATTTGAGGCTAGTAGGGATATGTTGCTTGGAGACCCTGAGGGGGTCCTCGCCTGCCAGACCCAACTGGAAAACCATGGAGGGTCCGCAGGAATGACCACTAGTATTTAAGCAGGCCTCACTCTGTCCCAGCTGTTCCCAGCATTTAACAGACAGTAACCTATGAGACAGATACGACCATTACCCCTACTTTAGAGATGGGGAAACGGAGAACCAGAGAGGTTAAGTAACTTGTCCAGTGCCACAGCTTGAAACCGGCAGAGCAGAGATTTAGCTCATCATCTGGGCCAGTGTGCCACTGGAACACTGGAGCTGGCCACCCCCAATCTAGTCCCACTCGCCCCATCACGTCTCCCTTTGTCACTGATGGATGCTCTCTGTCTCTCTGTAATGTCTGCAGTTCCGTCCTCAAGACAGGGCTGTGCTCTCTCTGCAGGTTAGCACAAGCACACAGGGTGGATGGCTACAGGTGGAAGGCTCCCTGCCTACAGGCCCAGCCTCGCTCCAGCTTGGGAACCCTTCAAGGGGGCTACGATCTGACTGTGTCCTCCCCAGACTCACACGCCTAAGCCTAACGCCCAAGGGTAAGGTGTTAGGAAGTGAGGCCTTTGGGAGGTGATTAAGTCATGAATGGAATTAGTGCCCTTATAAAAGTGGCCTCACAGAGACCCTTCACCCTCTTTCTACCACATGAAGACACAGCGAGAAGTCAGCTGTCTGCAACCCAAAGAGGTTCCTCATTTGACCATTCTGGGACCCTGATCTTGGACTTGCAGCCTCCAGAACTGTGAGAAGTAAGTTCTACGGTTTAAAAACCACCCAGTCTGTGGCATTTTGTTACAGAAGCCCCAGTGGACTAAGAGAAATGGTTTAGGGCGGTCACCTTGTTGATCGCACTATCTGAGCCAGGTCTGTGGCCAGCTGCCTTGGGTACCATGTGGAGACCTGATGAGAGCAGGTCCAGGTCAGGCCTGGAAGTGCCCTCAGCCCCAGGTGGAGCTGCGTGAGGCCTTGTTCTACAACTGGCACCTGCTTGGGGCTGAGCATATACACGAGGCTGGGAGACGCCCAGAAGTGGGGTGAGGTGAGGGGAGGTATTCCTCCAGCTCTGTCCCTACCTGCCTCCCTCATCACCCCTCCTTGTCTGCATCGGTTGCTCCAGGTGCAGACGCCGCCCCAAGCCCCAGGCCACCTTCTCTCATGCCCTTTCTCATCTAGTCCAGGCCCTCTTTCTTTCCATCGAAACACGCTGCCTCAGTTTACTTATATCTAATAAGGAAATGCCTACAACACCACTCAGCACAGGGCCTGGCACGTAGGTGCTCAACCACTGTGGGCTTCTCTTGCCTTTGCCCGTCACCTCTCCTGGCCTGGCTGAGTCCTGCCGCTTTAGGCCTGTTGTCTTGGCAACACTCCTCTCCCTCCCCTCCACCTAGGAAACTCCTTATCCTTCAGAAGCCAGCAGAAGCACCACCCGGGCAGTGAGCGGCCCCCACCAGCTGCCACAGTGCTCTGGGCTCAAACTTCTGGAACACTTACCAAGAGCTCTTGATGCTGCTGATCTGTTTGATGTCCCTAGACTGAGCTCCATAAGGATGGGTCCACTTCTGTTCTTGTTCTCCTTGGGTTACTTTAAAAAAATTGTTTTAGGTTACAGAAATAATTCACAAATATGAGCATACTGTAAAAAATTTAAGACAATACTCAAAAAGTAAAAGCACCAACACTCTCCCCAGAAAATACCATGGTTAATAGTTTTGTGAGTTTCTTTCTCTCTGTATAAGCTGGTTCAGTATCCTTTCACATAAAGGAGATGAACTTGTCTGCACCATTCCGTGGCTTGCTTTTTTCTGTTAATGATAGATGTTGTGTGTGGTTGGCAGAACAATGCCCCTTCTCCCAAAGATGTACATGTCCTAATCCCCCAAATCTGTGAAGTGTGTCCTTGTTTGGCAAAATGGAAGCTAAACCGACTGGCAAAAAGCAAGCACCGACTGGTTGAAGGAATGAGTGGTGCAGGCCCCGGGATGCCGAGAACATGGGCCAGGCGGGGCCCAGCCTGAAGTCTGGTCATGTGCCCACCTACCCAGGTTGGCAGTGAATGCCTCCTGGGGAAAACCAAAACCCAAGCTGGAGGTGGGTGGCCTTGAGGGAGGGAAGGTGCCACCCTCTATTCACCAACTGAGCACAATCCTGAGGGACTTTCTGGAGGAGGCGGATGGTCTGGTGTCTCCTAATCTTCAGGGACTGGTGGCAGATACTTTGTCCCAAGGATGGTGCAAATGGGATGCTAGTGTCAGATCTTTTCCCTGCAATTCCAGATTCCAGGTACTCAGGTGTCCCAAGAGAGCTCTTCCTTGATAGGAAAGATCCAGGGCAGCTTCCAAGGAGGGATGGCCAAGGACTCAGCCATCTCCGGGACACAGGTGGCTGGGTCACACCCACTACTGAGGTGGGGCTTGCCTTGATCTGGTCCAACAGCTCATCTGGTCACTGTGGCAAAGGGAGCAGCTGCCCAGGAGGCCCGGGCAGGTCTCTGGCCGTCGGCCTAAATCAATGGGAATGCTCCAGTCACCTCTCAGGGATGGCAAGTAGTGATGGCCTCAAAGCGCTCAGCCCTCAGAGCATGGAGCTCCGGAAGGAACTTCCCGCCTCAGATCCTTGGCTTGCTGTGGTTGGGGGGCTACCCCCCCATCCCTGCTTCTTGGCCCTTTCCCTCCACTCCATCCCAGTCTGTAACAGCAGGAGGCACTCAGCAGCAACTCAGTATTGATCCGGTAGGCACTCACGGAGGGCAGTCCGGGGCAGGAGTAGAAGCTGAAATATTTCCCACTTCATCATAGGCTCTTGCTGTGAAGTGTGAGAACCATGCAGTCCATTCTTCGCACTCAGCATTCTAGAGCTTAGATTTCCTGTATGACATTCCCAGGGCAGAATGGTGACCCAGTCTTTGCTTGAGCTCCTCCAGAGGTGGGGAGCCTATGGCAAAGCAGCCGGTAACATCCTGGGCAGTTCCCACAGCTGGAGAGGTCATCCTTCCACTGGCCCTTCCTTACGCTGTGTGCACCTGCCTCCCCTGCTCCTTCCATCCATGGCGCCCGCAGAAGATGGCCATTTGCTGCTCCTCATGGCTTTTCACAGATTTGAGGGCAGGTAATGGGTCTCTTCCTCTAACAGAACCTCATGAATTTAGCAGGAAGAAGGAAATCCAGCCCTTTGAACCTCAAGGAAGGTGTGCCCTGAGTTTCAGACCTGCTACCGAGTGGCTCTGCTTCAGCATCCTTCTCTGTGGACGGGCCCGAGCATGGGACCAGGGCGACAGTATGGCGGCCATAGGCATGTGGACCACAGACACTGAGCTCTGCTAGCTGGGAGGGCCTTAGCCCACTGTCTGAGTCCTGGGAGAGTGTTTCTGGGTCCCTAAGGCCTGGAGGGAGGGACATGGTGTCCTAGAGAGAGTACTGTCCTTGGAATGTGGCCACGAGGCTCCTAGTCCTAGCTTTACCACTTCCTGACTGGGATCTTTAAGCAAGTTGCTTAAACTCTGAGCTTTGGTTTTCTTCTCTATAAAATGGGGAAATATCTTATTGTGTTGTTGTGAGGACCAAATGACCTCACATATGGGAAAATGCTCTACAAATAATTAATTCAAGTGCTAAGTAATGGGGCTTACAGGGCTCGGAGCTGCTTCGGTCTGGGCCTTCCTGGTGGTGAACATCTGGAGCAGAGTTGGTTTTAAGAGGACTTGGCTGGTCCTTGGCGCCCTGAGGGGCTCCCCACTGTGGAGCTCACAGCCCCCCATCCTGCATGACCCCCACAGGGCCTCAGTGCTACGTCTCCAGGGGAAGACTTGGGCCCAAGTACCTTAGCTGTGGCTTTGGAGACTAGGAGAGAGCCGGTAAGCCGCACGGGGTCAGGTGTTTCTGGGGCATGGGGACCCCTGCATCTGAGCTGGTTCTCTGCTCTTCTCAGGAGAGCCCGGGGCCACCTGCCCAGATCCACCCCTGCTCAGCCTGTGCCATCACACCCACCATCACTCCCACCCAGCCTTTCCTGTAGGCAGAGGTGGACTCCAGCCCCCAGCTAGAGCAGGTTTTATTATAGAAGAGGCAAGAGCTGGGGAACGCAGGCTTATGACAGTGCGGGAAGTATGAGGTGAGAGGATCTTGTCTAACCCAACACCTGCCTCGCACAGGTGAGGCCTGGAGGAGCTGGACTGGGCTTGCCCTCCTGGGGTCTCCTGTGTCCCAGACCAGGGCTCTTTCCTGGCAGCTCCTTGGCTCTCTGCAGATTCTGTGCCTCCAGCCTTCAGCCCACGACTCCACTGTGGCTCTCCAGAGGCCGGAGTCCCGTGACTGGGCAGGGATGGCTGTCTTCCTCCTCCTCCCAGTGTCACGGGAGCAGAATGGCCAGGAGCCTCCATAAATAGCAGCACGTCACCACATGCCTGACCCCAATCCGGTTTATCCTGAGCTAGCAGAAGCACCTGTGGGATGCACTGCCCAGGTGGGGCCACGCTGAGCCACCCCATCCTTCCTCATGCCACACGGCGCCCCGAGGGTGGCAGAGCTGCCTAGCACCCCAGAAGAAGGGGAGTGAGGTCGGGGTCACGGGCGGGGTGGGAGCTGAGGTGGGGCTGGGAGCCAGGCGGGCTGTGTCAGCAGGGGCACATTCTCACCCCAAGGTGGCCGTCCCCATCCCAGGGGGCAGCAGCAAGGCTGGCAGGGGCGTGTGTGCAGCCGCGGCCAGATGCCAGGCAGGTCCTGAGCTGTGCCTGCCGCCTCCTCTCTGCTTGGGCTCCCCAGCTATAAAGCAGGAACAAGTCCCATCCCCTACCTGCCTGGGGACATGGAACAGGAGTGAGATAATGTCTGCAGGCTCAGCCCTCCACTGAGGGAGGCAGCCTCCGAACACATGTCTGTTTTTACTGCCTTGAGCTCTGCCTGGCTCCATCTGGGGGCCCCCCTGCTCCCCGGCTGCCAGGGAGGCATGGGAGCAGGCCAGTATTCAGGCCCCATAGGCCCATCCTGGGCACGGCTGAGGGGGCTCCTGCGGCCCGGCACCCAGCTACCTGGAGCCTGGATTAACTCCTCACCAGCCCATTGTTCAGGGTTCAGAGAGCCACCGCCCACTCTGGGCATTCTGGTTCAACCAGGAGTCTGGGCGGCTGGGTGTGGTGGGGCCTCATAAGCAGGGTGTGCCCCCAGGTGTTGTCAGGAGCAGGATGACAGCCGTGGGCAGGTCCCCACCCAAGGCCGGTGGGTGGGCGGTTTGCACACAGTCACCTGCACTGAGACGCATCCTTGCCAAATGTTTACTTAAAAAAAAAGCACTCACCTTCAGTGGTAAGAGTGGGGAATATTTCTGAATATTTCAAAGATATCATACGAACACTTTCTCAACCCCCCCAAATCTATTGTATTAGGAAAGCTGATGTAAATTTGTAAGATTTCCACCAGTTACAAAGAGGATAGAATGCCCAAACTAACTGGGTTCTTGTCTCAGCTCACCGCTTCCCCATGACATTCAAAGGGAGGAGCCTTCTGTAATCACTGGGGAACCGAGGGCAGGTGGGCCCCGTACCACGGCCACCCTCCTCGCCTGGCAGGGTGAGCTTCCTGCTCTCTGCGGCCAAACAGCTCAGCCTGCTGTCCTTTCCTGTCACTGTCACGGGAGGGAGGGGTCCTGGCCTGCTGGTTTTCACGCTTAGGGTTGTGATCTAAGATGTCAGGGAGCTCATGGAATCTGGGACCAAATCAGTCCTCCAAGTAATGACCAGGTGGACGCAAGGTGCTTTCCATCCAATAGGTGTCTCGGGAGGCCATTCTCCGTTTTCTCGAAGACAGTCTCCTGCCCTTCAGCAGGGGTCAGTAGGGCTGGTTTGTGGGAGGGGCTCCGCCGAAACCATTGCTGGTGTTCCATGTGCACCTGGGGCCTTGCATCCAGTCCGGCTGTCAGCTGGGAGGTTTCCAGTTAGAAACTGAGCTAGAATCAGAGATCTTGATGGGAAAGCCCTGGAGACAATGAGGCCAGGGGGTCCTGAGAAGAGAACTGCGATGGTAAGCGTGTGTTCCCGAGCCTCAGGTGGGTACCCTGGGGCTGCGTCACAGAGTGAGCTGGAATCACTAGTCTGCCCAGGATACAGGCTGTTCCTGTAGAATCTCTTTCCAGCATCTTAGGCACCCAGGCCACTGTGGGCTGTCTGCTGAAGTTCACTCAGCCATGTCCTTCGCTGAACGGTCATGCACTTCGCTGTGGATACAGAAGGAGCAAGTGGTCCTTGGGAGAGTCCTCGTCAGCACGACTTCCCATCTGTTAGCCCAGATCTCCCTTCTGAGCCCGAGACCCTGTCAATCTACCCACCTGACACCACTCACCAGTCTTCGCCTCAGCAGACCTCTTCCCTGTCCGCTGACCCATCTCAGTCTCTGCGCTCCAGGCACAGGGCCCTAGGACGTGCTAAGCTCATTCTTCCATCTTCCTCTGCAACGTGCTGTAATTGCTATTCTGACCTCTATTTTTCAAATTTATTTCAGAAAAATTAAAATCCCACCTTCCCTCTCCTGGGAAGCATTCTTCAGCCAAGCCCTTAAAAGCTGTCTTGGTGGAGGGAGTTTCCACCTCCAGCAAAGGAAGTGGTTTGTTGGGAAGACCAGGAGGTTCACTGTTGGGGCAGATGACAGCCATAAGTGGGGGGTCAGAGGAGAAAGCTTAGGAGTTTCTTCAGTCTTACAAGTGAGACAGTGCTAGGCTGTGATGAAGGCAGCGAGGTAAGGGGCCATGGCTGTGCCTGATTCAGCAGAGCTGGGCAAGTCCACCCCCGCCTGGGCCTTGATGTCCCCTCTACAGAAGTGGAATGATGCCTCCCGCCCCTCAGGGTATTGTAAGGACCAGAAGATAAAACCCTCATGAGAACTTTAACACAGACCTGACGCATAGGGGATGTTTAATAAATGCCAGCTCTCTTTTCCTTTTCCACAGGGCAGCAGTCCCCTCCAAAGGCCAGGAAAGTCTGTGAGTGCCCCCAGAGCATGCACCCCCAGGACACTTTTAGGACCGATGAGGAGGTAAGGGCCTAACCAGCAGAGGTGATGGGGACGGTAAAAACCAGGAGGTCACACATCGCCCAGCACCGTGGTCATCACGCTTGTCTGTTAATTAGCCTGAGTTGATGAACAGCATGACTCATGACTGGCCACTTCTCAGCGATGCCCTTTCTGTCTGCCTTCCTCCCCCGTGTGCCGACAGCTGCTGCCACCCTCATTCCACCCCCACATCACCCCTGAGCACGCAGCAGGCTCAGGTGTCAGCCCCCTGGGGGGGGTGGGGCCCCCAGCCCGGCCCCAGTCTGGTCCTGGACCCACAGAGCCAGAGTGGAGGCCCAGCCAGCGCTGAGGAACTCAGTGTAGACAGCCCTGAGCTAGCCCCTCAACACACTTTTTGGGCAGACGCCATGAAGACCGCACAGGTGTTATCTGTGGAGTCCAGGCTAGTGGGCAGAGGCCTCCCAGGGCCGGGATTCACGCCCCTCTCACGTTCTCTGCTGCACAGAGCCTTCCTCTCCTTGTATGTGTAAACTTCCAGGGAACTGGCTGGGCTGGACCTGTGGTGTTCATGTGAGAGGTCCCCTGCACTTCCAGCTCCGTCCTGTGTTCTGGGGAGCCAAGCTGGGCGGGGACGGTGGTTTAAAGGGTCTACAGCATTCCTCACCTTGGAGCAGGCAGCGTAGAGAGAGGCCTTCATCTCCACATCAGTGCTCGCGGCTGTCGGCACCGCCCCCCACACCCACCGCTCAGCAAGTCACCACCACGACGCTGGGCTGGGGCGGGCGGAGAAGACGCACGCTGAGCGCACAGGCATGGCAACAACTGAAGTAGACAGTGAGGTCGATCTCTGGAAAATTCAAGACCCCTCCTCCAAATCCATTTTCTCCTGCATGTCTACAAAGTAAGCAAGATGGTGGGCATCATAGCTGGACATGTAGGAAAAGGCCAGGCCACGCCCAGCATCCTTGTTGGGGAGGCTCACGGGGCAAGCACAGACCAAAGGGCTTCAGGGCTCAGTGTCCCCACAGCCTAGCACTTCCACTCTGCCAGGTCTTCAGGACCCAGAGACGGGGTGTGCGGGAGGGGCCTGGCCACCTTGACCAACACTCATTGACTGTGTAAGGTGGTGTCTAGGTCCAAGGAGTGGGGAAAAGCCAGGATGGAAAAGACCCAACATGGGGACCAGACTCTTCAGGGTGGAATTCGTAGGAAGTCATCCTGGAAATTTTGTCCCAGTAGCACAAGCCATGTTAGCATTTGAGAACTTCTCCCCTTTAAAATGCATGGTGGTATGACCGGGAAGGTCAGGACCCTGTGAAGACACTAACTGCCAATGGTCAGAGCCAGGGCATGGGTGCCCTGAGAACAGGACCACAGCAGTACTTGCATGTATATTTTATTTTAGATTGTATTGTGGTAAAATATAGGTAACATATGATTTCCCTTACCTCTTCTATTTCAAGAAATGACATATATTAAGAAGTTGAGTTGTTTGTGTTTGAATCCTCATGAATAGGTTTTGTTAGTTTGTACGTGGTGGCATATTTTGTTTGTTTTAATTGTGGTAAAATGCATGTAGAATTTGCCATCTTAAGCATTTTTAAGTGTACAGATTAGTGTTTTAGATCTTTGCAATTAATAAAACCTCTAGTAGTGTTAAGTATATTCTCATTGTTGCAAAACTGATCTCCAGAATTTTTCATCTTGCAAAACTGAAGCTCTGCACCCATTAAACACAACTGCACGTGAGTGGGTCTGCTTCTGGACGCTGTTCCTTTGATCTCATTGTTCATTCTTATACCAGTATGGCGCTGTGTTGATTGCTGTAGCTTTACAGCAAGTACTGAATAAGGTAGTGAAAAATCCTCCGTCAGGTAGTGAGGTTTTGGAATAACAAGCCATTCCCCCCAATGTTTATCCTTGGCCCTTTTTACCACTGAAGCAGTTCTGAGCTGATTGCCAAGGGAAAGTGAGTACAATCCTAAGATGCAGGGCAGAAAAATAGGGGGGCCTTCCTGGTTTGGTTTTGAAAGTCCAAGTCCTTAGGCGAATAGAGACATAAAGTTTGGGGAAAATATCGTGACAAAGATCAGCTCCCTGCTCCACTTCCAGTCAATATAACACTTCTAAGACTAGATAAAAATCCCCTAGGCTGGGTAACAGGAATCAGAGCAACTATGCACCCCTAAGTCAGAGGTCAGGCTCTCGGGAGCTATTGACACCTCAGGTGGGAGGTGGCAGCCTAGCAGAGACTCCCCTTTCTCTGATGGTCGGGGAGCAGCAGAAAGAATCCTGGACCCTCACTAAGGCCTGGGAGAGCTGTGCCCCTGAAGGGGCTGTGGGTCGGAGCAATGGCATCTCAGCAGAAGCATGGACAGATGGCTCTAAGGAAAGTCACCCCAGGGCCTTGGCTCTCTGTAAACCTCTAGAAATCAGGCCTGACACTAAGAAAAGGGGGAGGGGGATCATGGATTGATTGTGATTAATGCTCTGCCACTCTGGTGGCAAGGTGGGCCAGCTGACGTACAGGAAAGAAAGCACTATCTCTTAAACACCTGAGTTCATTGCTTGAGGTTTATTCTGGCTTTATATGGAGCTTCTAACAAACTACATTTCCACAGCTAAGCCCAATGTTAATAAAGAGTGATGATGGGGGAGAGGACCCTTCTTTCAGATGGGAGGGGCGCTGGCTGCGAGGACTCGAGGAGTGCCCTGGCCAGTCCGTTTGTCTGCCTCACTGAATTACAGCTTTTGAGCTGAGGGTCTCAAAATGCCAGCAAACAAGCCACCCTCATATGTTCTCCTGAGTTCTAGTTTCCTCCATTCTGAACTTTTCTCTTTAATAAACTCCTTCCATTGAATACATCACTCTTGTCTTGAGCAATTCAAAGGACATCATGGTGGGTACCAAGCAACACCTCGAAATCCTTATGGAGCAAAGCTTGGGGTTGGGGGGAGCCCCATTTCCCATAGGGAATGGACTGTCTGTGGAGCTGAGTATCAGAGGGAGGACACTGTCTTGTCCTGGTTGCAGAGAACATTGAGGTGGGGCTGCCTCATGCTTCACAGTCCTAGCATTATTTTTCATGCCATCCATGACCTGCCTACACCCATTTTAGGTATGGGGAAACCGATGCTTCAACCCTATTTATGAAGTGCCAGGATGGTCTAGTTTGCATTTTGTTTTGCTTATATTAGCACGTTCAGCTTGCACCTTAACTCCAAGAAAGTAAAATAGAGAATAGATATTCCAAATGCATTGAATGAATACATCTCTTTGCCATGACCCCATTTCCATCAAGTGTTCAGAAATGGGACACATGGAAAACGGAAATCAGACCAAAAACATATGCTTGACTGCTACTGCGGATTAGGGCTTATAGGAGAGCGTAAACACAGGCACCCACTGCACGCACGCACGCACGCACTCCACGGGGTGGGCCCTGGATTAGGGCCCTTTCAAAGCTGCTGGGGCTGGGCTGCCAAGTTCAGGGTTTCCCTGAGGCCTGGCTGTGCCGGGGTGAGGCCAGGGGTGCTTGGGTCAGAGGAACGCAGTGTCCTAGAGCTTAGTGACCACCTCTGTGCCCACTGCCCTTGCAGCCCAGTAAGGTGTCGGGGCTGTCACCCCGGCTGAGAAAGCCATCGCTGCTCAGGGGTAGAGGAGGAGCGCTGGGGTCAAAGCACTTCTCACTGAGGCTAAAAAAAGCCTCGTTCCTCTCTAGGGTCCTGTGGCCTCCTCCCCCAGCCCAGATTCCTGGCACATGCCTAAGTGGCCCTGCTCAAGGAACCACTGAACTCATTTGCCCTCCCAGTCGGGCCATGACGCTCATGGGCCTCTTACTCATCCCGAGGTCATCAGTCATGTTTCCAGGAGTCTGAGTAATTCAGGGAGGGCGGGGGCGGGGGAGAGGACTCGGTGGGGGTGGGCGGAATGGAGGAGGCGCCGTGGCCCAGGGAACCCTCGCCCTCTTACTCCAAAGCTGGAAATGCTACTCTCTTTGACGGAGGCATCCTTAATCTGCTGCAAAGTGGTGTGTGTGTGCACGTGTGTGTGCACGTGTGTGCGCACATGTGTGTGTGCACACGTGTGTGTGTGTGTGTGTGTGAGTGTGTGTGTAGAATGCTGGCAGTTTAAGGAAACTGGAAACAGAGCAAGAACTTCCCCCTTTGTTCTTAAGCAGCTGAGATGATGTGGTAGCCCAGAGAAGGGAGGCCAGGAGGGTACCTTTTGGACTTATTAATAAAACATGTTCTCACATTTGTGTAACACATTATCCTATTTGTCCCTGCCAGGGAACAGAAGCTCAGAGGGGTCACGTAAGCTGCTAATGTCCCACCACCAGGAAGCAGTGAGCTGGACTGGAACCCAGGTCCCCTGACTAGTTCAGCACCTATTCCTCTGGACTTGGGAGGCTCTCTTCTGACCAGGCGGCTTTGCCAGGCTTTTGATTTGTTTTCCCTATCAGATCAGCCTTCCACAGCTGGACTCAGCCTGGACCCTACAGTCGTCCTCCCCAACACCTCTCTTTCCTATACTACACACTCTCAGAGATGCCAGCTCTGGGTGTTCAGTTCCAGGTCATTTTGCCCTCCTCCTGTCCTGGGGCTTAGCTGTCTTCAGGGTACAACCTTTCCCAAGGCAGTGACAGGTGGAGGAGCCAGGAGACCATATGCAGGATGGAGAGTTGGTGGGCCAGCCTGCCACACTGCTGGGCATGGTGACCCAGGGTTCTTCTGGCTTGAGATGTTGAGTACAGCCGTCAGGCATTTCAGCCATGGACTGACCAAGGAACCTGGCATCCTAACCTTGTGCCTCAGTTTCTTATGTTTCCTGGCACAGTCCTCCCCCAGAGAATGGTTGGAATGCATCCTTAGTTCCCCAGAAGAGGAAATGCTGCTGGAAACATGTCCGGCAAAGAAACTCCCATTTCGTGAGCACTTACTATGTTCCTGGACATGTGCTGTGTTTTCCACATACTATCTTTTTAGATCTTTGCAAAAAAAAAAAGACAAAACTTCCCTGTGAGGCAGGTAGAATTGTCCTCGCCATACTGATGAGGAAACTGAGCCTTCAGTGGTTTTGTAACTTGGGCTGCATCACTCAACTAGTAAGTAAAGGAGGCAAAATCTGCATCTGGATCTGACAGCTCAGCGCTCATTCCACTGAATCACCCTGACTTAGAAAGTCTACAATAGCACAGGACATGTATCCCCAGCCAGCTCCTCTCAGGTACCGACCTCAGGTCACTAGCAAAGATAAAGACATTGTCATGGGAGAATGACTTCTTGAGATCAAAGCCTCTTATCAGCTCACTTTTGTCCCTTCAAATTCATCTGTTGAAGTCCTAATGTGATTTGAATCTGGAGATAGTCTTTAGGAGGTGATTAAGTTAAAATGAGACCATCAGGGTGGGCCCTAATCCAATGTGACTAGTGCCCTTATAAGAATAGGAGATTAGGACACAGACACAGAAGGAAGACCACGTGAAGACACAGGGAGAAGGTGACCGTGTGCAGGCCAGGGAGAGAGGTTTCATAAGAACCCAACCCCACAGAAGCCCTTGTTCTCAGCCTCCTCACCTCCAGGACCGTGAGAAAATACATTTCTGTGTTTAAGCCGTCTGGCCTATGGTGCTCTGTCACAGCAGCCCTAGCAAGTCATTTCAGAGCCCCTTTTCAAGCTCCTCCAGCCCCTGCACACAGGAGGCACCAAATCTGTTTGTGGACCGGCTGAGATAAGAAAGTGCCACGAACACCACGCCTCTCCAACGGGCAGAGAGAATTCAGATTTTGATTTTTGCAACCAGCCTCTGTCCTTCTGTTGAAACTTCCTGTTTCTAAGGAACAGAGATTTTTAAAGATCCCAGAGGACATCCAGTAAACCCAGCAGCTATTACCAAATAATTCTGGTTTTGATGAGCTCAGCGGGTATGAATCAGCGGCAGGCAGAATGGCATTTCCCTTGAAATATATCCAGGGTTAAACATTAGAGGGAGAAGCAGAACTATATTGGGAGCTTTTTGCCAGAAGGAAATCTTGGCAATGTGGGCACCTGGCCAGGTGGACATGATCTTTCCTTCCTGTGCGGACAGCAGTCACCCAGGGCCTGGGAGGCCGCTGCCCCTGGCGCTCACGCAGAAGTGGTCTCGGTATCCACGAGCCCAGCCTCGTGGTTCTCACCTGGGTGCCTATCTGGGAAAGAGAATTCCAGGGGTGAGGGGATCTCCTGGCTTCCTCCTCATCTTGGAGGGCTGTGGCCCACCGACCCACAGGAGGACCTGGCTCCAATTCCCCCAAGAGGGAGGAATCCCCAGAGCGTCCCTGGAGAGGTGGAGGTGAGACAGGGAGAAAGTGCAAGCTCCTGACTCAGGGATCAGGGCTCCTGGTCCTGCAGTTGGGTCAGACAGGACATGCAGGGAGGCCAAGGCTGGGTGGGCCACATATCACAGGGAACTTGGCTGTTTTTAAGGGCATCCTGTGAAACTGGCCATGGCAGAGGAGAAGCTGCAAAAACAGCAGAAAGTGAGTTCATGCAGGTGTTCTACGGAGGCGCCAGGGTGGTCAGGTTTGGAAGCTGGCAGGAGCTCAGACAGCCCTGGCTCCTGATCCTGGCACTGCCACTTGTTGACTGAGGGGCCTAACAATCACCACGGCCTCCTGTACCTCAGCCTTTTCATCCTTAGGGGGACATTGGACTGACAGCTGGGCATTGCTTAAGGGTGGCATCGGGGATGTATGATAAAACCTCCAGCACAGGCCAGAGCCCTGTAAGAGCGACATAACCAAACCCAGGCCTGTCTCCAGAGCCAGCCAGTCATAGATCTGTCGGTCATTTGTCGCTTCACATGACGGGTCTCCTCTCCCAAGAGGGGATCTGACCAGCAATCCTGGGTTTATACCTTCAGGGGGCCTCACTTTCTGGAAAGAGCATCTCATCTCCTTTCGGATCTGGCTTCCCTTACCTCTTCAGCCTCTGCCTTCACCCTCTCAGGAACTACTTATAGTTCCCCAAACCCCCTCCCTCCCCACCTCCCTGCCTGCAAGCACGTTGCTCCTTCCTCTGCCTGAAACTCCCTTCCCCTCCCTTGTCTGGCTCCTGCCTACTCCTCCTACAGGACTTGTCCCAGACATACCCCTCCCTGCCCTCCTGGGGGATGATCTTTCCTGCCACTGCCTCTGAGCAGAGCACGCACCCCGGCCTCCAACCTCATCTCCCACTCCCCCTGCACACCTACACTCTGTCTTTTCCTTCTAGGCCAGGGACTCCCAGGGTCCTGTCATCCCCTCTCCCTGCCTTGTGCCTAGGCCAGTGTCTGAACAGAGTAACAGCTCAAAGTAAACGTGTGTTGAAAGAATTAATGACTTACTGAATGAATGACTTCTGGCTATGGGGGCTAGTCTCATACATGAGTCACGGGCCCGAGTCACCGAGTCGCTGTGCCTTGAGCCCACCCACTGGCCCATGACTAAGTCCCTAGTTACCCTGAATTCTCAGTATCTCCCATGCCTCCTTCTTTCTTCTCCTTCCATGCCTATCTGCTTCTCATCCCCCACCCCTTCCTTTCCTTCCTCCTCTGGGGCAGCATATCTAACTAAACAAGGCAGTGCTCCCCTGGGGCGGCTGTATTGTCATGCCTCCTGGGCGAAGGGGAGTCAGAACCGACCAATCCGGCCCTGGATGGGAGGTGTGATGGGAGAGAGTCCCATGGGACACCTGTGGCTGGACAGACACGGAGACTGCTACATATGTGGGACTCTGGTCTGGAGCTGAGTAGGGACCTGGGAGAAAGGGGTAGGGGAAGGAGGAGGTGTTTCACTGAGAAGGCCTCCATCTCTGAGAAGGGGTATGGGCTGTGGGGGCCTGGCAGGAGGTTCCAGCCTCTTCAAGCCTCCTCATTCCAAGGCATCCCTAGGTCTGGGGGTGCGGGGGTAAGGCGATCATCCTCCCCAGCCCAACGAGATGACCACCCCAAAGCCCTGAGGTGACCTTTGTAGCCATGAGCCCCAGCCAGCTCCAGGGGGCATCACTGCCTCTTTCATCTCCTTTTCCCTCCTTTGCTTTTCCCAACCACTCCCCTCATTTCATTAAATGTCTTGGAGGTGTTTCTGGAGTAGGTTCCAAGAAGCTGGCTATTCAGAACGTGCTTCCAGATCATTGCCATTTCCTTTTTGTGTACTTTTCCGTGAGCATGAAAAAATAAATTAGGACCTTGCTTCTGGAAAATTGATGTTTATAGGCTCATAGAGAGAACAGATGGGATGATTGTAACTCTTAAAAAAAAATCCCCACAAATATCTGACTACGAGATGGCTTCTGAGGCTGGAGAAAAGTAGTATTTTAATGAATAAAAGGGGGCTACTTTGTGTATCCAGTGGAAAATGTATGGCATGAATTGACCCCAAAAGGAAGGTTGGTTTGTGAATAAATAAAAGTAAATAAACCCAAGAGAGGTAGATGAATCAAAGGATGTTTCTTGGCAGGTCCTAAGGGCAGACGGCTGCTGTTGGCCACTCCACAGCACCTCCAGCTGCACTCCAGTATTTCTAATTCCTCAGGGATGGTGAGCCCTCGAGGGCAGGGGCTGTACGTATCACCTCCTTCTCAGTCCCCAGTGCCCAGCACAGGAGCTGGCACAGAAGGTAGGGTGATCATATAACTGGGGTGCTTCAAAAGTGAAAGGAGGCTATAAATAATGAATAACTATGTCAGGACAACAGTTGTAACCTGGGATGAATGAATGAACGAATACATGAATATATGAATGAATGAATCTTTAAGAGGTTGAGGCTATTGGCACTGAGGCATCCATGGCTTCCAAGATCCCAGATGTCACTGTCAAATAGAACTTTCATCTTGTATATTGCATTTTAAAGTCTGTCTTATTCTTCTGCAGACAGGGACCCCCACTGCAGAAGGAAGAGCTGGGCTGGGATGGAAGGGCCCTGCTGACACTGCTCAGAGCATCCTCACACAAGTGCCAGGCACTAAGCTATGTACTTCATGTTCTTTATGGCATTTAATGCTCACACTGGCCTTGCAAAACAGATACTCTTATTACATTTTGCAGATGAGTCACCTGAGGCTTAGAGATGTTAAATAACATGCCAGTGTCACACAGCTACCAAAATCAGAGTTGCAACCCATGTCAAGTCTATGGAACACCAAAGTACAGCTAATAGACTCCATCCCTGCCTTTTGTGCCACCTTCTCTCAAGGAGAGGACTCAGAACAAAGGCCTGGGGCACCCTGGTTAAGGAACCAGGCCCTGCTCAGTGCCTCGGCCACCCAGTAATGCCAACCCAGAGCTGGAGGGGAGTCATCAAGGGCTGGGGACAGGGCACTCTCTGAATGGGAACAGTTTGTTCCCTGGAAGCCAGCCCCGTGTCTGATTGCTGGGTGAGTCCCCAGCAGAGCAGTGGCCAGCCAGGAGGGTGAGACTCAGGCCCTTGGTGGGCTCCAAGCCCCACCTCTGTCCCGGGAAGGACCCTGAGCCCCCAGGGCTGTGCCTGCATCTTCAAGGCTGGTGAGGGCAGGTGCCGAGTCCTCCCATGCTCGCTGTCAGTGATCCACCTCCTGCCTCCTGCCCTCCCCACCCCCACCACCCTGGGAAGGCTGCGGAGTGTCTGTGCTGCCTGCCCTGGCCTTTCCAGAGCCACCATTTGTGGCCCAGTCGCAGCCCACCAGGAGAGCAGACCTGGTGGTCTGAGGTCTCCAGCCCAGAGTGGACCAGGCAGCACCTGAGAGCCTGGGGGAGGCTGGCAACAGCCTGGCCAGGCTGAAATGGAGGACAGGGGAGCAGGACTGGGACCCTCATTCGATCCCCAGGTCCCCGGGCCAGAGTGCCCACCTGCCCGGGGGCTCTGCTGGGTGGATGGGGGGAGCGAGTAGAGGTGGGCCAGGCTGGGTCTAGGCCAGGAAAGAGCTTAGCCAGGCTCCGCTGGGCCCTCTCCCAGGTCTTGCTCTCCTGAGACAGGCTTTGCCCCTGGCTACCAGACAGCATGGTGCTGGGCCCTGGCCAGCTGAGCACAGCTCGCTGGTGCCCTCTAGTGTCCGCCTCTCGAGGCCTAGTTGTTTGCCCCTCTCAGAGATGTTGTGCTGCACGCACAGCTTCCCTGCACCAGCCCCCTTGGACAGTCCCCCAAGCCTATCATTTGTCTTCCAAACCAGGGCACTTCTGAGAGTGAGAAGGGGCTCTGTTGACAATGTTGTGGGGACAACAGACATAAAATGGGACTGTCCCAGGCAAATCAGGGCATCTGGTCACCCACCCCACTCGGGTCAGAAGCACCCCCTCCCCACAGCAGGCACCAGAACCATCTCTGGGAGCCACGGCATTAAGTAAATAAGAACACGTGTGAAGTCCTTAGCACAAGGCCTGGGAGAGTAGCCCATCAGTGAAGACTGATCTATAAACAACTATTAGCTACACTTGGTGGTAGTGACCAGCTGGTGGAGCAGGAGGGTGGGGCGCGGGGCTTGGTGTTGGCTGATAGAGCAAACCCAGAACAACAGCCTGTGATTAACCAAGACAACCCTCCTCCTGCTACTCCGGGCCGAGCTGGGAATCCAGAAAGAGAACGGCCCTTCCAGCAAGACGAGGACAGTTTGACAAAGTGCCTCTTCCCCTGGTCCTGCAGTTGGGCCTTCCCTCTGTCCATTGGCCGCTCTGCACCAGCCAGCCTTTGAGATGACCTCTGCTCTGTCAGCATCCTCGGTGACTAACACAGGCAAGTGTGTGAGCTGCCACCTCTCCTGGCCGCTACCCGCCTCCCCCTCCATTTCCTCATCCCTGCCTGTGGCTTCTGGGGGCAAGGCTCCAGGGAGGCTGGATGACAGCTGACGCCCCAGGGCTCCCCAACACAGGCTGATGCGAGGTGGCCAGCATCTGTGACCCCCACATCAGGTGACACCCAGCCTGGGGACCTGAGTTTTACCCTGGGGGAGTCAGCAGTTGCAGGGGAAGCAGTCACACATACAAATCAACCCAGTGGAAAGCCCCACGGGTCAGAGCCAGGGCAGAGGGGCTGAAGCAGGCTTTGGGGTGTAGGGGAGGGGGGTGCCTCAGAACCAGAAAGCAGAGCAGCTCAGGCAGGATGGGCAGAGGGGTTTCCTCAGGTGGAGGTGGGCTGAGGGCACGACAGAGCTCAGCTTGGGGAACCCCCGGGGTAGGAATCTGGGCTCCACTGTGTGTGTGTGTTGTATAGGTATGGTTGAGGGGGCAGGGGAGACATATAAATGACTTTGGCAAAGTCAGGGAGATTTGAGGGCTGGGCATATGCCATGTGGAATTCTCCTTGGTCAAGGGGTGCTGGCCAGGTCCGGTGCCTCGTGCAGGAAGAGGAAGAAAGCTCTGAGTTGGCTCTTGTGTCCTGCGAACCAGTTTGCCCGCATCCTGGCATCTGTGCCCGTGAAGGGCCTGTGTGGAGCCGGCCATGCGTGTCTGGGCCTGAGCGGCGGCACTGCCTACGGGAGGTCACAGCCTCTCCAGGCTCCCTGCCACAGGGCCGCCGCCAGTGCTGGAGCGGAGGGAGTCTGGCTCTGTCCCCTGTCCTCCTGCTCACTTAGTCCCCTGCCCCAGCCGGTGGGCAGAGCTGCAGTGACCGCCCAGAGGTACAGGCTGAGGGTTCAGCCCCATGTGAGTGCAAGGCGCAGGCAGCTTTTCTCTCTGCTCCTCCTTGTCTCTCCTCAGGGCTGGGCTCAGATGTAAGGCTTCCTTCTCCTGCTCACACACAGAGCTCTGCATGACCAGCAACACAAACACTGGGTCTGGAACCAAAAAACCTGGGTTTGAGATCAGGCTCTGCCATTTACCAGCTAGGAGGCCTTGGGCAGGTCTAACTCTTTGAACCTCAGTTAGCTCATCTGTAAATTAGGGACAATAATACTTAATGGCACTTATCTTACAGGGTTGTTGTGAGGATCAGATGAGAGGATGCATGAGCCAGCACTTCCCAAAGGGCTCCGCCGATGGAAGGGACCATGATTGCTGTTCTCTTACCATCTGCGACCCAAACGGAACACTCAGCCAAATGCAACACAAATGCCAGGCGCTGCTTCGCTGCCTGGAGCTGCTCCTTTACTCGGTATCCACTGAGCCTCCGGTGTGCCAGGCACTGTTCTAGGCACGTGGGATATGGTAACTACACCACCAACTCCCTGCTGCCTTGGAGTCTACCTTCTAGGGGAGGACCTCCTCCAGGCCCCATCGACCAGCTCCCATCCTCACCTCTTTCCTGCATCCACAGACCCACGCTGAAAGGTCAGGCAACATTAGGCCTCTAGGATTCTCGGCTTAAGTACCTCACAGTCACCTGATGGCCTGACAGAAGCCCTTGGGTGGAAAAACAAGGTCACTCCGCCACTTGCCCGAACACAGAGCACAGCCCAAGAAGGCAGCGTTAATTGTTAAGTCTAATCGCCCATTTTACAGATGAGGAAATTGAGGTCTGGAAAAGTTGAACTGCCCTGCCCTAGGTTATGTGGCTGGTAGGTAACAACTATTCATTCAGTCAACAAACATTAATTGGGCTTCTATTTTGTGCCACCCACCATTCTGCACACTAGGAACAGTCCCGTCTTGGTGGGCCTTACGTTCTGTTAGGAGGGGTGACGGGAAAAGACACAAGTGTAATCAGGGAAGCATTGGCAGGTCCTGATGAGCTCAGGACAGAAAACCAGACAGGGTAATGGGAGGGGCAGTGACGGCGTACTGGGGTGGTCAGGGAGGCTGGTGAGGAGGTGACATTTAAGCTGAGAAAAGAGCAGAGGACTTGAGGGACTCCAGAGAGCCCCTCCCTACATTTCACTAAAAGGGCAGAGGAATGACTCCCCATCCCTGCCCCATGGGGAGTAACCTCACCCAGAGAGGGAACGGGCTGTCTCGGGGCTTTCTGAGCCTAGAGCCGAGTAAGTGGTGTGAGGTACAAGGTGGCCCTTCTTGTTAAACAGAACTCGGTATCTGTGGCTGCTTTTGTTTTGTTTTTTTAATAGACTTTATCTTTTAGAGCAGTTTAGGTTCATAGAAAAATTGAGCAGAAAGCATAGAGTTCCTGTAGGCCCCCTGCTCCCACATATACCCCCTGTCCCGTCCCCCCCAGCCTCCCCCACCATCGACATCCCCCAACACAGTGGAACATCTGTTACATGACCTACACTCACACAGCATCATCCAGAGTCCACAGTTTTCATCAGGGGTCATTCTTGGTGTTGTACATGCTATAGGTTTTGACATGCATAATGACATGTATCCATCATTATAATATCATACAGAGTCTTTTCACTGCTCTAAAAATGCCCGGTGCCCCACCTATTCGTCCTCCCCTCTATCCCTCCCTGCTAGCCCCTGGCAATCAATCATCTTCTTACTGTCTCCTGAGTTTGCCTTTTCCAGAATGTCACGTAGTTGGAATCATACAATATGTGGTCTTTTCAGACTGACTTCTTTCACGCAGTAATATGCATGTAAGTTTCCTCCGTGTCTTTTCATGGTTTGTAGCTCATTTCTTCTCAGCACTGAATAAAATTCCATTATCTGGATGTAGGAGCTGCTTTTGTTTTGTCCGGGCGTTTACCTAGCTGTTTGTGCAGCCATTTCTGCCTGAAGCCCTTTCAATACCGCCCCCCACCCCCCACCCCACCGCTGCCCGCAATGGGGTGGAGCAGAAACCCTTGCGAGGAGCCTGCCGCGGGCCTAGCTCAGAGGGTGTGGCCTCCCTGGGGCCCAAGGCTGCACTGTCCCCAGTGCCCAACAGGTGGCCCCACCACCCTGTTCCCGCTGGCTTGCAGAGGGCAATGACCGCGTGGGACATGCCGGGAGGTTGTGGGAGAGAACAGCTTAGGAACAGTGGCTGCCCATCCCCGCAGCCCGTGAGCCACCTGCCTCTCCCTCTGCCCCACCCCCACCCCCTATGGAGCTGAACTACATTTCTTGGTTTGGGACCAGGAGAGGACTTGGACCATTTTGCCACTTCTGTTCTTCAAGGAAAGAGGTTTTGGTGCCTGGCCTTTACACAATACTGTCTTCTAGAAGGCTAGAAACTTGAAGTCGGGTCCTCACAAGGGGATCCAATCACAAGTAGGTAGTTCTCTGTGCAAGTGGCCCCGCTGGCGTAGGGAGAGCCTCCCTGGGGTGAGGACAGAGGATGCTGGCATATTTTCCTCTCGGGGTTGGCAGCCTAAAGGGAAAAATATTTCTGGGGAAGGAGGCTGCTGTCTTTTGTCAGCAAGACTGAACCATGGCAACAATGAATGGATGCGCAAAGTGTAGTCTGTACATACAATGGAATATTATTCAGCTTTAAAAAGATGTGAAATTCTGACAAATGCTACAATATGAATGAACCTTGAAAACATTTTGTCAAGTGCAATAAGCCAGACACAAAATGACAAATATTGTGTGATCCCACTTATAGGAGATACCTGGAATAGTTAAATTCATGGAGACAATGTAGGATGATGGTCTTCAGTGGCTTGGGAATGGAGGAATGGGATGTATCGTTTAATGGGCACAGAGCTTCAGTCTGGGATGATGAAAACTTTCTGAGATGGGCAGTAGTGATGGTCGTACACATTGTGGATGTATTTAATGCTGCTGAACTATACACATAAAAATGGTTAAAATAGTAAAGTTTACGTTATACAGATCTTCCTTGATCATTTTAGGTCCTAATAAACCCATTTTAAGTTGAAAATACTGTAAGTAAAAAATGCATTTAACTCACCTAACCTACCTAACATCATAGCTTAGCCTAGCCTACTTAAATGTGCTCAGACACTTACATTAGCCTATAATTGGGCAAAATCATCTAATACAAAGCCTATTTTATAACAAAGTGTTGAATATCTTATGTCATGCATTGAATGCTGTACTTAAAGTGAATACAGATGGTTGTCTGGTATAAAATGATTATAAAAGTATTGGGTGTTCACCCTCATGACCATATGGCTGATGGGAGCTGCGGCTCGCTGCCCTGTCCAGCATCACAAGAGAGGACTGGACTGCATATCGCTAGCCCAGGAAAAGATCCAAACTCAAAATTCAAAGTACGGTTTCTATTGAATGCCTATCACTTTTGCACCATTGCAAAGTCAAAAAAATCCTAAGTCAAACCACTATAAGGTGAAGCATGTTTGTATATATTTTACTACCAAAAAATTCTTTATTCTAAAAATGATTGGACCAAGATTGTAAAGTCCACAGAACCCATGTTGTTCTTTCACTGTTGTTCACCACTGCCCCCCACTGACACACACCAGTCTGACATGGGGTCTCGCAGCTTCTACCAAACTCTTCAAGCATGAAGGTCTTGCTGCCTTGAAAGAGCACTGACCCTCCTGTGGAAAGACCTGGGTTGGTGCCTCAGCTTCCTCATGTCTGAAATGCGGGACATAATACTTGCACTCTCCTAGTTACAGAGCTGTCACAGGATAATGAGGTGATATTTGTGAAAGTACTTGGTAAACTCTAAAGCCCTCTATACACATACAGGATCATTAGCATTATCATTCTGTCAACCTTAAAAGTAAAATAGTTTATTTTACCTGCAAATGGGTTTATTTGTGAATAATAGGAATTGCAATCCAGGACAGGCAAACTATAGCAAAAGCCATAGGCTATGACTGATCATTAACTCCATTTCCAGCCCCTCTCCCATCTCTGGAGAATAGGGGATGTGGGGGCTGGATTTTCAAAGCCTCCAATCATGGTGTGGCGTTCCTGATGGCCAGCCCCATCTAGGAGCCTGCCAAGAGTCACCTCATTAGAACAAAAGACACTGCTACTATGCAGGAAATTCCGAGGGATTTAGGAACTGTGTTAGGAACCAGGGTCAAAAACCAAATATTAGAACGAAAGATGTCCCCTGTGCTCTTATAACTTTAGGAAATTACAAGGGTTTTAGGGGCTCTGTGCTAGAACTGGGGGCAGAGACCAAAATAAATATTTTCTATGATCTCACAGGAATTAAGGTACCATCTCCTCCAGAAAGACTTTCCAGATACTTCCTCTTCCCTCACCTGAGCCAGATGGGGTTTGGGAGCTGTGTGATGCAATGAATACATTAATGAAATTATGAAGACCTAGGTTTGAATTCTGCCATCATTTAGCAGACATGTGACCTTGTCAACATTTAACCTCTCTGAGCCTCCACTTCTCCCTATAAATTAATGGCAACAAATTATTTTAACAGAATGGTAATGAAGATTAAGTGACATAACCTACAGTGCGAGAACATGGATGATGCTCAGTAAGTAATACATTCCTTCCTCTGAACTCTTAGAGCCCTTCATCTGAGCTTTCAGCCTCGCATTATAGGTATTTGTGAAATTTATTCATTCAACAAATGTATATTTGAATATGAAGGCAATACGTATAATGAAGAAAACTAAAGCAAGGTAAGGGAGGAAGAGAATGTGTGTGTATTGCTGGCTTATGTAGAATGGTTAGGAAAGACATCACTGATAAGGCAAGATTTAGGCAGAGAAATGAGGAAGTGATCCCTGTAGATATCAGAGAAGATCGTGGGGCATGAGCAAAGTCTCTGAGGCAGGAACTGTTAGTGTGCTGGAGGAACATCAAAGAAGTCAAGGTGGCCAGATCTGAGTGAGCAAGAGGGGGAGAAGAGTAAGAGCAGAGAAGTAGCAGGGACCACATCACATGGAGCCTTTGTAGACTGTGACGAGGACTCTTTTTGTTTCTTGGTGATGTGGAAAGCCAGTGGAGAGTGTTGACCAGAGGAGTGAAAGAACTGACATAGATTTTAAAAGGATCCTTTTTGGCTGCTGTGTCTTATGCTATTAACTATGGTAGGAAGGTAGAAACACAGAGACTGATTGGGAGGCAGTGATCCTGGTGAGGAAGAACAGTGGCTTGAACCAGGAAGGCAAACAGGTAGAAAGAATGGTCAGATTCTGGATACATATTGATTTGAAGGTAGATCCAAGAGCACTTGCTGGGGTGTGAGAGAAAGAGCTAATGCTAAAGTCATTGCCTGAGGCACTGTGAAAATTATTCCCACTGAGATAAGGAAATCTATGGAAAAGTAAGTTTGGGTGGGGCATAGTAGGAATCAGGGATTTGGTTTTGTATTTACCTAGTTATTTACTATTTCCCATACTCTTCATTTGTTTCTAAAGACCTGATTTCCCCCTTATATTATTTTCCTTCAGTCTGAGCACTTTTGCTTTTTTTATATGAAGATCTGCTAATGGTGATTTTTCTTTTAGTTTTTTTTTTTAATCTGGAAATACCTTTATTTTACCTTAATTTTTTGAAGGATAGTTTTGCTGGATATAGAATTATGGGTTGAAAGTTTTTATTTTTAGTACTTTAGAGATGTTGGTTCACTGGTTTCTAATCTTCCTTTTTCTCTTTTTTCAGCTTTAATTGACAAAACTATATGATATTTTAAGTGTATAACTTGATGATTTGATATATGTATATATTGTGAAATTATTCCCCCCATTGAGTTATCTAACAAATCCAACACCTCACATATTTACCATTTGGTGGGGGAGGTGAAAAGATATAAATTCTACTCTCTTGAAAAATTTCAGTTATTTAATACAGTGTTATCAACTATAGTTACCATGCTATATATTAAATGCTCAGACTTTAATCATCTTATAGCTGAAGTCTGTACTCTTTTACCAACCTATTTCTCCCATGTTCCAGCTCCCTGGCAACCACTTTTCTACTTTGTTTCTGAGTTCATTTTTTTAGATTCCATATGTAAGTAATACCATGCAGTATTTGTCTTTCTCTGTCTGGCTTATTTCACTTAGCATAATGTCCTCCAGTTTCATCCATGCTGTTGCAAATGACAGGATTTCCTTTTTAAGGCTAAATAACACATAATACATATACAGTTTCTCTGTCCATTCATTTGTGGACACTTAGGTTTTTCCATACCTTGGCTATTGTGAATAATGCTACAGTGAACATGGGAATGCAGGTGTCTCTTTGTGATAATAGGTTCATTTCTTTTGGATATATCCCCCTGAAGTGGGATTGCTGGATCATATGGTACTTCTATTTTAAATTTTTTGAGGAACCTCCATACTGTTTTCTATAGCAGCTGCACCAGCTTACATTCCTACCAATAGTATACAAGGTTCCCTCTTCTTCTCCACATCCTCACTAGCATTTTTCTCTTGTCTTTCTGATAATAGCCATTCTAACAAGTGTGAGGTGATATCTCACTGATTTGCCTTTCCTTGGTGATTAGTGATGTTGAGCATCTTTTCATGTACCTGTTGGCCATTTGTCTTCTTTGGAAATTATCTATTCAGGCCCTTTGTCCATTTTTTAATTGGGTTATTTGGTGGTTTTTTTTTTTGCCCTTGAGCTGTATGAGTTCCTTGTATATTTTGGACATTAACCTTTTATTGGATATTGGCTCCATGGTTTCTGATGAGAACTTGGGGGTCATTTGAGTTGTTCTCCCCCACCCCCATATGTAATAATTATCTTTTTTTTTTCTGTCTACCTTCAATATTTTCTTTTTATCTTTGGTTTTCATCAGTTTGACTACAATGTGCCTAAGGGAAATTTTCTTTCTGTTTATGCTGTTTGGAATATACTGGGATTCTTGAATCTGTAAATGCATGTTTACATTTCACCAAATTCAAATTTCACCAAATTTGGGCTATTATTTCTTCAACATTTTTTTCTGTCTGATCCTTCTGGGAATCCAGTTATATACATGTTAGACATTTTGATATTGTTAGGCTTCTAAGTCTCTGTTCATTTTTTGCCTCAATGTTTTTTCTATTTCAGATTAGATATTTTCCACTGATCTGATTTCAGGGTCCTTGATGCTTTCCTCTGTTATTTTCATTCTGTTGTTTAAGTCTATCCAGCGATTTTTAAATTTCAAATATTGTCTTTTGCAGTTCTAGAATTTCCATTTGGTGTTTTAAAAATAGAGTTTATTTCTCTGCTAGGGGTTCCTAGCTCTTTATCTGTTACAAGCATACAACCCTCACCTCATGAAGCATAGTTATAGAAGCTACTTTAAAATTATGATCTAATTCTAACATGTGGGTCATCTTGGGGTAGTCTCTGTTGATTGTCTCCTCTTGAGAATGTCACAAATTCCATTTTCTTTGTATAATGAGTAATTTTGGATATTCTCAACATTGTGATTGTTAAGTCTGGATTCTATTATATAGCTCCCCAAAATGATTTTTGTGTTTGTTTGAGTAGATAATGAACTTGGTTGGATCAAACCATAAACTGTCTCTTGGCCACAGCTCAAATCTCAGTTTAGTTCTTTTATCTGGGCCACTTAAGCTTGCCTCATGCATGAATGGTTCAGCAATTGGCCCGAGATTGGCACAGAGTTTATATACAAATGTGTGATTCTTCCTTTCTGGGTCTACCTTTTCCTGGATTTCTCCCTTACTTTCCAAAGGCTGTCGTTGTCTCCAAGTCTATCCTTTGATTCTTCAGGCCAGAAGGACAGACGTTTTTCTATCATTTTATCTGCCCTGTGTGACCCTACTGTGGCCTGTCTTCAGGCTAAAAGCCATAAAAACTCATCCGAAGCATTCGCTCTTTCCAACTGTTGATTCCTCTCTAGAAACCGCCTGCTTTTGTTCATGCTTCAGGGCCTTCAGGTAGTTGTTTTCATATTTTGTTCAGAGGTCACCATTGTTATCTGCAGGAGTTTGTCTAGTAGGAGCTTCATAAGCTGCCCTATCAACAGAACTGCTTTGATTTTTGACACTGGACAAAATCATTTGGCGCTGGAATAATAACAGAGTGACTAGGTGAGTGGGGAAAACTGGTGCGTTGAGTGCGCCAGACAAGACAGGATCCTGTGCAGAAGGGGACTGTTGCCATAGGATCAGGGGCAGCTCATGCCCAGCAGCTGGAGGCCAGCAGAGAAGCTGTTGGACGCGATGGGGGTGAGGAGGACTGTCATGAGAGGACATAGCCTGGCGGGGGACTCAAAAGAGGAAGCAGACCAAAAAAGAACCCCCTTTTTTTTTCTTAAGCCAGCTTGTTGGACTTTGTGTTGCTTAGAACCGAAAATATCCAAAATGATAAATACAGTTGTTATATAGCTCTTTCGCAGGTGAATAGTCATAGACTAGAGCACTATTATTTATAATAAATGACTACAAAGTAAAGAACCTTCATTGTAATAGACCAGAAGGTCTCAGTCCAAATGGGTATTTGCCATTTTTTTTCAGTTAGTTCTAGGAAATTTCTGAAGAATACTGACACACCTCAAAATATCTTGGGATTCTGTTTTGTTCTGAATTGCTTTTAAAATCAGAGTTACATGTTTTGAATGCCTCCAAAGACAACAAATCATGGTCTTTTGGTGGTGGATTTGGTGTTGGAAACAGGCAAAAACAAATTGGAGCTGAATCTAGCAAATACCTCTGTAGGTCAAAACCTGTTCCACAGGAAGTCTGGCATCACCCAGAGCCTGAGCACGGAAAACAGAACAGCATTCGTCCTTTTGGAGTAAAAAGTCATGTCTGGGGTTCCTCTGGGTAAACCAGACTGTTCAACCTTGTGAAATCATTTCAGCAGAAACCAAACTGCTGATGCCAAGGAAAACAGTCAGTGTAAACTTCATTTCTGATGAGCAGAAAGTTGGATTTTCTACTTGGAGGCTTTATTTCAGAGACTCTGTGGAGACACCATGAGCAACTCCAACGTGTGTGAGGAAGGAGAGCCACAGAAGCATCTCCTCTTATCTTTCTCAACAAGTCTGCGTCTTTAGCTAAACAAAGTCACCAGCAGGCATCAGGACTGCTGTTTTCCCTGAAAACTCGCTCTTCTGTTGAAGAAATGACTCCAGCAGTGTTTGGAAGTGTGGAATGAGAACTAGACCTGGGCTCAGGAAAACACAGGTTGTTTTTGCTCTTCCACTTTTTGGCCATGTAACCTTGGATGAGAAACTCATTTGAGCCTCGGTGTCCTCATTTATAAATAATAGTAATTCATATTCTACCCAACAAGATTAAAAGGGAAATGTTTACAAAAGTACCTAGCAGAATGTAGTAAAATTATCATCTTGCTCAGGTTCAGATCCTGGCTCTACCGTTGTAGCTATGACCTCAGGCAAGTGACTCAGCCGCTCTGTGCCTCAATTTCTCTGTAGAACAGAGATATTAATAGTACCTACTCGATAGATTTTGTGTCGGTGAGAGTGCAGAAAGCAGCAGAGAAACAGCTTATGCCTCCCTTCTATATTTCGAATTTCAAGCAAGTGCCTCTAATTGAGGGGACCTGATTCATATCCAGAGCCTCAGCTGCAAGCCACTTCCCAGCCTCTGCAGCGGATAGGCCACTTGATAGGGACTGAGAAAGCCAGTCCACACACACACACCTACAAAGTTATCATTAGGGCTAAGTACGCTAATGTATATAAGAGCTTAGAAAGCATTCAATAAATGTCAGCCATGGTTACTTTTAGCATATTGCTGGTGCTTGAAATACATTTGTTTTTTCATTAGGAATAGTCCAGAATATAATCTACTCTGTCTACACAAAGGGCAGCTCCCTATCTCTACGTATTGTGGACCCAGGTTTTCCCACAGCACACTGCAGGTCTGAGTCTCCCACTCCAATATCATTTAAGCTTTAGACACACTATCTAGTCTACTGTGACGATCGTTGCCTTTTGCTTCACTTAACTGAGATAACTAATTTGAGATTATGTGTAGGATGCTCTGAGTATCTCTGGAGGGACACCTAAACTGAAGGCTGTGATTTTGGTGGTGAGTGCGTGGGAGAGGTCAGCTGAGTGGGCAAGGAGAGGGAGGAAGACCTGCATTTTACTTGCAGTGAGAAGGGCCTAGTTTGTTCCTTGGGTTCACATATTATCTATTCAAAAAGCTGTAGAAAATTTTAAGGGTTTTTGAAGCATTTGCTGCTTTGTTACTGACATTCAACTCTAAGACATACCTATCTTAGGGTCAACCTATTTAAGCCATACAGCCTCCATTCAGGGCACTGTCCATAAATCAGAATGGGTAGAAATGGGCTTTTGACACAACTTCCAATATGAAAGGCAAAAGTCATTGTCAAACTCTGGCTGGGCAGCAGTCCTTATAAAATGGTATCTGAACAGTCTGATCTAACCCTTAGGTGAGCTGCAACAGGGTACTACAAATGCTGATGGCCCGTTTCTCTCCCAGAAGGACCTGGAGGGCACCTGCTTGGCAGGCAGTCACTGCAGGGAGAACAGTGCAGGGCAGAGCTCCGGAAAGGCCACACCATTGTTCTTCTGGTCAGTTCCTCCTGTCTGCAGCTGAGAGTAAATAAGCCTATTCAACAGGTCAAGTAATGCAGGAAACTGGAGGGAGTAGGTATGGATTATGCAGCTAATTCCTTGCCATAACTCAGGTGAAAGGTGTCAAGGGGCTGGGATGGAGGGTCAAGGGAGCAGATCCGGTCACGGGGAAGAGAGCATGATCACTAGAAAGCGGCAAGATAGTAGCTGTCATGGAGAGGTATGTCTGTCAGTGGCAAGACACTCAGAGGAACGATGTCATTAGAGAAGATTGACAGCATCTCCCAGAGGCATCTGGGACCTGCCTGTGTGTTCTGCCAAAGCTGCCTCAGTCAGGAACAGAGCCCATCACAGGCTGGCCCGGACCTGGCTGTCACCTTGCTCCAATTAGGACTACACCTGAATGCCATCTTGCTCTGAGCCTGACCAGGTAAAATTATTCTGAGGCATGATTTCATCCACAGAACAGGGGTGCTCCCACTCTGTCTCTAACCTTGTCGATTTCAAACTTTTCTTCACCAATTTTACATCACAATTTGGTGCACACATACATGATATATATACTCACACATTATTGAAAGAAAACTTTAGTGAGACAGTTTGTACTAATTACATGTGATGTGCTCTATTTTCCTCTGGTTTTGTTTTTAACGTTAGTTACAACCAACCAAACTGATTTCATAACCCACTAATGGGTTCTAACCAGTAGTTTGGAAAACACCAATCTAACCGTATAAGTTGATCAGCTCTGGTCTGTCTGACTCTCACAGGGTGGTGAGCCACACAAGGGTCCTGGAAAGTCTCATTCACAGTTTATCACCTGAAACTATCCGTTCCCACAGAATATGCAAACTTCAGAGCACATCTGTATAAATGCACTCTTTATCCTCCCTGACCTGCCCTCATACAGACTCACTTTTCTGCACACTGAGAGCCACAGTGCCGAGCTCACCAGTTCATTCCTTTGTTCTCTGATTTATTTCATCCAACACGCCACCTTTCCCCACTGAGTCCCTGTGGGAGGTCCCTGAAGTTAAAATATTTGCATCAAAGAATGTCAAGGGTAAAAGAGACCTTAAGGATCATTTAATACAACCACCCCTTTGGTGCACCTCAGTCTCCAGTTTCTGCTTGCATTCCTCCAGAGACTTCCTGAGGCCGCGCCTCCCATCTTTGGACAACAATGACTAAACCAAAATTCATCTCCCTATGCCTTCTCTTTCAGTTTTTGTGTCAGAATTGGTGAGTCAACATGTAGTCTTGGAACAATGCCTGGCACGTAGTAAGTACTAGATAAGGATTTCTCCCTAGCATTAGTAGTAGTCCTGTGTTAGTGTCATTAACTGTAGTGACCGATCTCACCCTTTTCTCACACGACGGCCCTTCCTGTGTTCACAGAAGGGAATCTCAGTGCTGGGTCTTCTCTCTTCTCTGCTGGACATCCCCAGTTCCCTCGATCCTTCCCGGCATAGTGTGGCTTCCGGACCCTTCCAGTCCAGCTCGCGGTCCTGATGCAGGCAGGTCTCTAACAGGCTGATGCTCCTGTGAGCATACCAGCCTTCAGAATTGGACACTGAACTCCTCCCGTGGGGCACCAGGGCAGAGAACTAACTCTCACCTCCCGTGAACTGAGTGCTTGGCAGTTAATAAGCTGTCTAAGATTATTAATAGCCCACATCCGAGCAGGGAGAGGCTTGCAGACACAAATAATGGAGGAGTGGGAGGTTGGCTTTCTCTCCCTCCAGAGAGCACATCCCTTGAGGGAAATTAACAGGCTGGCATCCTGGAAGGGATCAGGCCTGCAGAGATATGGATGGCCTACCCAGGGAGAGCAAATACCAATGGCTACACCAGCTACGTCAGACTCAAGTAGCTACAAGGAGATGAGAGAGAGTGGTGGGGTTATGAAGAGCCTGGTGGCATCTGCTTCATCTAAAGGAGGAAGCATTTACTCTGCTCAAGCCAGTTACTCTCATGCAGGAAGGTGGCCCTCATGTTTTGAGAGCATCCACATGTTCAAAAGAAGCCAGAACTGTGAAGTTTTAAATACAGAATCATCCCATTTTAAAATGTCAACTAATGTAAATTTTTATGAAATATGGTATGAGGCATCAGTGTCTAGGCCAAGCCAGACCACTGTGACCCTTGGTTCTCCTTTTGGACCACTGTTCTCCCCCTGCAGAGCTGGGGCTGGGGCTGGGGGCAGCCTGGTAACTGGCCCACCTACCTTTTACTCCAGTCTCTCCAAAGAGTTCTCAAGTCACTGCTTTAGCCGGGCCCAGGTGTGGAAAAACAGCTATGTTCTCGGAGCAGCCAGAAGGAATCTGCCTGAGGGTCACCCTAGTGTTTCCTAGGCAGATGGAAAGAGTGACTGAGCCTGGGCTATCATGTGGAGGAAGGCTTTGAAGGCAATCCCTGGAAGGCAGAATGGAGGTGAGAGTTTGGGATGTCAGAATAAGGACCCTTCCTCTTACTTCTTCCCTGAATCAATGGGAGAAGTTTAAATCCTAGCTCTTAACCTATATTCTAATTCACAGCTTCATTCATTTCCACACATTGTTACTGAGCAGGTACTAGGACGCAGTACCTACTGGCAATTGGGGCTACCAAGGGGCAGACCCCTCTAGGAGCTCAGGGTCTGTGGCGCGGCAGACATGTGATGGGCCAAAGATTCTGAATAAGTGCTGTTACAAGGGGAGACACGAGATGCCACAGGGCCTGGCCAGAGGAGGGGCACCTAAGAGGGTAGGAGGAATGGCAGGGTGGTTTTTCAGGGGCAAAGATTGAAATTTATCTTGGGATTCTAAGGAATCTTGTAGACTGGAAAGGCTGCTAGCCTGCTGATTAATTCATTCCCACTCAACTTTCTGGTAAGGTCCAGTCCCCTTGGACAAGAGCCCACCCTTGTCTCTGTGTGTGGATGACACCCCTGCTCAGCCTGATCACTTTGTTCTCTCACAAGGAGGCTGATATTAAGGTGAGACCCTGCTTTGCCCACCTGAGCAGGTTCTCTTTACTTTGTGTTGTATGGACACTGTAAGTAGACTCCTGTTGTTCTGGGGTGAGGACGGGTGTGACAGGACAGCATGGGCCCATCTCCATACGCATTCCTTTGCATGCAGAGCTTGAACATTACTGGGAGGGAGCGTCTAGTTGTTCAGAGGTCCTGAGCTGCCTTCGGAGCCTGCCTTTGCTCACTGGGGACCATCAACAGTACTGAGGTCAGCTGGTGGGAGAGAACATCGGGGCCTTGGGAGGGAAACGCCCTGAATGTGACATTCACTTGCACAGAAAAGGAGATGAGGCCATGTTGAGTGGCCAAGGTGGTGAGGTAGGATCCATCTTTGGGCTATTGTCCGGGGTCATCTCTGCTCAGCCAGGCCTATGATTGTGTTGGAGGGACAGAAGGAGCCAGAAAGTGGCCAGAGTGATCCAATGCACTGAGGTGAGGTGTGGGAGGAGATGGTGAACTGGCCTTGGGCTCAGAAGCCAGGTATTGGCCTTTGTTGGCTTTAGGGCATCTCTAGCCACAGGGAAATGTTGTTCTTCCCAGGATAGGTCATCACAGGTCCATCAACAATTTCCATTTCCATTCCATAAATACCTTGTGTATAAGACCCAAAAGGGGTGCAGAAGGAGCTCCTGCTTTAGAGGAGATTGTTGCCTACAATAGATGGCCAATCTGAGTGCTGACAGAGAGACCCAAGATGTTCTAGGGCTTCAAAGGAGGATGAGATCACAGCTGGTGGGAAGAGACTGGAAACAAGCTCCAATAGTAAGCATTCCTGAGGCCCTGTCAGGAGCCAGATGCCATGCTGAGCACTCCATATGCCCAATTTCATTTTATCCCCACCTCTTTAAGGTATGCATCATCCCTGCTGTTTACAGATTGGGAAACAGGCTCAGAAGACATGAAGCCGCTTGCCCAGGGGCTCAGAGCTGGAAAGCAACCAAGCAGAGATTAAGGTCAGCTGTCTCTGACTCCACCATGCACACTTCTATGCTTTTGGCTTGGCTGCCACATTAGACAGATGGGGTTTGAGATGAATCTGGAGAATGGGATGGAACTGGTCGGATGAAGGCAGGAGGAAGGCATTCCTGGCTGAAGCTGCAGCCTGAGCACGGATGTGGAGGCAGGGGGGTTCCAGAAATGTGCCGTTTAGCTCACAGGGAGTCTTTGAGAGTAAGGCCAGAGGGAAGGTTTGGGCTCATTGGGGAAGGCCTTGAGGGCCTGGCCAGGGGCTTGTGCACCTTCCAGGCCAAAGGAATCAGCAGTGGAGGGAAGAGGCCCAATGATGAAGAGAGGAAGTGATGACAGAGAAGGAAGGAAGGAAACAAGACTGCAGACGAAGGAGGGCATGCTGGGGATGTGAGCAGCGGTGTCTTGGAGGACAGCCACACAGAGAAGCTTGTCCTGGGCTGAAGGTACAGCAGGCAGACCTCTGGGAGGAGCCTGGTAGCACCGACCACTCTGGGGAGAAGAGCAACCCTCGGGGAAGCGGGTTCCTACACGGCATCTCCCATGGGGCATCGGACCTGGGGCTGGCTGTGCCCTGCGTGACCCAGACTGAAGTAGCCATGCCTACAGCACCCCATCTCTGGGACTCCCCACCCTACCTGTCGGACCTGCCCAGCAAACCCTCCGCTGTCGGCTGGTGGCTGGCCTCCAGGACTTTGCTAAGCTTCTCATCAGCACACATCACTTCAGACTGGGCCCAAAGGTCAGCTACTCTAAGCTTTCCCTCATGGGCCCACTCCTCATTCTTTACTTGGCAACTTTGTGGACACATGCCTGTTCTTTCCTCTTACTTACAGTCTCTAGACTTTACCTTTCATTTATGTTTATCTTATCTCCCCAAAGAGATAAAGTCTTTGAGGGTAGGGCTTGCATCTTATATCTTTTCTGTTTACCACGTAACACCCAAAATTGGCTCACAAAAGGCCAAACCCTTACAGAACATTGCATGAGTGGGAATTTCCTGCCACCCACACACAGGTCCTGTGGCTCGAGGAGTGTGACCCCACATGCCCAGAGGCTGTGCTGAGATGCAGGTGGGGGGAGGGTCTGGGAAGAGCTGAGGCATACCTGCGCCGTGACGGTTCTCTGGAATGCTGCTCGGCTGGGAGGGACCTCGGTGATGATCCAGCCCTCTTATTTCACTGAGGGGCAAACACAGGTCCCAGGTTGGGTAGAGGTACCTAGGGGCACAGAGCCGAGCCGAGGCCCTGAGACACCTCTAAGATCAGCAATGAGCCTCTTTGCTAAAACCCGGGTTTCCAGGCCTCAGATCCTTGGCTCAGCTGCATCCCCTGTTTTAGAAATACTCTTCTCTCTATGGCATAAACCTACTTTTCTGGCAGTTTTTGTCTCCTTTGTCGGTTCCTTCTTCTCTACCCAGCTGCTCTATATCAGAGATCTCCAGGATGCAGGCATTGGATCTTTTCTTTTCCCCTCTATCCTCTCTTCCTGGCAGACCCACCCCACCCAGCTGGGATGACCGCCCCCGACTCCTGCGTTCTGTGACTTGGAATTCCCTCCTGAGTTTTCCCTCCCTCTATTTTCCTGCCTCTTTGGCATCTCTTAAGTATGTGTGCTAAAGGCACCTCACACGCTACGTGTCCAAACCTGAATTCATGTCTCCCCCACAGCCTTCTTCCAAACACCTAACCCACCCCAGCGATCCCTACTCAGAGTGTGAATTGCAGTCCATGCTCACGCATAGGCCAGAAATGGAGGTTTGAGATGAATCTGGAAGATTCTTAACCTATAATCTTCTTACATACAGTCCACCAGTTTCCCTTCCTGAACACCCCTACCCACTTCTCTCCATCTCTACCATGCTCCAAGATGTCTCCATCCCCTGCCCGGAGGGAAAAAGCCCCCTGACCGGCTCCCAGATTCTTTCCTTATCTCCCAGAGCTCATTCTCCACAGAGCTGCCAGTCACCCTTCTAAAACATTAAGCGGATCCTGTCACGCCCCCACTTAGCAGCCTGTTATTGGCTTCTTGTTTCTCTTAGGATGAAGGCCCAAATGTTACCAAGGCCTCAGATGACCCCTGCCTGCCTCTCCTGCCTCAGCCTCCCTTCACTCTGCATTACAGCCACCCTGGCCTTCCCCTTTCTGGAATTTCCCAAGGTCCCACTAATCACAGAGCCTTAAAATGAGCCTGGGAGAGGCCACCCAGGACACATTTCCATTTTACATTCATCTGTGAAACTAATGTTTTTGTCTCTCCCTGCCTAGACTATAAGCTCCATGAAGTCAGGGGCCTCAGTGGACACCTAGAAGCAGCTCACGAAATATGTGTTGACACTTAGGCCTCTCTCAGGGATGAAGTTCCTGGGTTCCAGTGACCAAGCCTTGTGCAGGGCAGATTCCTGTTGTTCCTGGGCTGGGCAAGGTGCGAGCCTTTGGGTACAGCATCAGGGGCGGTGGACGGGGGTCCAGAGCGGGAGGGGGTGCAAGGCTCCAGGGAAGTGATAGTCACAGGGAAAGGAAAGAGACAATAGCCAAGGGACTTGGCCTTGAATTGGGGGAAGAATTGTTTTATTTCCTGGCAGTATGAGAAAAGAGGAAGGAGGGTCCACTCTGAGCCTTTATCACAAGGTGGACAGCCCCTGTGTTCTCTGTAAATCATCTTCACTCACTGAGGACCCAGCCACATCTTTCAAGTCACCTGCAGACTAGGACAGTTCCAGGGAGCCTTGGATCCTTTCTGTAGGTGGGCTTTTCTGGCAGAAGCAGCCAAGAGGAGCTAAGGGAGAGAAAGCTGTGCTCAGCATGGGGAGGGCAGGGCCTCTGAGCCCCCACAGGGAAGGGAAATGTCACCAAGTGCCTATTCCAGAGAACTTGGGCTGGCTGCACTCCTGAGTGTGGCCCAGGTGGCCCATGGGGTCTGGTACCTGGAAGATTCGGGGTGCTAGTGAAGAGCTTTCTTGACACCTGAGTTCTGAAATCTTCAAGTGGGGTGGAGAACATTTTCAGATCAGACAAGCTGCAGCATGAAACCAAAAGAGATGAAGAGAAGCCAGACTTGCCACGGAAAAGAGGCTTCCTTTATCTGTGGAAGAGTTGGCCACTAGCTCAAGTAAGCAGAGAGAGACCCAGGTGACTGCTTTGCTGACGAGCCGGACACACGGCACAAGCAGAAAGTACCTTTACTGTCTTATTGTCTGGACAAACCAAAAACTCTAGGGAGGGAGAGATCCCTGAAATAGAAGGGTTTGTGAGCCTTTACAGATGCTAGCCAGAAAAAGGACTGAGACATTATTCTAGGAGACTTCAACACACCACTCACTCTGAAGGTCAGATCAACCACACAGAAAATAAGTAAGGAGACAGAGGCACTGAACAACACACTAGAACAGATGGACCTAACAGACATCTACAGAACTCTACACCCAAAAGCAGCAGAATACACATTCTTCTCAAGTGCACATGGAACATTTTCAAGAGTAGATCATATACTAGGCCACAAAAAGAGCCTCGGTAAATTCAAAAAGATTGAAATTGTACCAACCAGCTTCTCAGACCACAGAGGAATGAAACTAGAAATGAATTACGCAAAGAAAATGAAAAATTCAACAAACACATGGAGGCTTAATAACATGCTCCTAAATAATCAATGGATCAATGACCAAATAAAAACAGAGATCAAGCAATATGTGGAGACAAATGACAACAATAATTCAACACTGCAAAATCCGTGGGACGCAGTGAAGGCCATGCTAAGAGGAAAGTATATTGCAATACAGGCCTACCTCAGGAAAGAAGAACATTCCCATATGAGCAGTCTAAACTCACAATTATTGAAACTAGAAAAAGAAGAACAAGTGAGACCCAAAGTCAGTAGAAGGAGGGACATAATAAAGAATAGAGCATAAATAAATAAAATCGAGAAGAATAAAATAATAGAAAGGATCAATGAAAGCAAGAGCTGATTGTTCGAGAAAATAAACAAAATAGATAAACCTCTAGCCAGACTTATCAAGAAAAAAAGTGAGTCTACTGACATAAACAGAATCAGAAATGAGAATGGAAAAATCACTACGGACACCACAGAAATACAAAGAACTATTAGAGAATACTGTGAAAAATTATATGGTAACAAACTGGATAACCTAGAAGAAATGGACAACTTTCTAGAAAATACAACCTTCCAAGGCTGACCCAGGAAGAAACAGAAAATCTCAACAGACCAATTACAAGCAACGAAATCGAACTGGTAATCAAAAACCTACCTAAGAACAAAACGCCTGTACCAGATGGCTTCACCGCTGAATTTTATCAAACATTTAGTGAAGACCTAATACCCATCCTCCTTAAAGTTTTCCAAGGAGTAGAAGAAGAGGGAATACTTCCAAACTCATTCTATGAGGCCAGCATCACTCTAATACCAAAACCGGGCAAAGACACCACAAAAAAAGAAAACTACAGACCAATATCCCTGATGAACACAGGCACAAAAATACTCAACAAAATATTAGCAAACCAAATTCAAAAATACATCAAAAGGATCATCCATCATGATCAAGTAGGATTTGTTCCAGGGATGCAAGGATGGTTCAACATTAGAAAATCCATCAACATCTTCCACCACATCAACAAAAAGAAGGACAAAAACCACATGGTCATCTCCATAGATGCTAAAAAAGCATTCGACAAAATTCAACATCCATTCATGATAAAAACTCTCAACAAAATGGGTATAGAGGGCAAGTACCTCAACATAATAAAGGCCATATATGACAAACCCACAGCCAACATTATACTTAACAGTGAGAAGCTGAAACCTTTTCCTTAAAAATCAGGAACAACACAAGGATGCCCACTCTCCACACTTCTATTCAACATAGTATTGGAGGTCCTAGGCATGGCAATCAGACAACACAAAGAAATAAAAGGCATCCAGATTGGCAGGGAAGAAGTTAAACTGTCCCTGTCTGCAGATGACATGATATTGTACATAAAAAAACCCTAAAGAATCTACTCCAAAACTACTAGATCTAATATCTGAATTCAGCAAAGTTGCAGGATACAAAATTAATGCACAGAAATTTATGGCATTCCTATACACTAACAATGACCTACCAGAGAGAGAAATCAGGAAAACAATTCCATTCAAAGTTGCATCAAAAAGAATAAAATACCTAGGAGTAAACCTAACCAAGGAAATGAAAGACCTATACTCTAAAAACTACAAGACACTCATGAGAGAAATTAAAGAAGATACCAATAAATGGAAACACATCCCATGCTCATGGATAGGGAGAATTAATATTGTCAAAATGACCTTCCTGCCTACAGCAGTATATAGATTCAATGCAATTCCTATCAAAATACCAACAGCATTTTTCAAGGAACTAGAGAAAATCATTCTAAAATCCATATGGAACAACAAAAGACCCTGAATAGCCAAAGCAATCCAGTAGGAAGAATAAAGCTGGGAGGATTATGCTCCCCAACTTCAAGCTTTACTACAAAGCCACAGTACTCAAGACAGTTTGGTACTGGCACAAGAACAGACCCATAGACCAATGGAACAGACTAGAGAGCCCTGCTATAAACCCAACCATATACGGTCAATTAATATGTGATAAAGGAGCCATGGGCATACAGTGGGGAAATGACAGCCTCTTCAACAGCTGGTGTTGGCAAAACTGGACAGTTACATGCAAGAGATTTAAACTGGATTATTGTTTAACCCCATACACAAAAGTAAACTCAAAATGGATCAAGGACCTGAATGTAAGTCATGAAACCATAAAACTCTTAGACGACAACATAGGCAAAAATCTCCTGAATATAAGCATGAGCAACTTCTTCCTGAATGCATCTCCTTGAGCAAGGGAAACAAAAGCAAAAATGAACTCATGGGACTACATCAAACTAAAAAGTTTCTGTACAGCAAAGGACACCATCAACAGAACAAAAAGGCATCCTACAGTATGGGAGAATATATTTGTAAATGACATATCTGACAAGTGGTTAACATCCAAAATATATAAAGAACTTATACGCCTCTACACCCAAAAAAGCAAATAACCCGATTAAAAAATGGGCAGAGGATATGAAGAGACAGTTGTCCAAAGAAGAAATTCAGATGGCTAACAGACACATGAAAAGATGCTCCACATCACTAATCATCAGGAAATGCAAATTAAGACCACAGTGAGATATCACCTCACACCAGTAGGGATGGCCACCATCCAAAAGGCTAAGAACAACAAATGCTGGTGAGGATGCAGAGAAAGGGGAACCCCCCTACACTGCTGGTGGGAAGGTAAGCTAGTTCAACCACTGTGGAAAGCAATATGGAGGTTCCTCAAAAAACTAAAAATAGAAATACCATTTGACCCAGGAATCCCACTCCTTGGAATTTACCCAAAGACTACAACGTCCCAGATTAAAAAAGACATATGCACCCCTATGTTTATTGCAGCACTTTTTACAATAGCCAAGATATGGAAGCACCGTAAGTGTCCATTAGTAGATGAATGGATAAAGAAGAGGTGGTACATATACACAATGGAATACTATTCAGCCATAAGAAGGAAACAAATCCTGCCATTTGCAACAACATGGATGGAGCTGGAGGATATTATGCTCAGTGAAATAAGCCAGGCAGAGAAAGAAAAGTGCCAAATGATTTCCCTCATTTGTGGAGTATAACAACGAAGCAAAACTGAAGGAACAAAATAGTAGCAGACTCAGAGACTCCAAGAAGGAACTAGTGGTTACCAAAGGGGAGGGGTGTGGGAGGGCGGGTGGGGAGGGTGGGAGAAGGGGATTGAGGGGTATTACGTTTAGTACACATGGTGTGGGGAATCACGGGGAAAACAGTGTAGCACAGAGAAGGCAAACAGTGAATCTGTGTCATCTTACTACGCTGATGGACAGTGACTGAATTGGGGTATGAGTGGGGACTTGATAATATGGGTAAATGTAGTAACCACATTTTTCATGTGAAACCTTCATAAGAGTGTGTAACAATAATAACTTAATTAAAAAAAATTTAGAAAAAAAAAAAAAGGACTGAGTCCTGGGACAGGAAGTTTCTGCCTCACCAGCAGCAAGGCTAGTTCACAGAAACAGCTTGTCCACCAGACTTAAGAAACAGGAGTCATTTATAAGGGGCCTCAAGGAAAGAAGGTTCTTTAAATTTACATTGGCTATAGAAAAGTAAGGTATGCTGAGTGCAAGTGGGGAAAGAGACAGCTGGTTAGTCCATAGAGAAGGCTTGGAGATTGGCTGTTGATGATGGTCAGGCAGTGGTCACATGCAAGGGGGATGGGGTAGTTCTGGGGACCTTCTCCAGGATTGTTGAAAGGTCTTCATCCGGGAACACGGAGTCTCTGATTAGTTACAGCCTGTGGCTATTGATTGTGACCTTCCCTTTCTTTCCCCCATGCTCTGGCCCTTATGTCACTTAATTTTAGGACATCTCGGAACTTACCCCAATTACTCTCTCGTCAGCCCCAGGAAAACTTTCTCTGGATCCACTCTCCCCTGAAGGGAAACCCTAGGCAACTGCCATTGGTCTTCTGGTCACTCTCATATCATAAAATATTTAGCTCCGTGGGATATCAGGCTCCAAGTTCTGCTCCAAGCTCCGTTCATTGAAAAATGAATGGGGAAGTTGCAGGGGCAAAGGAAATAGTCTACCTCTCTCTCCACCTCCTCCCCGCCCCCCCCCTCCCCATCTGGGAGAGCTAGGCTGCTCCTGGCTGTGGGGGTGGGTGGGGAGGGGACTGCTTGACATTTTACAGCCGTGTGCCGCCCTAGTGCCTCCAGTCCGGGTAGATTCTCTTGAGGGGAGGCCATGGTCACTTTGGGGCCTCTCCCATCACTGGGGTTCTTTCCTCTGATTTCAGACACAGGCCATACCTCCTCGCTGCCGTACATGACCTCTGGCTCTAGCAGTCCTCGCGGTGTCCCCTCAGGTCCTTTCCTACAGGGTCCATACCGGCCCCCACTAGCATCCTGGCTCCCCCAAACCCTGCGTGATACAGAACAACAAATATACATTCCGTCTTTGCCCCCATTCCTGGCACAGGGGTCCTAAGCACCTTGGAATTTCCTAAGTGCAGAAAGCAGTAAAAGTATGTTTTGTTATGGTAATGAGGTGACTTCCAGAAAGCTCCCAGGTCGGGAAGGCTGGGGGCTGGTTGCGGGAGGGGGTGGGGGGAGGAGTGCCTGATCAGTGGGTTGGAACTTTCAGGACTAGCCCCCATCCCCACCTCTTGGGGGAAGAAAGGGAGATTGACTTTGATGAACAATGGCTGATGATTTAATCAATCATGCCCATGTAATGAAGCCTCCATAAAAACCCGATAGGGTTCAGCGAGCTTCCAGGTGGTGAACACCTGGAGATTTGGGGATCCTGGCGCACCCGGAGAGGGCATGGAAGCTCTACACACCTTCCCACATACCTTGCCCTATGGCTCTCTTCCGTCTGGCTGTTCCTGAGTTTTATCTGTTTACAGTAAATGGGTAATCTAGTATGTCAAATGTTTCTCTGAGTTCTGTGAGCTGCTCTAGCAAATTAATAGAATGCAGGGAGAGGGTCCTTGTAGCCTCCAGTCTGATTGAGTCAGAAGCACAGGTGACACACTGGACTTGTGATTGGTATCTCAAGTGTGGTGGTGGTTGGGGTGGGGGGGTAGGACTGAGGCCTTAACCTGTGGGATTTGATGCTATCTCCAAATAGACAGTGTCCGAATTGAGTTGGATTGTGGGACACCCAGCTGGTAGAAGTCCTTGGTGTGGAAGAACCCCCCGCACGTCTGGTGTCAGAAGTGTCATGTGATAGTGGTGTGAGAATAAAGGAGACACACAGGAGAGGTGAGGTGTTCTAATACCCCAGGAGATCAGGCCCTTCCAGGTAGCAGCCCTTCTCCTGGTCCCTCACTCTCACGCAGAGACTTTTCAAGGGTCATATATCAGTTCTTGGGCTCCTCAAATTCCCAGGGACACCTATTAAAGTCTTCAAGACCTCCTACCCTCAGCTGGAGGGTGGGGACAATACCCAGCACACAGAAACCTTCCCTTTAGAGGAAGCCTGGTGATGTGCCTTTCCAGTTTCCTGAGGAAGCAGAGGTGGGGCCCAAGTGGGTGGTGGCACGGTTGGTTTCACAGACTCTTACTCGGACGGCAGAGCTGGTGAAGCCCCCATGTTAGAATGCAGCGTGTTCACTCCCTACTGAAGTGTTCTGGGCCTTTGGGGCTCTGTCCAAATGCCAAGACAAAAGGAAGAGTCGCCTGTATCCTCCTACTTCATGAACATCATAGAAGACAAGGATGCATAAAGAATTTGGGGCAGGAGAGGAAGGCAAGTACAAGGAGGGAGTCCAGAGGGTGAGAAGCGCAAACAGACGTTGGGAAGGGAAGAGGCCTGGGTGGGAGCCTCAGAGAAGGTGCTAGCCTGGTAGTCACAGGCACCTCTCATTTCACTTCGTTGAGTCCTTCACCACCCCTGAGGAAGGATATTATTCCTATTTTAGAGATGAGATGCGAAAGCTGGAACTCCCAAAGGCAAATGACTCATAGTGTAAGTAGCAGAATTTGGTGACAAAGTCAATATATCCCTTAGAAGGTCCTAATTGTTCTCTTTCCCCCTTAAAAATAATTTCTAATTACACAAGTAATATTGGGATACATATTCCTGTTAAAAAGGTAATAAAACTTTAGTGATGAAGCTAAAGACCCCTTTGACCACCATTCCTCAAGGAGTGCTAATGTGGTAACTTTAAAAATATCCCTATAGGCCTTTTCCCCTGTATTCCACCCATACAGACACTCCTATATATATATACATAAGTAATTTCTCATAGGAATAAAGGATATACTGTATTATGAATATATAATATTACATATTATATAACACTGTAGTAATATGGTATTTTATGGGTTTTTTGTTTGTTTTCTCTCACTGTATACATGCTTTTTGGCTTCTTAGTTTCTCCACTCAACATTATACCCTGAAAGGCTTTGCTGGTAGCTGTTGATCACCCACTGTTTTTTGTTGCTGTGTAATAGTCGATAGTGCGGCTATGCTACCACTTACTCGACCACTCCCCTAATGATGGGCAATTAAAGAATTTCCAATATGTCAAACAACAGAGGCTTTGTTTAAGAGAACTGGAATGCTACAGGAATCTATGTGGGCAGGTCTCTGTATGCAAAAGGGGCTCTGATGAGTCTCCCGTGGGAATGGGAAGGGGCACGAGCCAGGGCGGTGGGCAAAGCCTGCAGCAGGCGCCCTGGGTTTGAGCGCCGTTTTGCTGACTCTCAGCAGGCAAGCCCACCTCCCTTTTCTGGCCTTCTGTTTCTGCTTCTCTGAAACACAAGTGTTGGGATGACAGCAGTTCTCAACCCTGGTTACTCATCTGGATCATCTGGGGAACTTTTAAGAATGAAACAAATGAAAAATAAACAACAACAAAAACAGTGACCCGGCCCCACTTCTAGAATTTCTGATCCCACTGGCCTGGACAGGCTCTTCCATCTGTCATTTTGTAAAGCGCCCAAGGCTATTCCAATATGCAGGAAGGTTTGAGAACCCTGATTGTAGGCCAGGGCTTCTCAACTCTAATCTGCACACAAAATACCCAGCATCCTCCCTAAACTGCACTTCCTGATTTAGGTCTTGGTGAGCCTGAGATTTCATCTTCCTAACAAGCTCCTAGATGATGCCAGTGGTGCTGGCCGTAGGCCATACATTGAATGAAAGACTAGATCCTCTGAGTTCTCTTTTGATACTAATGCCCTTTTTGGCCACCCTATTTCCATGCTGACCTTCAACCAGCTCTGCTGGCCTGAGGCTGGTATGCAGAGTGTGCCTGAGAACTCAGGGGCAAAACAGAATGGTTTCCCACCCCTGCGCAGGGCAGCTGGAGGAGGTCCAGCCATGGGTGTCTCAAGCCCAGAAGACAGCAGGCCAAGGATTGGCAGGGCTTGTGATGTCCAGCTCCAGGGCAGATGCTCCTATCTTGGCCGTAATTTAGGCAAGAGTTGGCCCAAAGGCTTCCAAGAGAAGGTGGTAGGTTCCAATCAAGCTGCCTGTCCCAGGCTGCAAGGATTCAGGTCAGGAAGCTCTCATCTAGGAGGAGGCCTGCCTCTAGGCAACTGCATAAAATATCAGGAAAGGTCTATCTTCCCCTAACAAGACGGGAACAAACCTGGCCTTTTTTTCCAGGGCCCTGTCTGTTTACGATATTTACAAGCATCTTTATCAATAGGTGGTCAGTTAGAATTAGGAACACCTAATTGTTTTATCTGCAAAGTCAGGAGTTTAAGTTTTATATTGTTTCTGTTCCAACATCTTTTCAAAGTATTCGGCTAGATGGTACAGCTTAGACAGTGGGGCTATCTCCCAGCCTACTTTTTGCTTACAGACTAGTCTCTGATTTCACGTTTAACCATTTACATGAGATGAGAGGGCTGCTGTTCCGTCAGCTTTGAGACTGACTCCTGAATCTTGTTGGAAGATAATTTCTAGTCTGTCCCTAAAAATCTCCTTTTATCGTTTTTTCTGTTTGCAAGACTGAGTCAAGACCAGATTTTTTATGTTATTTACTTTTTTTTAATGGGCTTTATTTTTAGAGCAGTTTCAGATTCACAGCAAAATTGAGAGGAAAGCACAGAGATTTCCCATATGCCCCATGGAACCCCACATGCACAGCCTCATCACTATCAACCCCCCACCAGAGTGCTACATCTGTTACGATCAGTGAGCCTCCACTGACACGTCCTTATCACCCAAAGCCATAGTTTGCACCAGGGCTCACTCTTGGTGTTGTACATCCTATGGGTTTGGGCAAATGTATAATGACAAGTATGCACCATTATAGTGTCATACAGGGTAGTTTCACTGCCCTAGAAACCCTCTGTGGTCTGCCTATTCATCCCTTCCTCCCCCAGTTCTTGGCAACTACTGATCTTTTTATTGTCTCCATAGTTTTGCTTCTTCCACAGTGTCGTACAGTTGGAATCATACAATATGTAGCCTTTTCAGATTGGCTTCTTTCACTTCGTAATGTGCCTTTAAGGTTCCTTCACATCTTTCACGGCTTAATCACTTATTTCTTCTTAGCACTGAATAATATCCCATTGTGTGGATATACTACAGTTTATTTCTTCATACAACTACAAAAGGACATCTTGGCTGCTTCCAAGTTTAGGCGATTATGAACAAAGCTGCTATAAACATCCATGTGCAGGTTCTTGTGTGGATAGAAGGTTTCAACTCTTTTGGGTAAATACCAAAGTGTGTGATTATTGGATTATATGGTAAGAGTATGTGTGATTTTGTAAGCAACCACCAAACTATCTTCCAAAGTGGCTGCGTCATTTTGCATTCCCACCAGCTATGAATGAGAGTTCCTGTTGCTCCACATCCTCACCAGCATTTGGTGTTGTCAGTGCTCTGGATTTGGTCATCCTCATAGGTATGTAGTGGTACCTCATTGTTGTTTTAATTTGCATTCCCCTAATAACATTATGATAATGAGCATCTTTTCATATGCATACTTGCCATCTGTGTATCTTCTTTGGTGAGGTGTCTGTTCAGGTCTTTTGCCTATTTTTAAATCAGGTTGTTCACTGTCATTGAGTTTTGAGAGTTGTTTGTCTATTTTGGGTAACAGTCCAGTATCAGACATATCTTTTGCAAATATTTTCTCCCTACCTGTTGCTTGTCTCATTCTCTTGTGTTCAATCAGTTTTTACAGGGAAGGTTCCAGAAGTCACTTTTAGTAAATTCTGACCTGTTTTCTGAGCTTTCTGGAAGCCTGCTGTGCTAGTATGCATACTGGGATCCCTTAAGCTTGACCCTGCATCAACCTATTCAACTTTTTCATCAGTACTTTAGCATTTGATTCTCTTACCAATATATGAATTACTTGGCCAAGATTTGGCAAGTCTGGATTATAGGCCCTTGGGAGATTCTGAATTCTTCAGTTAAGCATATCTGTTTTGGTAGGTTTTGGGCAAATCTTGGACAACAGCTCTTAGTTCTGCTTGGACCAGGCTTTAAACTCTGTGGTAACAGCACATGTGATTCTCAAACAGGATGTATTTTTAAAGGAAACTGATGTTTTGGAGTGTCAAGGAGCTTGTTAAGAAAAGGCAAGAGATCCAGGCAAGGGGAAGAAAGAAGTAAAGGGAATCAGATCCACATGGAAGTGGAAGACAGGGTACGTTGAAGAGTAGGAGGTGCTCAAGGACAGGGGTTTAATGAGGGAGGCATTTTTATACTTTAGGTCATCAAGTTCCCTATTTAGTCTTGACAAAAAAATTCCTTAAAGAATTGGAACGTTAGACTTGGATTTCTGTTTAAAAGCATCAGGGTGAAAATCAAAAAATGCTACTCATTGGACCTGAGGACTTCTATTCTATTTTTGTTCCAAGGCCTCCCTCAAACGAGCAGTTCTAATTGAATTAAATGTTCACCAAAGTGTCAGTGAGGGGCCAGGTCACCCTTGATGGAATTCTGGCATTTAGAGAAGTACAGGAGTTACAGTAGTAAGGCAGGCACCTTTGGGAAGCAGTGTTTCCCAGAGGGGGACACAGGTTAGATTTAGAAGACATTTGGTTACTGTGGGTTGAAAGTTATAGTCAGTCATAAGACCTTGTGTCTTAGGCCCCTGACCTATGGTTAACAACCTCCACATACAGACCCAACGATATAGTCCCTTGCAGACAGAATAGATCAGAGGGAGGGAATTCTCTCTCTGTATCAAAACTAAGCTCTCAGGACAAACTGCCAGGATGGGAAGACAGTCTCATCTGGTTATACTGATGACACACAGCGAAGTTTGTCCTAAGAGGGTGCTGATCTGGAGAGAACACCGACTCTCCAACCTGTGAGGCCGGCCCAGCAGACAGCCTCTGTTCCACTCCATGATCTTCCTCCTCGTGACAAAATGACACTAACAGACCCAGGACAAAACACAGGGACAGGCAGAAGCAAGTCACCGAGGACACAGCCAAATATAAATACCCAGGATCTGACAAGTGAAATAAAACAGCCAAGGAATTCAACGCAGAGAGAGTGGAGTTGAGGTCCAGTGTAGACCTACTCGCTGATGTGGATGAAGTTCCACGGGCAGTGAGGCCCGAGGGGCCGTGGTGGGCAGCACACCTGGACAAGAGCCAAGGTCCACAGCAACAAGCAGGTCAGGCTGGATCTGAGTCACAGCACCAAGTTTATAGTCAATCAAACAAAACCCAAGATAAAATTAGCCAAGGCTGTTTATTTATAAACTTGCAGCCATGGTAGAACCATCTGCAGTCACTTTCATTTCAGCAGGGGTTCAAAGGTGTCTGAAAGGAGAGGAAGTTTTATAGAGAAAAAAAGAGGAAATACAGTCTCTGCAAGCATTCTGTTAGGGGGAGATTATTGGAAACAGGGAGACCCTAATTGACCTTCCGGTTTGTTTGACTGGTTCACTACCCACAAATTGATAAGACTGGGAAATTTTCGGGTTTTCCTGTTTCTTGACGAGAATGACTTTAAGAGTTTTCTTATCTTGGGTAGGGGTCAAGCAGGACCCCTTTCGTTTATGCAACAATGTGTTGTACTTGGTCCCAAGGATGCGGTTCTTGGAACACAGTTTCCTACTCTGTGCAAAGCTGCTGTGTTAGGACTGTGCAGGCAGTTTCAAAGGTGAATGAAGCACCGGCCATACCCTTTCTAGCAAAAGAGACAGCTCCAAGTGGCCAATTTTTCAATACCAGACGAGATGAAGTAAGTGATGTAATGGAGCTACTGTGAGGTAGGACTTGGCTCTGTTCACCAGGGATCCTGGAGGAGCGACTAGAGCAAGGCTGGGTATTTTCATCCATGTAGCAATTGTTGAACCCTTGCTGATGCTAAGTGCTGGGGACAGAGCAGTGAACCATTTGGTCCTTGCCCTCCTGGAGCTATGATCAGACAGACTAGATAGATTCTGAACAAGCCATTACAAGCACGCTGAGCACTGGAGGAGATGCACAAAAGGCCAGGGGGGCATGAGTCAGGGCCTCACGTTGACTGGGCGAGGAAGGCGTTTTAGGAAGAAATACTTACTCTGAGCCAGGAAGGAGAGTTCGTGAGGCCAAGAAGTAGGAAGGGGATTGGCGTGGCCTGAGAGTTTCAGGCAGAGGGAAGAGCATGTGTTTACGGTGCTGAGGTGGCCAAAAAGATGTCATTTTCAAAGAAGTCAAAGAAGCCCAGCAAGCCTGGGGTCAGAGAAGAAGGGGATAGTGGGGCTGCAGGCTGGAGAGGCAGGGCACAGGCAGGGCCTTAGGAACTATGCCAAAATGGCTGGACTTTGTCCAAAGGGTGGTGGGATGCTGTCAAGGGTTTTATACAAGGGTATGACATTGAGTTTGCACTTTGAAAAGATCATACAGACTGCTGTCTGTAAAAAAACAAAGAAATAGATGGAGCAATCAAGAGTAGACATGGGTGCATCCACTGCAGCCATTCAGGGGAGCACAGACGGCAGCCTGAAGAGGGCGGATGGTGATTGGTTCCATGAGTGGGTTAGGATATAGAATTGATGGGATTCAGGACTGTTTGGGCTGAGGAGAGGGGGTTTCCAAGGCTCATTCCTGGGTCTGTCTACAACCACTGTTGCCATTTCCCGTAGGGGTGCCTATGAGTGGGGGATAATTATACATTCAGTTCTTAAGTCCTTGAGCTTAAGGTACTTATAAAACATCAAAGTGGAGAAGTTGAACCCATGAATGGGTTTATGGGGTTTGAAGTTTAGAAGAAAGGGCTAGTTGGAAATTAAAATGCAGGAATCATTGACCCACAGATTTCAAACGAAGCCATGGGGGTGTGTGAGATCACCCTGAGAGAAAGATGGAGGAGGGTCCAGGTGAGAAAGTCACAAGGAGCTCCAGTGGCAGAGTAGCTGGCAATGGCAGCTGAAAAGGAACAGATGGAGAGCAGAAACCAAGGAACTAGAAGCATGGAGGCCAAGGAAAGAGTTTTCCAAGACTAGGGGTAGTAGTCAGCTGTCAAATACTGCTGGGATGTCAAGTAAGATGAGTCTAAGGACCTTCCTGTCCATTGGATTGCATACATTGTTGGCCTTAGAGCATTTCTGGTAGAGTGGTGGAAGCAGACACCACATGGAATGGGGTTGGCGAGGAGCAGCCCGCTGCTCCACAGCCACAGACCCAGAGGCCTCCTTCTGAAGCGGCAGTGTGAATGGAGGGACGTCCCCAGCTGGTAAGCTGTCCTGGCTGGTGGTGGAGGGGCTTTCTTCCTTCCCTGGGCCCCTAGCCCAGGAGAAGCCTTTCCAGGTAGGGGGTCTGCTCCGAATGTGGGTCAGAGAGGCAGGTGGGGTCAGCACATGATGGTTGGAGCTGTGGAGCCAGGAGCCTCCCAGCACGGTCTGGAGCATGTGAGATTCCCAGGAAAGACTGGGAGACTGGTTACCCCAGACTGGGAAGGTCACCCCAGGGATGGTGGAGCCTTGGGGTGGCCATCCTGCAGGGACTGGTACAGGACTCCAGGTAAGAGATACTGATGTTCAGATGCTTTTGAAGCCTCACTGTGGTTAAGAAATCATGGATCTCAAAGCCAACAGAGAAGACAGTTGGAAACTTGGCCCAAGGTGGCTCCCAGAAGCAAAGAAGGAAGTGAGTGGGAGGTAGCAGGAGCTGTCCGGGATTCCCACAGAGACCGCATTGAGAGTCCAGCCACACTCTGGAGAGCCCGCACCGAAGGCCCCATGCCCGAGGGTTCCTGGTCACACATGCCCCTAGGAGACCCCTGAGGGTGGGTTAAGGAGCACGCTGAAGTGACCAAAGGTAAGGGATTGTTGTGTCTTAAGTTAAGAAAACTGGTTTTTGGACGTATCAAAACTGGTGTCACCACCTGCTCTCTGTGTGATCTGGGGCAAGTTTCTAAACATTTCTGTGGATTGTCAGGCAGAATCTGTTTTCAGAAATGTTACAGTATGAAATTATTCATGGATGGGAATGGCGAAAATAGGGAATTTGAAAGTACCTATTCCTCAGGTTTTCTGTTCTGGGAGCTCACCTTCCAGCTATGAACAAGGCCCTTCCTGAATCCATGAAGGACAGAAGGAACTTCCACCAGTAGTGTCCGCAGGCAGAGGCGTGCAAATGCTCCCTGAGGATGGAGTAGCTAGGACACAGAACCTGAGGGAACAAAGCTCCCCGGCACTGTCCCCATCAAGCTGGGCTGTCCTGATGGCTGGAGCCCAGCCCAGCCGGCCCATCTGGGCCCTGGGACAGCAGGCCAGCCCCACCCTCTCCCCGCCCACTCTCCAGGTAGTCCATCAAAGGTAAATAGTGGAGCTGGTCAAGCAGACACACTGCATCATCACCATTGCTACAGCCACTGACCCAGAGGCCTCCTTCTAGAGCAGCAGTGTGAATGGAGGGACGTCCCCAGCTGGTAAGCTGTCCTGGCTGGTGGTGGAGGGGCTCTCTTCCTTCCCTGGGCCCCTAGCCCAGGAGAAGCCTTCCCGGGTAGGGGGTCTGCTCCGACTGTGGGTCAGGGAGGCAGGTGGGCTCAGGACATGATGGTTGGAGCTGTGGAGCCAGGAGCCTCCCAGCACGGTCTGGAGCATGTGAGATTCCCAGGAAAGACTGGGAGACTGGTTATTCCCTTGGATTTGGAGAACAGATGACAGCTCTCATAGACAGGATGCAAGGGGAGTAGGGGAAGGGAAAGATTAGCCACAGAGCAGAAGTTCCCTTGGGATCCCCCTGGCAGGCAGAGCACTCCACCAGCCCTGGCACGTGGGATCGCAGCTCCAGAAGGGCCAGGGAAGAGCTGATCCTACGGGCCATGCCGCAGTACTGGCGGGCCTGACTCCATGGACTGCTCTTTCTGGAGTGGAGATGCGAGCCCTGGGCGTTATGTTTGTTATCTGCTAGTGTAGGGTCTATGCTATGTCTCTGGCTTGAACTTGACCACTCTTGGGTGGTGGTGGAGAGGGCAAATGCTCTGGGCTCTACCCTCAGTAGCTGAACAATCTTGGGTAAGTTACTAATCCTCTCTGGGTTTTTGGTTTCTTATCTTAAAACTGGATTAAAAATTCCATTGCTGCAAGTGATCAGGATGGTTCAGTCCTCCATGATGAGTGGGAAAGACCACTGGACTTGAATCAAAGAATCCAAAACCGAGTTCAGACCCTTGGTCACAGACTGGCTATGCCTCCTTGCTTCAGTTTCTTCTTTTGTACCATGGGGGTGGAAGGGACTGACTAGGTGGCCATTAAAGTCCAGGTGCCCTCTGACCTAGTCCCTCCTGCTTTCCTGTGGGGAGGGTTCTCTGAGGGGAAAGGAGGTCACAGCTGAGCACCCACCGGCTAGGACGGAGCAGGGCATCCGTTTGGTTCTCTGGTCCCTCTGAAATGGTGTCACGGAGGACAATGCCTCTGATGCTTCGGCCAGGAGAAGCAGCGCTTCCTCTGCAGATTAGTGAGCGCCCCGGGGCCGGGCTGCATGCAGTCAGGCTGGGTGATCTGCTCCTACTCAGCGCCCAGGAGGGACCTGTGACACTGCCAGACTCTCCTGCCAAATTGGCTGCAGGAGCTGGAGACTGCCCTTCACCAACACAGGATCACGGGCCTGGGCTTCCCTCTGGAAGGGCTTTTTAGGCCATTGCACCAGGCGCATCTCTCAGTCATGCGGGGAGAAACTAATGGATGTGGAGGTAGAGAACTGGATCAGAACCTCCTTCTCATAACTTACTAGTTGTGCCCTTGGTCAACACATTTAACCCCCTGAAGAATGTAGCTAGTATTAAATGAGTGAACATTTATGAGTTTGATTAGCAAAATGTCTGGCACCTAGTAGGGACTAAAAATGCTGTTTCATTTGGGTGTAGGTGCGCTAAGGAGTACAGAAAGGCAAAGAAGCTGGTCCCCTGAGCCCAGGGTGCCACAGGGTCTAGGTGGGCTTAGGGCTGTCAAAGACCCCCAGCAGGTCATCTCAAGCTGAAAATCGCCCTGTCTGCTCACCCTGTGTGCTGTACATCTTTCCTGTGCTGGGAGGCCTAAAGGATGGGAAGCACTGCGAAGGCTGGGGGCTCAGAGTCTGGAGATGATGGGAGGGAGAGGGGACAGAGTAGCTGTGGACTTGGAGGATGTCAGGGCTCAGGCTGTGGGGGCCTCCTGCTCCCCATCTGCAAATGGTGGTCAGCCAGAGACTTGACCCTCCAGCAGTTACGGCTGGTGAGGTGTGTGTGGGTAGGGGTGTTCCCTGTATGCCTGAAGTAGACAGTTCAGCTCACCCCTTTCCTAACCACCATGGTCCTGTTCTTCCTACTACTCATCCGAGAATGGAATTCATGCTGTTAATGCCACAGATCAGGAAACCAAGCAAGAGGAAATGAGTGCAGGTAATAACAGCCATTAGGTGGATCTGGAACTTTGGCCCACACATCCTGTTGCTCTCCAGACACCAGAATCTGTTCCTTTCCCCATCTACTCCCTGATCTCTGGGACGTAAGTGCCAGCACCTTACCCAGTGTGTTCCCATAGGTTTCCTCTCTGGAAAAGCAGCCAGGTCGGTCTGACTCTGTCAGCTGTCCATAGCCTGTTCTGGCACCAGGCCATGTCCTGTGGACCTTTGACCTGTCCAAGGCAACAGAGATGCAGCCCCCTTCATCCCTCCGTGCTGGGCACAGGGCTGGCCTGGCCCAATGCAGGAGGGGTCCTCAGGCCTGGGTGCACATCAGAATCCATCAGTGAGCTTTAGAAACGGCTGATGCCCAGTCCCACCCTTTTCTGATTAATTCAGAATATTTGAGGGTAGTAGCCCAGGCACAAGTATTTTTCTTAAAAGCTGCCTCCATGATTCCGATCTGCAGCCAGGACTGAGAACCACCACGTGGGAGAATACCAGCTTGATCTGGGGGAGAGCTGTGAGCCGGGAGCCTCAGTGTTGCTTCTCTGTTGTTTTTCCCATCGTGCTTATGGTACTGGGGCCAGGTGCCTCTCTCTTTTCCTCAGTTTGCTATCCTAAAACATGACTTATATTCCTTTTGCCTTTTCTGTTCTGTTGAGCTGATCTTTTTATAGTCATCTTGATCTCTTTCCTTTTATTCTGCCTTTTGTTTATTTATTCATCCAACGTTTAATGAATGCCTGCTACAACAGGCACCGTGCTAGCTGCTGGGGAGACAGAAAGAGTGAGAAGGCCGGCTCTCATGGAATGTACGTTCTCCTGGGATTTTCCCTGTCCTTTTACTTTTTATTAATAAGGCTGTGATATTTGAAAGCTGTGTTTTTTCTAGACATACACCGCTGGTCCCTTCTTCATTTTGTCTCTGACTTTTTCACTCCTTAATTAAACTCTGCTTATCTTTAGCATATTGATTATCAGCAAAGTCTCTGGTCCAGGAAGCTATATGAGCTCAGTTGCTTGCATTGGACAGTGTCTTGCACATGTGTGTGCACACACAAGTCTTGTGTTATGGATACATGGGAACACTGGCATCTGGACAACATTCAGGTTTGGAGATTGCTAATCGATGCCTCCTTTTACTTCTGTGACTGGGGAGGGACTTGGAGAACACAGCTTGGTTAGACCACTTGTCTTGTTGCCCCTGGAGAATATTCAACCAGTGAATGAAGATCTGTCAGGGGCCTGTGTGTGCAGGACACTGAGCCGGGTGCTCTAGTGGGGGATGGTTTTTGGAGTGCCAACATGGCAGGAAGAGAAAGGTGCAGCCTCTCGCTCAGGAAGCCCACCAGGAACACAGGAGTATTTACATGCAGAAGGAGTAAGTGATACAAGGCAGTCAGGGCAAGGGCCAATAGACACTTGAGAAAAGCTGAAATTCTCGGCACCACTGGCATCGGCACAGATTATTCTGAGGTAGACAGCACTCTGGCTCCACCCCTCCCACAGTTCTGGTGCCCCTTTCCCCTTCCAGCTGGGGGTTCCTCCATAAAATAGGCACCAGTAGGTACCTGTCCTAGGTGACAGGCTGCTGGCACACACTTCCATCAAATTGGTGGAGGTGTCTCATGACCCAGGGACTAGGTTTTCCTTGTTGAAAGACAAGGACAATTTCACTTACTCTCTGCTCACAACCATTAAAAATTTTGATTTTTACTTTCTCCCCAAGACCCACCGCCAGTCACAGGCCTTGTTCTAGCTCTTAGCACAGAAAATTTGGTATAACTATATCTTTAACCAGAGGGAAAAACAAACCTGTTTTTTTTTTATTAAAGTCTGGGGATTTCTTTGTGGATCTGATCTGAGGTAGTGTTTTTCTTTTCTTGTGTGTGTGTGTGTGTGTGTGTGTGTGTGTTTTACTGTGACCCATATCAAGGAACATATTGCAATCACCACATGTAACTGAAACAAGTTTCCCAAAACATTACTTACCTTACTATATGCAGTGACCTCAGATACTTTATAGTCTATTTAAAATTTTTTAAATGGGCTGATCATCCACCGAATTAAATTCATGGGATAATAATGGGCTGTAACCCCCCATTTGAGCAATGCTCTACCAAGGCCAGTTTGCTTTAATCCACTTGGGCCCCGTGGCAGAGGCTTGGTCTAGCACCCCCTTGTGGATTGTTGGACAACAGCCAACACTCGTTTGGTCCCTAAGATGCCTCCTGAGCGAGTCATTGACTGCCATCCTTGAAAGAGTTGAACTGGTGGGCCCGTGCCTTTCCCAAAAGGAATATCTGCTAACTGTTGCTAAAATTTGAAATGGAATAGCTTCCCTCCTCTAGGGCATGTCCTCTTAGGACATCTTAGTAGCAAAAGTCAGAGAACAAATGTTTTTAAACAAGTGATGGAACTTGTCTCTGACTTTTGACAAGTACTTTCCCCTTATTTTCACTGCTGCTAGAGGGTCACAGATGTAAGAGGTGCTAATGAAGCCAACACAGTAAAAAAGCACACGACAATGCCTGATAAGAGTGCCCAAAGTGCGTTATTCCCCCACTGCCTCACAGCCTTGATGCATTGATAAGCCTCAAAGATTTCTTATGTCTAAGAGGGAATTCAGTCGGATCTATACCAAAATGCCTCACAAAGGTTCAAGTGTTTTTGAGTTACTTCACAATTTTTCTAAATGTAGAGAGGCTAGAGGTTGGGATGTGTGCCAGCCCGGGTGGGCTGTGGTGGTTACACAGAGAAGCAGTAAGAATGCAAGCAAATGCATGGATTGTGGAGCCAAGCTACTTCCAGCCGTTTCCCATCATTCTTCCCATTCCACCTCCAAACGGCCTGATCCTGAATGGGGACTTATGAACGCTCACTCGGCCCAAGTAGGTTTCCGGGATGTTCCTCAAAGCTGCTGGTGGCATGGAACTGGGCGGACTCATGACATCCTTAGTAGCGGAACGGTAGCTTTGGGTCTCTTTTTGAGCTTGTGGAAAGTTTAGTGAAGATAACAAGTATCAGATGTTCAGAAGCATCTATGCCCAAAGGGCTCCTGCAGACCAGGGTGGGTCTGTTTTCTTCCTCCTCTGTGTGTGCCATCTCTGCTAGGCTCTGGAAGCAGCTGAAGGCCAGCTGGGCTAGCTGGATCAGTGCCCACACACCCCTGGTGTGACCTGAGACCTCTGTACAGCCCCGAGGCTGAGCCTTTGGCATGATTATATCAGTGGTGACCCACAGGTCACATTTTCTGAACAGATAGAAAGGAAGTTAACATCTTAATGTCAGGGAGCCCCCCAATTAGACTTCACTTTATACTCAAGGCAACCAAGTTGTAACTGTGATTTTAAACATATGAAAAAAAACGTCAGCCGATCTAGATCTGAGGTTGGGTAATAGAAGCCAAACTCCTAACTAGATCCCAGAAGTCTGGCTCTCAGCCTTGCTGCCAGAGGGGTGGCCAAATTCAAGGATGGTTTAAATACATTTGTTCATATTAACCAAAGGCAATTGTTCTTTGACATTTGTGGAAAAAAGAATTAAAATTCACCCTCAAGGGTATTTGTTACCCAGGCTTTAAATTCCAGCTCTGCCCAGTTTAGATCCAGCCCAGCATTCCAACTTAGTTTGCGCAAAGGAAACTGCTGATTCTGTCAAATGAGTTCCATGGCTCATCTCTCTGACTTGCATTTCTCGATTCAACATGCAGACAATAAATGTGTGGTGTGCACTTCAGTCCAACCCTCCCAGCCACCCATGGCTTTGCAGGGAGAGAAACAAACCTCTGTGTATCACGCAGACTGGGGAACCAAGTGGCACTCCCTATACACGGTGCGACCCATTTTGTTAAGAGATTTCACATTTGAAAGTGGCCTTGTAGTTTACAGTTGTCACAAATTTCACTCCTTTCATGGCTTATAGTTTCATAGTGTACAGCTGAGAAGTGAGGCTCAGGGACTCACCCAGATTCTCATGGTTGTGGCTGATCTGCGATCCCAGCTCTGCATTTCCAGTCCCATGCTCCTCTCAGCAGACCAGGGCCCCGACACTGGCAATTTCTGGGCATCCACCATCCTGGATGGTCACCTGAAGGGGGCTGCATGGTCCCCATCTTTGGTGCCCATCTTTGACCCATCTAGCTTGAGAAATCTTCAGCCTAAATGTTAATATTTATCATTTACAGCCGGCCATTGCCCTCTTTCAAAGGTGAACACAGGAAAATTTATGACAGGGACATTATCTGATAATAGAGGAATATAAAAGGAGGAAGAAGAGGGGCAGCCTGTCGGTCCACACAAACGGTTCGCCCAAGCCCAGGACGCCTGGAGGATTCTGCCATGAGGCTGTCACTGCACATTTTCCTCCTAGGACTGCTGCTTCTGGGGCAAGGTAAGTCTGCCGCCTGCTCAGAGGACAATTGATGGGTCAGTCCTGCAGGTCCCTGGGTGCTTAGGCATGGAACTTGGGAGAGAAATGTGTCCATTTCCATGAGTGCACACTATGGAGCTCAGACTCGAGTGCCCGGGGCTGTGGGGCAGGGGCAGGTCTTTAGTGCAGGCGGGCAGCAGCTCCGTGGTGGGGCAAAAGACATGGGTACAGGGACTCACACAAGCCTGGATTCTAGTTCTTTGTTGAGTGGCCTTGGGCAAGTTCTACCGCCCTGGACTTGATTTTTCTCACCCTTAAAATGGAAATACTACACTACTAATGATAAGCACACTTTGATCATCACTATTTACGGGCTTTGTTTTGATTTTGCTAAAAAGAGGAAGGCAGATTTCAGGATGACAAATTCTAAAAGGGTTGCCCACATTCTTTAGTCCGAAGATCCTAACTGCAGGGAGTGGGCAACGGCCAGAGCTCTGGGTTTTTCCCGGTGCCTGTGTTTGGGAGAAGATTGTGCCCCTGCCACAGTCCCTCTCTGCCCCTCTTCTCCTGACCCCTGGCTCTTTCTTCCTCCCTTTTGTTTAGAAAGACAGAGGTTTTCAAACTGATAAGGGCCTTAAAGATGATTTTTACCCTCTTTAAATGGGAAGATGGGGCCCAGAGAGGGAAAGTGCTTGCCCTCGAGTCCCCTGGGGGAAAGAAGGAGGGTTGGGACAGAAGCCCAGGCCTGGCTGGGGTCCAGGTGCCAGTCCTGCTGCTTATCGGGGACAAGTTGGTCACCTTCTCTGAGTCGGGGTGGGGGTGTGTGTGCAGGGGGGACTCGAGATGGGGGAGAATGACAGTGCCCACTATGCTTACTGCACAGGGTGATTGCGTTTTCTGATTACTAATGAGGCCGAGGAAGGATTTATTTATCCATTTTTCATGTTTATTGGCCATTTGAATTCCTCTTTGATGAAGTACCTGTTCAAGTATGTTTCCCATTTTCCATTGCTTGGTCCTTTCCATTGATTTTTTAGGAGCTTTACACACGTACTGAGCATTTGCTCCTTATTGGTTATCTATACAGCAAGCGTCTTCTCCTATGCTGAAGCTTGTCTTTCTTGCTTTATGGAGACTTTAGATGAGCAAAATTCTTAATTTGGGGGAAATAAATGAAGGCCACTGAAATGAGAACAAGTGGAGGCTATTTATCCCGAGGCTGATAGAGCAAGGGGGTCACCACCCTCCATCCTTTGCACTTGGCAGAGACTACAAAGCAGGCAGGCAGAGGGAGAGGTTGGGAATCGGGGAGGATTCAGGTGTGCTCTGATTGGCGGTCGTTGCCCTGGGGTAGCTGGAGCTGGGTACCAGGAGGTGAGGCATCTTCAGTGATCTGTTTGGGGAATATATCTGCCTTTCTCTGGTTGGTCCTGAGTTGGAAGTAAGGACTTAAAGTAGGGAAGCTGCAGTCACGGACCAAGTCCTGACTGTTCTAGGCTGATTGCTGCAGGGGCAGTGGTTGGGTTTCCTGGATTAGATTGCTGCAGACATGTGGGTCACAGTACTATTGTCATCTGTGGTCTGGCCATTGTCCCTCTATTCAGTCTCTCTCTTTCTAAAGTTTTAATAATTTCCTTTTTGGTTTGTGCTTTTTGTGTCTTGCTTAAGAACTCTCCTGCCTTGAGGTCATGAAGATATTATATTTCCTTCTAAAAACTTCATAAATTCACTTTTCTTATTTGAGTATTTAATGCATCTGGGGTTGATATTTGTGACTAGTATAAAGAGAGGAACCCAATATTACATATATTTTTTCATGCAGATACTTAGCTGTCTCACCACCATTTATTGAAAAGTCACTTGCTTCCTTATGAAGAGTTACCTCTGTTCATACATAAAGGACTCATATGTGCTGGCGTCTGTTTCAAAACTCTCAGTCCATTTGTTTATTTTGTGCCAGTAACACAATGTCTTCATTCTAGAGCTTGATAGTAAGTTTGATTATTTTGTAAAACAAGTCTTTTTGGTTTTTTTCTTCTCTAGAAATGATTTGGCTTTGAACTTTCATATACATTTTACTTTCAGTTTGTCAGTTTCTACCAAAAAAACCCTGTGGGGATTTTGATAGAAATTGCTTTGACTTCTATGAATCAAACTGGGAAAACAGACATTCTTACAATATTGAGTCTTCTAGCCCAGGAGCATATATTTAAGATCTTCCTTAATGCCTCTCAAAGTGTTATGCAAGACCTCAACAGAGAAAACTATATGTTTTGTTAAATTTATTCTTAGGTATATGATATTTTTGTTGTATGATCAATGCATTTTTTAAAAATTCTGTTTTAAAAATATTTGTTATTGATATATAGAAATTAGTTTTTATTTTGGTTTTATATTGATTTGGAACCTAATTAAACTCTTAAAAAATTTTTTAATTATCTGTATATTCTTTTGGATTTTCTCTATACACAGTCCTGCCAGGGATGACAGTCTGTGGCTCTCTTTTCAATCCATGTACCTTTTCTTTCTCTTGCCCTACTCTGCTGGCCGGTGCCTCCATTACAATTTTTCATAGAAGTGATGGTTGGAGGCATTATCTTATTCCCAGGTTCAAAAGGAAAGTGTTTAACGTTTCATCAGTAAGCCTGGTGTTTGCTACAGGCTTCTCTGTAGATACTCCTTATGAGGCTAAATTCTTTTTTATTCTTAATTTGCTAAGAGGTTTTTTAAAACTCATGAGTGGATGTTGAATTTTATCTAATACTTTCTTTGTACTTATTGAGATGATTGTATGATCTACTCCTTTAAGATGTTAATGTGGTAAACTAATCAACATTTAATTACTTTGTTCACTTTCTCACTCATTGCTCACTAGATTTACAAAAGACCACACATTGCATGACTTGTCCGGCCCCTTCAATCTCTGTTAATCTAGGGCAGCTCTTTAGCCTTTTTCCTGGGTTTTTGTGCCTTGAAAAATTTCTTTCTTCTGTGTCATTGAAAAATTTAGGCTGGCTTTTTCTGTGTGCACTTTAATTTGGATTTGTCCAAATTGCTTCTTTATTGCTCGAATCAGACTAAATTCTTTGGGCAGAAATACAACATAAATTATGTTGTGTCCCTGATGTGTCACTTTAAGGGATATATTTGTGTTGGTAAATACCCTGATTAGTGAATTTAAATTTGATAATTTGGCTAAGGTGGCATTGTCAGATTTCTTTCTTGTAAGGGGTAACTTCCCCCATTCTTTATACTTTCCTCCATGATTTATAGGTTATCTGTAGGGAGATACTGTGATATCATGTGACTATTCTTATACCCAGTAGTTTAGTATCCATGGATTCTTGCCTGGATTGATTATTACCATAGTGAGTATAAATGGTGATTTTAAAATGACTCTCATTCCTTCTAATATTGTTAGTTGGCATTCCTCCATTAAAAAAGAGATTCTTTTCTCTTCCCCACTCTTTTCATGTTTTGTCTTTTTAATATAAAATGGACTTACGGATTCTTTTATTAATCAGTGTGTTATAATCCAGTCCTCTTCTTATTCATTTTGATGCCCCAGTTATTATGGATTTGGCCAGTGAAGTCCCCTTCAAGCTGACTCCTGCATCCCCATCAATTCCTAAGCATTTTTTAACTTTACAGAACTAGCTATTCTGGGCTAATCTTATATTTTCCCATCTCAGCCATGCAATTAGCCATTTCTTCAAGGTTCCTGTTGGTAAGAGATTTTATTTAGGAGCCAAGATCTGGGTCCTAGGGGTGTTCATTGCTGCTAGAGTGTCTAAATTATGTTTAAACTCTGTCAGTGGACAGAGCTAAGAGATACAGTTTTCTTTTTAAAAAAAATGAATTGATGCAGCCATCTCTAGTTTTAGGTAGAATTAGGCTTTCATCTCTTTCCTTCATTACAGATTGTATTGTCCTTCTCCCACAGTGCAAACCAGGGTTACAGAAACATCAATAATTGTATTCATTTGCTGAACCTTAACAACAGATAAGCATAACATTGCAATTGCATATTATGTATCACATAATACTGGACAGATGATAACACCACTACCAACAAATGAAGTTCAAATTTCTTTGTTGTTCTTTTGTCCTTAGAATATATCCCACACAGGGTACATAATCAAAATACTTTGTTCAAAATTGCTTGGATTGATTCTTTTTCTTTTGTCCTCTCTGTGTGGGCATGTTATCTATTTGACATATGGTGAAGTCTGTCTCCGTATTCAGTTATAGGGTTTCTCCCATTGTTGATTTTACTTTGTTTTTTGAATACATAAAACTCAGTAACATGGTTCAAAAGTCAAAACTATATGAAAAAATATACCCTGAGAAGTGTCCAGCCTCCTCTAGCCCTTCTACCCCATTTCCACTCACCCCTATAGGTAAACTGCTTCATTATTTTCATATCCTCCCTATGTTTCTTTTTGCAGATATATATCCTTACTTTTTCTTCCTTCTTGCACAGGATAACCTATATACACTTCTTTTTTTTGCATCTTGATTTTTTTCCTTTAATAATATATCCTGAAACTACACAATATCCATTTAGAGATCTTTTTCTTTTTTTGCCACTTGTACACTATTTCATTATATGCCGTATATACATTAAACCAGTCTTCCAATGTGGGCATTAATTTCTTTCCAATAATTTGCTAATTACAAGTAATGCTGTCATAAACAATCATGTGCATATGTCTTTTTCATGTTGTTGGAGGTATAGCTTAGCATAAGTTCCGAGACAGGGAATTTGGGGTCAAAGGGTAAATACACATATTGTTTTGTTAGACATTACCAAATTTTCCCCCATTAGGACTGCACCATTTTATATCCTTGTCAATCATATATATGAAGATGCCTACTTTTCCACAGCTTGCCAATAGAGTGTATAGTCAAGATTTAGAATTTTGGTAAATGTCGCAGGTGAGAAATAGTATTTTAATATTCATTTCTCTGATTACAAAGGAAGTTGAGTGTCTTTTTATAATTTAAAAGACCATGTGGTCTCAGTTTCCAAAAAGCAATGAAAAAAGGTAAGTCCAAATACACCAGGACTTTCCAAGTCTCTGCTTGCAACATGTTTTATAATGTCTATTGGCAAAGTAATTCCTATGGCCAAGCCCAGATTTAAGGGGTAGAGAAATAGACTTCAGCTCTTGGTGGAAAGAGCAGTGAAGTTACATTGTGAAGTGACGTGCATTTCAGAATATGAAGAATTTGTGGCCTTTTAAAATCTACTTCATCTAGTTTCATTGCTCTTTTTCCATTGTTCTCATAGCTATTTTTGTCTGATTATTTTTCTATATGAACTTTAGGATCAATTCACTTACTTTTAGAAAAAAAGGTATAAGTATTTTTATTGGAATTGCAATACATTAGTATATGAAAGGGAACTAGGCTTATTCAGAAGTTATTTTATCTTTTGTAATTATTATAAATGTTTCTCTTCCACTATATCTCCTAACTGGGCCAGCCCATATAGTAATGTATAGGAAGGATTTTACTTTTTGTATGTTAATTCTATATTTCTATGTTGCCAAGATATTTTATTGTTTGAATTAGTTTTGTCATTCTCTAGTTTTTCAAGTATATTTCCAAATCATTCATAGAGACATTTTTCCTTCTCTCATAGTTCTTCTGCCTTTATTTCTTTTTTCTGATGACATTGGCTAATACTCCAATACAATGTTAAATAGCAAGGGTGACTGTGGAGATTCTCACCTTGTTCCTGACCTTCATAGGAAACAGTGTTTTCCTAATGAGTTAGATAATGGCCTTTGGGAATCACATATGCATGCATACGTACGTGTGTGTGTGTGTGTGTGTTCACATTAAGGAAGCATCCACAAATTTCTATTTGCTTGAGTATTTTTACTTTTATCAGGAATGAATGTTAAAGTTTGTTGAAGTCTTTTCAGCACCTAGGGAAAAATATTTTCCCCCTTATATTTATTATTATATTGAATTATACTAATAAATTTGCTACTATTGAGCTATCCATGTATTGCTAGAATAAAATCAAGTTGATCATGATGTATACTGTTTTTATATACTGCAGGCTTTAGTTTGCTAGCATTTGCTTAGGATTTTTTTCTTACATGTTCATGAATGCTATTGAACTGACAATTTTCTTTTTTCCCACTGCCCTTGTATTTTGATATCTGTTATGTATTCTTGTAAAGTGTATTTGGGAATGTTTCTATTTTTTTGTTTACTAGAATAATTATTAATAAGAGTGGAATTATCCTTTCCTTTAATTTGTAGTAGAACTCACCAGTAACACCATCATCTGGGCTTGGAATATTATTTTTTGGTAGATTTTTGACTATTGACTCAATTTTTTAAATGATTATAGAATTATTCATATTTTTTATTTCTTGTAGGTAAGTTTTGGTATGCTTTATTTTTCTAGTAATATGTCCAGTTCAAGAATTTTCCAGTTTTTTGTGTAAATTTATGACTTTCTGTTATTACCTCTTTGATGTCTGTAGTCATGCCTCTCTTTTCATTTCCAGTACTGGTTATTTGTGACTTCTCCCTTTCTCTTTTATTCATCTTGCCATAGGTCTACCTTATTAGTCTTTTTAAAGAACTAATTTTTGGCTGTATTGATCTTTTATGTTATAGTTATCTATTGCTCATAGCAAATTACCCTAAATCTTATTGACAAGAGCAACCGTTTTATTTATTCACAATTCAATGGACCTGCAGTTTGGGAAGACCTTAGCAATAGTGTTGTGTGGGACTGACATGGAGGATCTAAAATGACCTGTCTAGGGATCTGGTATTGGGGTGTCTCAGTGTTTCTCCACATGGCCTTTCTGTCTATACAGACAGCCTGGGCTTCATTACTTGGTGACTCGGCACCCCAAAAGAGCAAAATAGAAGTTACAAAGTCTTTTAATGCTTACGCCAGCCTAGATTTAAAGGGGAGGAAATAGACTTTACCTCTTGAAGGGAGGAGTGGCAAAAGTCACATTGCAAAAGGACATGCAGGGTAGGAAGAAATGCCATGGCCATCTTTGGGAAAAATACACCACAGTCTGCACTGTATGTTTGTTTCCTATTTTGAAATATTGCTCTACTCTATTACTTCTGTCTTTTCCTTCCAGAGTACCAATTTAAATATTTGGTTTTCTCACTTTATAGACCATGTCTCTTAGCCTCTCTTATAACTACCATCTTTTTGTCTTTCTATACTACACTCTAAGTAATTTATTATGACACATGTCCTAGTCTAGTCATTCTTGCAGTTGTGTTTAATTTGCTGTTAAACCTGATCATTAAAGATTTTGAAAATTGCTTTTTTTTTCAAATTTCCTTTTTAGTCCTTAACCAAATTTACGGTGCTGCTTTATAAAATGATACTGTATTCCTATACATAAACTCAAGTCTGTCTTTTTTTTTAATAGCAGTTTTATAATTTTTGTCTGATAATTTCAGCATCCAAAATCTGCTTCTACATCTATTTCTGCTCTATTTTTTTCTGCTAATTCTTGCCCCCGGATACCTTGTTTCTTTCTGGCCTTGGGCTTTTTTATTGTGTGCTTCTCACACTCCTTTAAAAATTGAGATCCTTTGAGATTTACAATGAAGATGCCTGTCTCCAGAGATTATGTAGATGTCTTCTGTCAGGTACTGGCCGCATTACCATTTGAGGGGCACTTCAAACTGAACCTGTGGTATGAGGTTCTCTACAATAGCCAAGGTCCATGCTAAGCATGATACATACATAACAGCTTCATTTTAAGAGGGATGTCCTATTATCCCCACTTTACAGATGAGAAAGCTGAGACTCAGAAATTAAATCACTTGCCCAAGGTCATCCAGCTCATAAGTACAGGAGCCAGAATTCTGTCCTGAGTCTGAGTCCAGAACGAGGGACATCCACCACCCTGCATTACAGTTGAACTGAAGGGAGGAAAGAATCACAGTCGGGCTTTAATTTAAGCCTTAAATTGGGATCAACAAACTGCACACATGAAAACACATTTCTGCTCTGAAAATTTGTGTTTATGAAACTGAAACATCATCATCTCAAAACTAATCGGCAAACACAAGTTGGCAAAAAGTCACTTTATCGAATAAAATACAACTTCCGCTAGAATTTCATTTTCCCGGAATAGGTCAGAAGTTGCCTGGGAGACGGTCATGCTTGTGAATGAGAACTTGTTGCCTTGGTAATACACCCTTGCCAGGGCTCTCACAGCAGAGCCAGAGTGAGAGCTGGATGAACTCACATGTGAGGAAAGGAGCACCTCTTTCATTAGTAGGACAAGTAAAGCTAGTCAGCATTGGCATCACACGGGCCTAGAATCCTTCCTGGAGATTTCCAGCCCAGCCTTCTAGGAATACTGTCTTTCCAAGTAAAAGCAGGAAGCAACCTTGGAGAACTTCTGGCAGTCCAGGTCCTTCCAATTATTGATGAGAGAGGAAGAGACTTGCTTGAGTCACATTTGTAGTTGGTGGCAGGACCACCTCTCCAACTCCGGGGTCAGACTCATCTATATCAGACGCCTCAGTCTCCACCCCCCATCCAACTCACACTTGCCTCCAAATTCTTCCTCTGAGCAGCAAGCACAGGTATGGGATTTTCTCTGGAGGGTTAGGCATCCTGCTTTCCTGGGATGTTATCTGTGCCTTGTGAATTTTTAGGACTTCGTTGTCAATCACCATTTTCATCAAGTTGCATTTTCACTACATCAGTTAACTGAGCGATCTTCCAAGAACCTGAGTTGGGCTCAGACTGGCTGGCAGAGGCTTCCAACATAAGGAACCTTCTGGGAAGAGGGAACTGATCTGTATAAAATCACTGGAGAAGAATCAAGTACCAAAATAGGTGCAAGTAGCTGTAATAAAAGTACCAGGCTTCGGAGAACTAAGAGACAAATGTGGGCTGGAGAAGTTTCACGTGGGAGGTGACCTTGGCGCTGAAGGATGAGTGGGCTCGAGGTAAACACAGAGGGTCTGCAAGCGGGGAGCGGCACTCCCGAGGGCTAAGGGGGCTCGGCCTGATGGGTCTGAGGAGCAGGGGGCAGGCCTGCCAAACTGGAGTGCAGGGTTGATGTTGGGGGATGTGACATGTGTAAGTGGGATTTTGAAATCCTAAAACAAGAAGAACAGTGGAGATTATCATAGTGCCTTTTGGCTTCAAGAGGCTTTTGAAATGATCTAATCCAAATCTTTTATTTTACATTTACAAAAAGTGAACCCTCCAGAGGTTAAGTGACTGGCCCCAGGTCATGCAGCAAGCCTAGAATTTGGATTTGCTGTGGCAGGAAGTGGGGGGCTATTAAAGGTTCTTCAGCAGGGGAATGCCCTAATGAAAGTGGTATTGTGGGCAAAATGAGTCTGTCAAATTCAGACATAAAAGGTCATGAGATCAAAGGGTCAGCACACTTGTGAATCAGTGTGCCTGGCTCCCGGAAAGGGCCAAGCAGGGGTTTGCTGGGCTCTGGGAAGGCCAAGTGCTTTTCTCCTGACGTAGGCAACCATTTCCCCTTACGGTCTTGCAATCTCAGCGAGAAACGGTGGTCTGCAGGCCCTGCCCCCGTCTTCACACCAGAAACTCCCAGGTGTCTCTAAGCAGAGACCTTCCTGATAGGGGGAGTGTGGGCCCCCCGCAGCTGGAGCTCACTAATCATTGTTGCTGCCCGCACCCAGCTTCGAGTTTCCCGCTCACAGCAGCTGAGGCCCAGAGGTTGCTGGAAGTGACTGTGGAGGGTGTTAGCAACAGCAGGGTCAGGGCTCTGGTGCCACTGCAGAGATGCCACTTCTCCAGGGGACCCTCTTCCTGGGTTGGACCCTGGGTAGGCATCAGGAGATGGGGACATGTGGGTCTGGAATGGAATCTGTAGTGGGTGCTGGTATTTCCCTGTGGCTGTCAGCACAGGACACAGGATTTAGAGAATGGTGGACTGGTGGTTTAGGACTTTCCAAGTCATCTCTAATTTTTTTCTTTTTTTTTTTGTAATTTCATCACATTAGAAGGTGAGCCTACCGAAAGGTGGCTACAGGATTAATCCTCTATCATTCTTCAGCAACCTGATGATAAATCTAGGACCGATGAGTAAGGGCAGTTGAAAATACCAGTCTTGCAGACATAGCAAAAGAATAAGCTTCCATGTGCTGCAAACTCAGGTCTGTGTGTTTTAGAACAACACACATAGTAAGCCTTTTTATAACCTTCCTTTAAAAAAGACTTTGGTCCCAAGGGAATCACACCAGAGTAGGTTAAGGAGAATCAAGGCCCATGTGTGGCTCTTTGAGTACCTGCTGAGTGGTCTTTGGCAAATTGCTGACCTCTCTGGGTCTTAGTTTCCTGGGGTATTAAATGAGATGATCTCAAAGGTCCCACCTCAAGTTGTTCTAGAAGTTCTATTCTTTTCTATTAGACATCTAGGTGTCACCTTCCCCTGACTGGCACGTGACTGCCCAGCCCCACACTGGCAGAAGGAAAATGTGCTGTTCAGAGCACAGGGAGTTCTGGTGTCAGAGCGGCAGCCAGGCACGACTGGTGGTTTCTGACTCGGCACCCACAGGCCGGGGAAGGAGATGCTGCATGAGGTGACAGACAAAGCCCAGAAGACCTGCTTTTAATCCAAGAGAGCAGAGGGAACAAACCCCTGCTGACTTGGACCCTCAGCCATCCCAGCCACCAGGACAGCTCACTGCTCAGTGCTGGCACGAGGCCTTCTTGGTGGGCTCTCTGTGAGCTGGTGGAAGTCACCTAGCCCCTCTGAGCGTATAAAATTTAGAAGTGTTTTAATTCTTGCCTCTACTTACCCTTTAGGGTTGCCGTGAGGAAATTACACTTTTCAAAGAACCCAGGAATTTAATGTACACTGAAGAGTGGTCTTAATTCCACCTGTGTTGGCCTTGACACTCCTCCCCAACGCCCAGGGCAAGCGCCTCCCTTTCATCCAGGGAGACAGATCACTCCTAGCATGGGGACAGCTCTCTCCTGTTCATGCAGCACTTTCCTGTTTGAGCCTCACAACAGCCTCATGAAGAAAGCAGGGAAGCCAGTCTTGACCCATTTTATAGATGAGGAAGTCAAGGTTCAGAGAGATTAATGCTTAATCAAGGTCACAAAAAATTAATGCTTGACAAAGTCCTCAAGGCAGGGATGGTGCTAGAAAACTGCACTGCGGTACAGTATACACAGAAAACCGTAAAGGGAATCTATAAATCAAGAGAGCAGGAGCTGTTTTAACTTTGCTTTGGAAACCACACCATCTACCCCGGGCTGACACACTTTGGGTTTCCATGGAGAGCTGGGGCTCACAACCTCAGAGGCGTGTGAATATCACTTACAGGCTTTTATAAACTGCTGGTGCCCAGCATACCCAGGCCCCACCCCAGACCAATCAAGGCAGAGTCTCTGTTTTGGTGGAGTTGGGGGCTAGGCAGCACGTGATGGGTGGGTGAAAAATACTGTTTCTGAAGGGGCTTCCCTAAAGGGGAGTCATGTGTGACCTTCACCTAGCTAAGGTCTGAGCTCCAGTGGCCCTTTGTCGGTTCCAGGACCCCAGTGACCACAGTTCTGTCCAACGTGCATGTCCGATCTCAGCCAAGCCTGTTTCCCAGAGTGTGCAGAGATGTCTTTTTCTTTTATTGCCATCAGGGTGGAAACATACATGATTTTTTCCCCTTATTGACCTTATTGAAGTGGGAGCTTTCCAGGGAGCTCTAAGCCCTTCCTAGATCCATGAGCTAAGGCTAAAACAACCTTCCAAAAGGGCACAATTCCCTTAGGATGCCCTGATTGAGGTTCTGCCGTGCGACAAGTGCTTTGACCATCTCTTACACAATGCCTTGCAGTGCTGTGAGGTTGGGCAAGAATTTTTCTTTCCATTTCCCCTGTGGGAAGCAGAGACCTAGAGTGAGGGCCCGCTTACCGGAAAACGGAGGCCAGAAGGTGAGAACTACAGCTGACCCCTGAACAACACAAGTTAGAACTGTGCAGGTCCGCTTATACACAGATTTTTTTTTCAATATTGGAAAATTCTTTTGGAGATTTGTGACAATTGCAAAAACATTTTTTCTCTAGTTTACGTTATTGTAAGAATATAGTATATAATGTAACACACAAAGTACGTGTTAATTGGCTGTTTATGTTATCAGTAAGGCTCTAGTCAACAGCAGGCTACTAGGGTAGTTTTTTTTTTAATATAATTTATTTTATCATTAATTTACAATTACATGTGCAATATTACGATTATTAAACTACCCCTTCATCAGGTCCCCCCCACCAACCCCATTACAGTCACTGTCCATCAGCATAATGAGATGCTATAGAATCACTACTTATCTTCTCTAAGTTGTACTGCCCTCCCCGTGGCCCCTCAACATTACATCTGCTAATCATAATGCCCCTTTTTCCCTCTTATCCCTCCCTTCCTGCCCATTTTCCCCAGTCCCTTTCCCTTTGGTAACTATTAGTCCATTCTTGGGTTCTGTGAGTCTGCTGCTGTTTTGTTCCTTCAGTATTTTTTCTTTGTTCTTATACTCCACATATGAGTGAAATCATTTGATACTTGTCTTTTTCGGCTTGGCTTATTTCACTGAGCATAATACCCTCTAGCTCCATCCATGTTGTTGCAAATGGTAGGATTTGTTTTCTTCTTATGGCTGAATAATATTCCATTGTGTATATGTACCACCTCTTCTTTATCCATTCATCTACTGATGGACACTTAGGTTGCTTCCATTTCTTGGCTATTGTAAATAGTGCTGCAATAAACATAGGGGTGCATCTGTCCTTTTCAAATTGGGCTGCTGCATTCTTAGGGTAAATTCCTAGGAGTGGAATTCCTGGGTCAAATGGTATTTCTATTTTGAGTTTTTTGAGGAACCTCCATACTGCTTTCCACAATGGTTGAACTAATTTGCAGTCCCACCAGCAGTGTAGGAGGGTTCCCTTTTCTCCACATCCTCGCCAACATTTGTTGTTGTTTGTGTTTTGGATGTTGGCCATCCTCACTGGTGTGAGCTGATATCTCATTGTGGTTTTAATCTGCATTTCTCTGATGATTAGCGATGTGGAGCATCTTTTCATGTGCCTGTTGGCCATCTGAATTTCTTCTTTGGAGAAGTGTCTATTCATGTCCTCTGCCCATTTCTTAATTGGATTATTTGCTTTTGTTTGTTAAGGTGCGTGAGTTCTTTATATATTTTGGATGTCAACCCCTTATCAGATACATCATTTATGAATATATTCTCCCATAATGTAGGATGTCAGATGGTGTCCTTTGCTGTACAGAAGCTTTTCAGCTTGATATACTCCCACTTGTTCATTTTTGCTTTTGTTTCCCTTGCCCGGGGAGATATGTTCATGAAGAAGTTGCTCATGTTTATGTCCAAGAGATTTTTGCCTATGTTTTTTCCTAAGAGTTTTATGGTTTCATGACTTACAATCAAGTCTTTGATCCACCTTGAGTTTACCTTTGTGTATGGGGCTAGACAGTAGTCCAGTTTCATTCTCTTACATGTAGCTGTCCAGTTTTTCCAACACCAGCTGCTGAAGAGGCTGTCATCTCCCCATTGTATATCTAAGGCACTTTTATCAAATATTAATTGACTGTATATGTTTGGGTTTATGTTTGGATATTCTATTCTGTTCCACTGGTCTGTGGGTCTGTTTTTGTGCCAATACCAAATTGTCTTGATTACTGTGGCTTTGTAGTAGAGCTTGAAGTCAGGGAGCATACTTCCCCGTTTTATTCCTCCTTCTCAGGATTGATTTGGCTATTCGGGGTCTTTTGTGGTTCCATATGAATTTTAGAATTATTTGTTCCAGTTCATTGAAGAAAGCTGTTGGTAGTTTGATAGGGATTGCATTGAATCTGTAGATGGCTTTAGGTAGTATAGCCATTTTGACAATATTTATTCTTCCTAGCCAAGAGCATGGGATGCATTTCCATTTGTTAGTGTCCTCTTTAATTTCTCTTAGGAGTGTCTTGTAGTTTTCAGAGTACAGGTCTTTCACTTCCTTCGTTAGGTTTATTCCTAGGTATTTTATTCTTTTTGATGCAATTGTGAATGGAATTGTTTTTCTGATTTCTCTTTCTGTTAGTTCATCATTAGTGTATAGGAAAGCAACAGATTTCTGTGTGTTAATTTTGTATCCTGCAACTTTGCTGAATTCAGATATAGTTCTAGTAGTTTTGGAATGGAATCCTTAGGGTTTTTTACGTACAGTATCATGTCATCTGCAAATAGTGACAATTTGACTTCTTCTTTACCAATCTGGATGCCTTGTATGTCTTTGTTTTGTCTGATTGCCGTGGCTAGGACCTCCAGTACTATGTTGAATAACAGTGAAGAGAGTGGGCATCCCTGTCTTGTTCCCGATCTTAGATGAAAAGCTTTCAGCTTCTCGCTGTTAAGTATGATGTTAGCTGTGGGTTTGTCATATATGGCCTTTATGATGTTGAGGTACTTGCCGTCTATACCCATTTTGTTGAGAGTTTTAATCAGGAATGGATGCTGAATTTTGTCAAATGCTTTTTCAGCATCTATGGAGATGATCATGTGGTTTTTGTTCTTCTTTTTGTTGATGTGGTGGATGATGTTGATGGATTTTCGAATGTTGTACCATCCTTGCATCCCTGGGATGAATCCCACTTGATCATGGTGTATGATCCTCTTGATGTATTTTTGAATTCGGTTTGCTAATATTTTGTTGAGTATTTTTGCATCTACGTTCATCAGGGATATTGGTCTGTAATTTTCTTTTTTGGTGAGGTCTTTGCCCGGTTTTGGTATTAGAGTGATGTTGGCTTCATAGAATGACTTTGGAAGTATTCCCTCCTCTTCTATTTTTTGGAAAATTTTAAGGAGAATCAGTGTTATTTCTTCTGTATATGTCTGGCAGAATTCAGAGATGAATCCATCAGGCCCGGGGGTTTTGTTCTTGGGTAGTTTTTTGATTACCAATTCGATTTCGTCACTGGTGATTGGTCTGTTTAGTTTTTCTGTTTCTTGCTTGGTCAGTCTTGGAAGGTTGTATTTTTCTAAGAAGTTGTCCATTTCTTCTATGTTTTCCAGCTTGTTAGCATATAGATTCTCATAATATTCTCTTATGATTCTTTGTATTTCTGTGGGGTCCGTCGTGATTTTTCCTTTCTCATTTCTGATTGTGTTTATGTGTATAGATTCTCTTTTTCTCTTAATGAGTCTGGCTAGGGGTTTATCTATTTTGTTTATTTTTTCAAAGAACCAGCTCTTGGTTTTATTGATTTTTTTCTATTGTTTTATTCTCCTCAATTTTATTTATTTCTTCTCTAATCTTTATTATGTCCCTCCTTCTGGTGACTTTGGGCCTCATTTGTTCTTCTTTTTCCAATTCCAATACTTTCCTCTTAGAACTGCCTTTGCTGCGTCCCACAGAAGTTCTGGCTTTGTGTTGTTGTTGTCATTAGTCTCCATATATTCTTTGATTTCTGTTTTGATTTGGTCGTTAACCCATTGATTAATTAGGAGAGTGTTGTTAAGTCTCCATGTATTTGTGAGCCTTTTTGATTTCTTTCTAAAATTGATTTCTAGTTTTATACCTTGGTGATCTGAGAAGTTGGTTGGTAGGATTTCAATATTTTTGAAATTACTGAGGTTCTTTTTGTGGCCTAGTATGTGGTCTATTCTGGAAAATGTTCCATGTGCACTTGAGAAGAATGTGTATCCTGTTGCTTTTGGGTGTAGAGTTCTGTAGATGTCTGTTAGGTCCATCTGTTCTAGTGTGTTGTTCAGTGCCTCTGTGTCTTTACTTATTTTCTGTCTGGTTGATCTGTCCTCTGGAGTGAGTGGTGTGTTGAAGTCTCCTAAGATGAATGCATTGCTGTCTATTTCCTCCTTTAATTCTGTTAGTATTTGTCTCACATATGCTGGCGCTCCTGTGTTGGGTGCACATATATTTATAATGGTTATACTTCTTGTTGGACTGACCCCTTTATCATTATGTAATGTCCTTCTTTATCTTTTGCTACTTTCTTCGTTTTGAAGTCTATTTTGTCTGATACAAGTACTGCAACACCTGCTTTTTTCTCTTTGTTGTTTGCATGAAATATCTTTTTCCATCCCTTCACTTTTAGTCTGTGTATATCTTTGGATTTGAGGTGAGTTTCTTGTAGGCAGCATATAGATGGGTCTTGCTTTTTTATCCATTCTGTTACTCTGTGTCTTTTGATTGGTGCATTCAGTCCATTTACATTTAGGGTGATTATTGATAGGTATGTACTTATTGCCATTGCTGGCTTTAGATTCGTGGTTACCAAGGGTTCAAGGGTTGCTTCTTTACTATCTAACAATCTAACTTAACTTTCTTGTTAAGTTATTGTAAACACAGTCTGATGTTTCTTTATTTCTCTCCCTTCTTATTCCTCCTCCTCCATTCTTTCTATAATAGGTGTTTTATTCTTTGCCTTTAGTTAGTATTTGGATGGTCTGCTTTCTTTGCTATGATTTTATTTTCTCTGGTGACATCTTTTTAGCCTTAGGTGTGCTTCCATCTAGAGCAGTCCATTTAAGATATCCTGTAGTGGTGGTTTATGAGAGGCAAACTCTCTCAACTTTCGTTTGTCTGGAAATTGTTTAATCCCTCCATCATATTTAAATGATAATCGTGCTGGATACAATATTCTTGGTTCGAGGCCCTTCTGTTTCATAACGTTAAATATATCATGCCATTCTCTTCTGGCCTGTAAGATTTCTGTTGAGAAGTCTGATGATAGTCTGATGGGTTTTCCTTTGTAGGTGATCTTTTTTCTCTCTAGCTGCCTTTAATACCCTGTCTTTATCTTTGATCTTTGCCATCTTAATTATTATGTGTCTTGGTGTTGTCTTCCTTGGGTCCCTTGTGTTGGGAGATCTATGAGCTTCGGTGGACTGCGAGACTACTTCCTTCCCCAGCGAGGGAAAGTTTTCAGCAATTATTTCTTCAAAGACACTTTCTATCCCTTTTTCTCTCTCTTCTTCCTCTGGTACTCCTATAATGCGAATATTGTTCCGTTTGGATTGGTCACACAGTTCTCTTAATATTCTTTCATTCCTAGAAATCCTTTTATCTCTCTCTGCCTCAGCTGCTCTGTACTCCTGTTCTCTGTTTTCTATTCCATTAACAGTCTCTTGCATCTCATCCATTCTGCTGTTAAGCCCGTCGATCGCTTGTCTGATTTCTGCATTGTCTTTCCTCAGTTCCCTCACTTCCTCCCTCAGCTCTTGCACATTTCTCTGTAGGTCCATCAGCATGGTTATGACTTTTATTCTGAATTCTTTTTCAGGAAGACTGTGCATTTCCATCCCTTCAGACTCCCTCTCTGGGGTTGTCTGGTTGATTTTGGTCTGAACCATATTCCTCTGTCTTTTCATGGCTATAGAATTGGTCACTGATAGTTGCCACGTATGTCAGCTGGCCTCTTTTTAAGACTTTAAAAAGAGAAGAAAAAAAAAGAGAAAAAAGGAAGAAAGAAAGAATGAAAAAAGAAAAAAAGAAAGAAAAAACAAAAACCAAACAAAAAACAAAACAAAAAAAACAAAAAAAAATGCCCACCGGACATAGATTCTGTGGGAATGCTATAGGTGGCGCTATTGCCCCACTATTCCACAGCTGTGACTGTGCCGCTCCACAGGGCCCTTTATCGCTCTGGCAGGGGTGGGAACGAATAGGAGGCTGTTGATCTCAGTGAGAAGTGGAAGTATGGCTACGCTTCCTCAGTCGCCAGCTAAGGCGTCTGAAACTCCCCAGGACTCCCAGCCTGCTGGGCTGAGTGTGCTGGGGCGATCCGGCTCCTCTGCTGGGCTCCTGTCTCTTTAAGACCGCTGAAGAAAGGGCGCGCTTTTTTTTCGTTCCCCGCTCAGATTCTGCCCCTCTGTCTCTCCAATCTCTGCTGCACTGCACAATGTGGGTCAGCGCTCCCCGCGCAGATCACCGGGTCTGGCTACTTCGCAGGGTGTACTTCCACTCCCTCCCGGCTCTGAATCCTCTCCTTCCGCCAGTGTGCTGGGGTGGGGGAGTGCTCGGGTCCCGCCGGGTCGCGGCTCCGTATCCTACCCGCCTCTTGGGGTGCCGAGTGCTCTCGGGTGTAGCAGTATGCTGTGCGCTTTCCTGTGTATTCTCGTCTCTCTTTTAGGAATAGATGTATTTGCTGTGTTTTCGTAGATAAACATAGTGTTGGGAGATTTCTGCCACCCTGCTCACACTGCCATCTTCCCGGATGTCCGTTTTCTTCTTATGGCTGAGTAATACTCCATTGTGTATATGTACCAGATCTTCTTTATCCATTCATCTACTGATGGACACTTAGGTTGTTTCCATTTCTTGGCTATTGTACATAGTGCTGTGATAAAGACAGGGTTGCATATGTCTTTTCCAAACTGGGTTGCTGCATTCTTAGGGTAAATTCCTAGGAGTGGAATTCCTGCATCAAATAGTATTTCTACTTTTAGTTTTTTGAGGAACCTCCATAGTGCTTTCCACAATGGTTGAACTAGCTTACATTCCCACCAACAGTGTAGGAGGGTTCCCGTTTCTCCGCATCCTTACCAGCATTTGTTGTTCCTGTTCTTTTCTATGTTGGCCATCCTAACTGGTGTGAGGTGATATCTCATTGTGGTTTTAATTTGCATTTCTCTGATGATTAGCGATGTGGAGCATCTTTTCACGTGCCTGTTGGACATCTGAATTTCTTCTTTGGAGAACTGTTTGTTCATATCCTCCGACCTTGAATGTACTTTTAAACCTGGCCCTCTGCTAAGATCCTTATAGGTGAGAAGGAGCCCTGTTATCCCTATGAGTGTAAGAAAAGAATGTGGCCCACAACTGAAACTCAATTACATGTTTAAAATAAATAGCAGGACTCTACGATAACCACATGGATTCTGGCAAAATGGATGAATGAAGACTGGTCTGTCCTGTAACTGAATGCCATTTCACTTTCTAGCAGGTGAGTGGGAAGGCAGTTCAGACTTCCTCGGTCACAGTAGTCTGTGGTAGGACATGCTGCCTCAGTGTGGTCATGAGCCTCCTGCAAGTAGAACCCAAGTCCAGAGAAAGCCCTGGAAGGCCTTCTAATCCTTTCTAGGCATGTATGATACCGCAAATTAGACTATGGTAGCACCTGCAAAGAATAGCTGTCAAGAGCATGGGGACCAAAACATGGCGACAAATCAGTTTTATTAACATTAATAAAAAGTTGATATATTCATTCATGACTCTAAGAGAAATATTTTAACTCAGATAAGTAGTGACCTGCAATAATTTAAAACTATGTAAAAGGTCAGAAGTCAATTCTCTGCTTTTTACCTAATTGCCAACCAGATGCTTGCTTATAAACAGTAATACTCTACACTTACATCTGTGCATTAGTTCAGTGCATCACCTGAAGGATGTCACTCTGTGGAGCTGTGAGGAGCTAAAGTCTCCTCTCCAGAATCAGACTCATACACATCCTCCTTCCTACCCATTTCCAGAGTTCCCAGACCTCCGAAACCCAACACACTGCCCTGAGAACTTATGATTACAACCCAGGCCTGGCCCTCCCACCTCAGCGAATCTCCCAGCTCTTAAGGGCAGAAACCTAAGTGCTGACCTTGACTCCTTTCCCCTAACCCCTCAAAATGCACAGCACCCCAGAGGCTTGTATGTGCCTCTCCAGAAGCCACACTGTGCTCTCCGGTGCTTCCCGCCACAGCAGCTGTGTTCTTGCCTGGACTTCTGCCTGAGTTCCTGGGGACACAACTTATTGCACACACTACCACCAGCTGGTCTTTTTAAGACCTGAACTAGATCAGCTCTCACTGTGGCTTAAACTCCTGGGTTCTTAGGATAACAATCCTTCAGCAATGCAGGTGCTAAGGCCGTGGGGGTTGGGAGGAAGCTCGGCGGAAGAGCAGGTCCTGCCTACAAGCAGCAGCGGTCAGGGGCTGTGGGTCCTCGTGGGCCAGTCAGGGAGGCTCAGAGCAGCACCACTGTGACCTCCTCTCAAGCTTCCCTTTGTCTCCGACACAGTTCTGAGGTAAGTTCTGCTATTAGCCCCACATTGCACAGGGGGCACAGACATATCACAGCTGCAGAGCCTCCGAGCTGCACAGTTCTAGGCGTGTAGAAGCCCGAGCAGTCTGGCTCTAGGCCTGTGGTCCTGATCAGCGACCGCCCCACCCCGGCTGAAGCAAGGGAGTGAGCTAGGAGCACCCGGGGTGGGGGGTGTGGGGTGAGGCGAGGGCTCTGGAGGACACCCCAGCACTGAAACGACCTCCAGGGAAACAGGAGCCTGGCCAGCGCACCGTGTGTACATAGAGTGGGCACCTAGCAAGTGTTTTACAAGGGTGGGCAGGTTAAAGGGAAAGAAGGGGCTGTCCCATCGCACTGCCCTTTACTTTCTAGGCAGCACTGTGAATCGCAGCCAAAAATTTTGGTTGAAGAGAGACTGGCAAAACAACGAGGAAAGGGAAATAGCTGTGACTGTGAGCCTTCCCTGCAGTTAATCGTTCATTAGCTCGGTCTTAAACCAAATTCAATCAAGTCAGTTCATTGTTTTTCAGTCTTTTTTTTTAAATATTACAAAGCTGATAATAAAAACAAACCCACCCACGTGTGTGTGCGTGTGTGTGTGTGTGTGTGTGTGTGTGTAAATAAAATGTAACACCTCACCGTCCCTGGTGATCCTCATTTCCTTATTGATCCCGACACCACTGCTCTCAATTCCAATTCTTCAGTATTTTGTCCCCGTAGGGACCACTGCAGGGCACACGGCAGATATGTCGCCTGGTTCAGCTCCCCCTCCTCCCCCGCCACCCAGCCCACATGGGGCCAACAGGTAACTTCTGCTAGACTCTCCACTCTCCCATCCCCCAGTGAGGCCAAGCACGCTACCTCTGTCCCTTCTCGTTCCAGCACTCATCGCTTCTCCTTGCAACAGTGTCTTGGGATTAAGAACTGAACTGCACACCCTCATCATTTAACTTGCTGGAAAATTTCTGAATAGCTGGAAAAATGTATGAAAGTGCTAACTTTGCAGTGTCACAGACAGTCTGAGCTGTAGTTTTTTATTTGTCTCATCCAGTTGAGCCTGGGGGAAAAGTGTCAGTTTTCTGTATGTTGCCTAGCTCATTTTGAAGTGTGCACGTTACTGTGCTCAGCAGCAGGAAGTCACGGTGATGAATGGCAGCAAAAACACCGAGGAGCTCAAGCAGCTGGCAGAGAAACAAGACCCATTCAGGGCTAGTTTCCTAGAGTCACGGAAACAACTCAGGCTCCTCCAACTAAAAGAGGGCCCCTGGCCTGTAGTGAGGAACCACGCTCTTTTAAAATGTGGCTCCAAACCCAGTGTCCAATGCTGAACAAGAACTAGAAAATCCTGCTGTCAGAAAGGAGCTCTGTTTACCTGTTATAAGAAAGGTATCTTGGAAAGCATCAGCTCTTTGCTACTTTCCCAGTGCGGAAAATACTCCATAAAACCTAACTTCCTGGACTTTCTTGATATTCATTAACATTCCTCCAGAACTAGCAGGAACAAGCAAGACTGCTGTGCACATGTCATCCCCGTACAGAGAGCTTCAACATCTGCTTTGTGTTGGCCAAGGCTCAGGAAACAAGGCATCTATCTATGCATGCTCTTCAATGTTACACCAATTCATAGACAGACAGAAAACTACTCAGAATGTGACAGCTTCAAAACGAAGCAGCACTATTAGGCTGAATCATCAGAGACTGCTGTAATTCAGCCTTTTTCTACTACTGCAACAATATTTATCACATGCTGCTGGCAATAATGGACTCTAAGGTTTCCCAGATGGAAAGGTAATAAGAAAATAGGCAACGAAATAATAATAAGCTGAGAATACACTAAATTACTTATCCACCAACCAAATGCTAAATATCAGTATTGTTAATGGTACATGTGAAGCAGCTTTCTAAAAACTAGATACAATTGATATGTAACAAAATTTGCTCTAGCGTATAACATGATTTGATAGCTTTATGTTACAAGATCACTGCAGTAAGTCTACTTAGCATCAATCACCTCACATAGTCAAAAACCACTTTTTTTCTTAAGATGAGAACTTTTAGGACCTACTCTCTTAGCAACTTGAAATATGTAATATAGTATTACTGATTTATATGTCTTATAACTGGAAGTTTGTCCCTTCTGACTCCTGTCACCCATACCCCATGCCCCACTCTGGCAACCCCAATCTGTTCTCTGTATCCATGAGCTTGATGTTTTTTGTTTGTTTGCTTTTCCTAAAGATTCTACATATAAATGAGATCAAATAGCATATGTCTTTCTCTGACTTATTTCACTTAGCATAATGCCTTCAAGTTCAATCCAGGTTGTTGAAAATGGCACAATTTGCTCATTTTTTATGGCTGAATAATATTCCATTGTGTACATGTTTATACATGCTACACCTTTATCTGTTCATCTGCGGATGGACACTTAGGTTTTTCCATGTCCTGGCTTTGTGAATAACGTTGCGGTGAACATGGGGCGCTTCTTTCTCGTCCAGCTACAGGAGCCTTTCTCAGGTATAACTGCCCATGCAGGCACCAGGTCTTGCTTTCCTGGGCACCCCCACTAAGTAGTCAGTCATGGCACAAAGCAGAGGCCTGGCACTGATGCTACGTGACTACTAAGGCAGGCATTTCTGTGCCTGACAAAATGCTAAGCCCGTGATGGTCAGCTACTGATCACAGAAATAAGAGAGATGACTATTTCCTCTAAGAATAAAATAAAGTGTTCCTGATAGCACACTAAGAAACTTTATTTTATTGAGAATTGTATAGACCAAAGCCTGGCAACTGTTGATTTCTGAACACACCTCCTTCTGAAATTAGATTTCCACTGTGAATTATATTCAAATAAATTGAAACTTGCTATCTTACTTGCTACCTGATTTTGGATTTACAAAAGATCTGCAAAGATAAGGGAAAGAACTTAATGTCCCTCACCCAGCTCCCCTTAAAAGCGACACCTGCCATGGCATCAGCACATCTGCTTGTAAGACACCAACACTCAGACAATACTATTCACTGAACTACAGACTTAATTCAGACCTCACCAGTTTGCCCCCAACACCCTCTACTTTCCAGGGTCCTTTAGCATGAACATTCACTACAAATAATCCTCTAGAAATCTAGATGTCAAAGAAAAAGGCATGTAAAACAAAAAGGCTTCTGGGAAAGCAAAAATACTGACATAGCCTTCTTTGGAAAAGCAAAGTATTGCTTGGTCTAGCTATTCTATAGGGCTCTTCTGGAAGAAACAGCAAGCTGATGTGAATTTCCTGTTAGCTGAAGCTTCATTTCACAGCAGTAGTTTTGAAGAAGGGCCTGTCTGAACACACCCCAATTTGCACTGCGGCTGCTGTACACTGCACAGGCATGTGTTTATATCAGTACATGTCCCTCAACGATTGGATGACAATCAGTGCAATGTTGAAAGAATTTATATAAAGGTGAATAAATTTTGGTCCAAGGACAGAAACCGGTAATGAAGTGATTTAAGAAGCCATATATACATAGTTTGTTTTACACAGTTACACCAATTCCCTTTCTATTAGAAAGTATGCAAGAAATGAGTTCTAATAAACATGTATATGAATCACTAGATAAATCCATATCTAACAGTAGCTGAACTTTATAATCTCTACTGCTTATATCAAAATCAGCAGCAGTTGAACTCAAAAAACAAAACTGCTATTTGTCAGGTTCATTAAGAAATGTTCTCAAGTTCTCCAAGGTCAATCCCTTCCCGCTGTATCCCTGGGACAGCCTCTGCACCCTGGCCTGGTCACTCTGCCTTTCAATCTGCCCTCCATGATGCTGTCAGATTTATACTCTATAATCCACAAAGTGATCTTGTTCCTCCCCTGCTGTGAAATCTGCACTGAATCCCCAGTGTCCCTAAGTCCCCTTATCTCAGTGTTTGAGTTCATACACGGCGACTCTTCACCCACAGTGACCTCATGTGTCCCTGAGCACAAACAGGGCTCAGCCTGCCTCTGTGGTGGAGCTCAGATGGACAGCACCAATGTCAGGACAGGGCAGCTCATAACAGTGGACTCCATGGGCTGTCCTGAAAGAAGCCTGCAGAGGACACATGTTCGGTAAGGAAGGGGACTCCTTTGGAGCATGGCTGCAGCAGCGCACACACACCCAGGGGAGCAAGCTTCTCCAGCTTTTCAGTCCTACTGTCTTCAGACCTTTCTCAGTGTCCCTCTGCCGAGAAAGTGTCTCCTCCAATTCTATTCATCTGCCAAATTGCTGCTAAAGTTGTTCATTCTTTTGTTTAAACAGTGATTTATCAAACATTACTGTATGCCAGGTATCATGCCAAACAGGGTTTAGAGCAGAGAATGAAGCACATTCTACCTTTGCCACATGGATCTTAAAATACAGTGAAGATAGGCAGACAAGATCAAACAAGTATATAACTATGTAATTAAAATCTGAGAAAGTGAAATTAATAATTAAGATACTGAGCAGGGTCTTAAGACAGAGAAGAGCGTTTCCCCATCTCTTCGCAGGATGGTGGGCAAGAGTAAAAGAGGGTCTTAAGCTGGGGTTGAGAAGGGCTCATTGTGGGAGGACTGGGGCTATGGAAGAGGAATGGGTCAGTCCTCCATTGAACCTCCTTGGGGATTCCATGTCACCTAGGCTACAATGACACCATGGCCCCTGTGACCTGTATGCAGGGCTCCCTGCTTTGAGTACGAGAATCCTTTTTAAATGTAGAATAATTTCTTGGACTCCCAAATGACAGCAGTCAGACCTCTCATGTAAGTGCTTACCTACATACAGCTTTAAGGAGACTTTACAGTAGTTCTGAGGCCTCCACAACTGATAACTGCTGATGACACTGCTAACATGATATAGCATTTCCACATCATTTCCTGCTTTTTCATTTCATGTCGGGCAGTGCACTTTTCTGTCCAATGACAATGTAAACTCAGTAATGAACTGTGTCTTATACTTGTTTGAACATCTTGTCCCCCCATGCTCCCCAGCAAACTACAGATTTAAGTGCAGAGGCATCCCTTCCACTCAAGATCTTCCCATGTCTTCTTGGTGCTCACGCCAGGCCTCTCCAGGGCAAACTGAGTCTCCTATCCTCCTGCCCCCAAGAGGATGGCCAACTGCACCTAATAAGCCTCCAGAATGACACAACTCTGCCATTGTCACATACCTCCATGTACCCTGGATTTTGCCTCCAACCCCTTCCACTATGACAAACTTCACATAAAGCTCTCTGTCCTCTGACTGCCACACCTGAGCCAGCTTACTCTTGTCTATGCGGGCTACCTGTCGGTGGCAGCAGTGTCCACCCCCTGCTGTCTGGCCTTCACCATGTGGAGAGTGCTGCCAGAGTGGGATTCTCCACCATTCATCCCAGAAGTTCATTAACAGATCAGGAAACGTTAAGGAAAACAAAACAGCAGAGTGGCAATACTGGGAACACTAAGGAGTACACTTCTCTACTGCTCCAATACACCTTCTCATGTTCATAGAGCACTTTCCACTTCACAACAAACACTTGTGCACCCATTTCCCAAGATTATCAAGCAGCCACGTGATGATGGGAGGGCCATCTAGGAGAAATCAGTCCCAGCCCTGGTGGTCCTGTTCCTGACAGGATGGAGAGCAAGCAGAACTGGAGAGCTGCACAAAGGACTTCTGTCAAGGGTTGCATCTGATAAACTGAACCAACACTATGCTCCAGTGACAGGTAACAAAACCTGGAGTCGACTCTACAACCACCAAGAAACTCCTGTGTGTGTAAGTGTAAATGTATCTCAGATCATGCAATAAAAGCTGCATTTGGCATTTTATTGCTACCAGTGATAACACGATGCTCACTCGCTTCATTATGGGTGACACCTGGTGAGTTCTTTCCACATTCACTGTTCTGAGACTTTACCTATCAACCCATTTGATCTTTGTGTGAACTCTGTGTTTTAGAAAGTGGTCTTATCCCCATTTTACAGATGTGGAGACTGAAATACAGGAAGCTGCAGTAAGTTGGCCAAATTCCCATGCAATTCAATTTGAAGAAGTCAGAATTCCACCAAGGCAGTTTGGTTCAGAACCAGTTTTCTTAGTCATTATGCTACATTCTCTCATAACACACATCATATCCTGCTTGGGCCTCAGGTGATGAGATAGACTTCCATATGGCTGTTCTGGTGTAGAACATAACCTTTGTGATAAAAAGAGCAGTCACAGCCACCTTTTATGAACTGCACTGTAACAGGCACTGTATTAAGTAATATATATATATATATATATATACTAATCCGTTAAATATTCACACCAACTCTACAAAATATTATTTTCCTCACTGTGGAAATAAGAAACCAGGCCCAAGATTATGAGGCTAGTAAATGGCAGAGGTCCTCTGAGCCAGACTCTGCCTTGACCCAGTCAGGGTCCTCCCACCGCACTTGATTGTCCTGGCATGTGTTCTGGATTGGGCGAGGACGCGCCTTTCCCAGTCCCTGGGTGTTCTCCCTGCAGTGGGAAGTTCAGGAAGGGATAAGACGGTGCTCTTCAAAAGTGAGTAGTGAGCAGGAGAGGCCACATTCAGCCACCACCACTGTGATTCCTGCACATTCTGCTTCTTTACCTGTGTGTGTCAAAATACCTGGGACCATAAAGACCTACATGACAAGGTGTTGCAATTATTGTACACGCAGCTTTCTTAGTTTTGTACTTAACTGAGTATCACAATCAAGAAGTAGAGCTATGTTTTTTTGAGAGAAAGCTGTACTTTATAAAGAGCTACTTGCCATAAATATGATTAGAATAACTGTCAGCTTTTTGTATTATAAATTTTACAGGAAAGGGAGAAAAACCACCTACCATGAAGGAAGTATTTGCATAATGTGGTCATCTGATTACAATAAAGCAGATTAGTTACCTTGACAGAATCCAGTAAACTCCGAGGAAAAAACCGCTTCAAACCAACATCTTTTCTGAAATATAAAAAGAAGCATATTAACAAGTAACACCACTAATCAGTTAATAACACTGTTGCAAGAACATAAAGGCAGTCCATTTACCTGTCCACACATCACACAGGAAGAACTAGGTCCATGAAAGCCCCAATTTACCAGCATAGTCACGAAAAGGGTAAGACAAGTCCTTTTCTAGATTTGTACAGAAAACAGCAATGCAAGTTGGCTTAAATAATAAAAAGTCTTTCTTTTTTTAACCCTTACTGCTGAAAAGCCTTCTAAAACATTGCCTCTTTGCAAATTACAATGTATAAATACACAGTTCTTTTTCAGACACTGCTTGAAGATTAGCCTTACAAACATCAGGTACAACCTGGTAATAATATATTTGCAGAGAAAGTAGACTGGCCTGATTAGGAAAAGATATGGGATATACCATGGAAGTTGAAAAAAAAATCCCTTGAATTAAACATAAAAGTTAACTATTTTTCTTAAAAGAAACTTCTTTGATTAAGGGATTCATTTATATAATCAAGGTTTATCATCTCAGTTTCACATAGGAAACAAAAAAAACAAAACAAAATCAGTGATTTGCCAAAAGTCAAGCCTCAAAGCACTCTGGCTGAGACAACAGATGGGTAAGAATAGCTCATGCTTTTTTCCTGCTTACTTTGGGTACTAAGTGACCCAGGTTTTGGCCACTAGATGGCAATCTGTGCTAGTAAGATGAAACAAGGCCCCTAGACATTAAGGAAGGTCAGGAGACTACGTGGCAAATACAAAAGGATAATGGAGGAGAAAAGTGAATACAGGTATCTTTTCAGAATTATAAAAGGAAATAATAAACTGAATATAAAATACCAAATGATAAATAAAACAAGGACTTCTTTGTCTATAAGTTAGCTAGCATTATAAACAAAACCAAAGAAATCAGAGTTTATATGGTTGATCCTATATCCAAACATTTTAATCTCCTATTCTATAATCTGACTAGTTAGTGCCTAAACTAGCGACCTCTCTGCTAAATCCAAAACTGGTCTTGGTTCTCACTCTTTTTTATTCTGTTATTAAGTTCACTACATCCTTATACAATTCTTCCTCAGCTTCAATGACATACTTTTCTGATTTTAACTACCACTTGAGTCACAGTATGTTGGTTTTCCATTTAATTTTCTAACCACTTTTATTTGTAACTTCCCTTCCTTATCTTTTCAGATCTGCAGCACCTACTCCTTTTTAGGATATGAAGGGGGAGGCTGTCCACCCAAGTTCTTCCTTTTCTTGTTGCCTCCTAACCAGTGAGGACTTTGCATTTTAAGGATTTTGTTGCTAATCACTATAGAAGTAGGAAAATAAACACATGAAAGAAAAACACCCTAGAATCTTTAAGGCATTTTCCTAAGCATTTTCTTCCCTATTTTCCTTGTAAGGCAATTATTCCATAATAAAAAGCACTTATTTCCAAACAGAGAGTCCTGGACTGGCATCTTTGCTTTGCCAAAGGATGGATTTGGCTACTAACACCTGTAAGTGCCAGGTTATCTGTGTGTAAAACGGGGGTGCCTGCCCTCCTGCATACAGTGCTGCTGAGGATGAAACCGGGGTGTGTCAGGTCCCTGGAACTCTAAGGGTTAGTTTCCTTGCCTCCAGAAATTCCACAGACATCTCTCCTGTCTGGTGAGAGTTTGGTCCACATGCCTGATCACCTACTGTTTCGAGCAGATTCTGCCACAGCACAATATACTGGAGGGCAGGGGGCGGGCAGGGTGGGGGAGGAGCTGGGAGAGCAGGCGGCCCGGGGAAGAGACGGTGGGAGGGTGTGCAGCAGAGGCAGTGAGAAGTGGAGAGATGAGATGTTTCAGACACAGAGCCAACAGTGCTAAATGGCTGGACACATGAGAGAGACAGAATGAAGACAGTGAGGAAACACTGACACCATGTCCTGAGACAGCAGGGTGCGGGTGCCCACTGCCCGTCCTGTCTCAGAACGCTGGCTTGGAGCCAGGTATAGGCAACCTCTTAGTGGGGATTTCAAGGAGGCAGCTGATCACATAAGGCTTTGGATGAAGGGAAAGACCAGGGAAGGGCATGTCCTTTTCCCAACTGTGAACTGTCCGCTGCCATTAGTCAGCCAGTTATACAATTGTTTTTCTTAGAGTCAAGTGGAAAGTGAAGAATTTATCACAGTCATTTCTGTCAAAGGGAAAATTAAAGATGGGCCAAGAATGTGTATGTATCAAGAAAAATGAGACAGAACATATTTCTTTGTGAAAACAAAGTCTATTACTAGTTGTTCCTTTTACTTCCAAGGTGGGGAAGACAACTACATCTGGGAAAAAAGGCTGAGGCCAACTAATGCTTAGCAAGTAGGCAGTTTAGTTTTTTCCAACTACTTTTAAGTAATATGAATTTGCAACATTTGTCTATACATTAGAACTCTTTTAAATGGGGCACCTGACAAGTGAGAAAATAAAAATGAGGCCAAAATATTTTACTACGCCGATGGACAGTGATTGAGGTGGGGTGTGTGTGGGGGGAACTAGATATTATGGGTGAATGTAGTAACCACAATGTTGCTCAGGTAAAACCTTCATAAGATTGTTTATCAATGATACCTTAAAAAAAAAAAGAGAGAGGCCAAAGCACACAAAATCACTGGAAAAATCCAACTATGACACCCTTGCACATTTTCTGTTAATCTAATCAAGAAGCCAGTCGACCCCAGGCTTCATGGTGGAGGATGCTGGGAAACTCTGGGGAGCACTTCAGGTGCTATATTCAAAGTTTCAGGAAACGCCCATTATCCAAATTTAAATCCTCTTAGGAAACCAGGCAGGGACATTCAGCCTGTTCCATTTTTAATATGAGACAGGCTGCCTCTTTCCAAGCTGCATACCCAGCACTGGATTACAATATGTACGCTTACCTGTAGTGGTTCAGCTTTAAGCTTTATGTGACATAAAACTCATTTGAGCCCAAACTCTACAACTGTCAGATAATGTGAATAAGCCAATAAATACTACCGATGCTTCATAAACAAAATGCAACTACTGGCCTTTATTGTAAAGTAATTCTTTACTATATAAATAATTGTCAAAGGGTATCCTAAACGCAAGTAAACTCATTTGACAAAAAAAAAAAAACAGCTTACACGAAACTTTTAGAATATTGTCAAACCCTAATTTCCACAAGCATTAGGTCATTAGACTCACATATGGGTTCCAAGGAAGCTTTTTAACCCATGCACAGCTAACAAGGTATTACTATTAGGTGGGAGCTGTGTTGCCCACTACATAGCCACCAGAAGCTGTTCATACTCAAGTTAGTTAAATTAAAAATCTAGCTCCTAGTTGCATTAGCTACATTCCAAGTGCTCAGGAGCCTCATGGGGCTGATGGCTGCCATACTGGCTGGGGCAGACAGGGCGTTCCCATCATCATAGAAAGCTGTAATAGCAGGGCTGGGTTACAACGATGAACCGAGGCGTCCACCCTGACTCTCCAGAGCTCTCAGTAAGGGCAGGGGTGGGTGAAATGGAGGAATGCTGGGTCCCACTTGCACAGCGCAAGCACACAGGGTTCCCATGGGCTGCTCATGAGGACGGGGGAAGAAGCCGGGGTGGCACCGAGGGCGTCCTGCCACAGTGACACAGCGGGGCTCACAGGGGGCAACTGTGAGTTGTTCGACACCCCAGCCCTTTGGCTGGGGCTGCCTGTCCACGTGCTGCAGACAGCTTCTAGTTCTTACTTTTCTCTTAGGATCAGCAAAAGGGATTTTGTTAACTAGTGTCTAAGATTCAAATTAGTTTGCTTTAAGCTTCAAAGAAAGCAAGACCATACTCATTTACTCATTTACTCACTCATACGAGGCCCCACATTAGATAACGGGGCAGAGAAACCATTACAACACATTCCCTCTCCTCAAGTGAGAACACAGCATCACAACTACCTGTAGAGGAGCCCGAGAGGTGCCTCAGGTACCGGCAGAGGAGTGCAAGGGGTGCCCCAGGGACCGGCACAGGGATGCGAGCGGTGCCGCAGATAACAAGCCTTCAAATATTGAGATTAGGGTTTCTGGGGCTTAAAATTGTATTGGTGATCAATTTTATGCCAGAATTTTCTTAAGTGATGTTTAACCCTGTCCTTCAAAGGAAGCAGTCTCACCACGTGTGGTCTGACTTGATGAGGCTGTCTGCCCCTCCCACCACACACCACCACGGCTGGGGCTCCAGGACTCGCGCGGGCGAACTCTGGAGTGTGCAGATACTGCCTCAATGCGCCCGGCCTGGGGCCTTGTCCTGCACAGGGGTATCAGGTCCACAAACCCACACACAATGGGCCTGGGAGGCCTGAGGGTGGAACAGGCTTTATTTACACATGAAAAAGCAATTAAGCTTACTGTAAGTGAATTCTTACATCAAGGATAAATTTATTTCTCCTTTGGCACTACTTCTGAGAAGACCTGATTTTATCCGTTAACTTTTTTTAATACTTTGTGGACATGATTCTTCCGAGATTTAAAGCCGAGGCAAAAAGCAACCAAAATCGACTCCAAAATATAACTAAAATGTACATTTTCATATAATATCTCTATCTTATTCTTTCCCCAAAACTCTGAGAATTGAGTATTAATTTAAAAGTATTGAGGTACTTTAACTTCTAAAATGATACCTTAAGCCTCTTAAAAACTGAAAAGTGCTAAAGTTCTCTCCCTACAGTAGAGACAGCTCTCTGCTTCATACTGCTATTCTTTTTCTTTCCAGGTGTGTACTGCATTCCTCCCTGATAGCCAGGTGTGGTCATGTGGCTATGAATCAGCCATGTTCCTCTAAGGGAAAGTAATGTAATACAATGTGTCCTTGAAGTGTGGATGGGGTCAGAGAGAATGTCCACCTCTTCCTCCTCCGTGGGTCTGGAATACAAATGTGGAAGGTAAGGTCCACCAGCCGTGCTAGGCTATGAGATGGCATGCTGTCGATGATGGGATGGCCTGGCACCCTGGTGGGGAGGAACACTGACTGCCTAGGACTTGTTTTGTATGAAAGAGAAATGACCTTATATCTCAGTGAACCACTGTCAATTCATGCCAAATCTGCCTGCATCCTCTCCTCTGATACACGGTTACAGGTGCCAAGAAAGCACCGGACTATCACTGACAAGACAATGGAAGAGGAGAAGCACAATTAACCTGAGCTAATTTTAAATTTGATTCATTCAAGAAATATTGATGAAATACTGAATAAATGTCAGACTCAGCTAAGGACTGAGAATACAAGGAGGTCCCACATCAACGTAGCTATATTCCAGTAGAGAAGAGAGACAATTTTACAAACAACAGCAGCAAAATTCATTAAATGCAAAGATGATTAAAAACAAATTTCTAAAAAAAAGCAAACCACTTAACAGGAAATGAGCAGAATCAAAAAGTGGTTCATTTAAAATAATTTCACAATAAATTTAATAGTTTGGAAAAGAATCATGGGTACGTAAAACTCTTCCTTCTGCAATATCACATCATGAGCCGTAATCTGAACACTGTATTATTAGCTTATTTTGGTTTAATTTGTCATTGTCAGCAATGCAGTTTTTAAGCTTGATAAAAAAAGTTTCCTAAAATATCTTATCTGACCCTCTATCACTGCCTTCTTCTCTTCCCTTTACCTCTGATCTACAAAAGATGGAAATAATAGTCTCATTTGTTTGCGCTCTGGCTAGTTCCCAGGAGGTGAAGTTCTATGGACAAAAGCAGAGTGAATTCACAGCAATGTACCTCCTCTTTGCCTAAGAAAAGGTACCTTGTTTCTACCAAGGCTGGAAAGGCATGGGAAGAAAGACTGATCAGCTCTTTCAGGTGGTTTAAAGAAAAAATACAGAAGCTTCTAGAGAGCACTTTTTCCTACCCTCAGAAGTTGGGCCTCATTATTTTTAGCATAATTCAAAATAGTTGTTTTGACATGTGGTAAAGTTGCAGGGTATTCTTCATTCAACTTTAAATAACTGAGACTATTTTTAAATTATCTGGTAGAAACCAAGCAACTATATGGACTATTTCATAATTTTTCTCTTTACTGGAAAGGAAAAAGAGAATCCTAAAATAAATTAATAAGGAATAAGCAACATTTTGTATTCTTGTGTAATTCTTTTCCATAATGGGGAAATGTACACATTTCTAAATGGCTCCAGGTTACTAGGAATGAGAAATGCTGAGCCCACTGGAAGACTGGGCTGCAGATTCCTGTAGCAGGAGAGCCAGGCTCTGCACACAGCCACACCACCTCTCAGCTGGCACCACTGCAAAGCCCTGGCATCATCCTTCCCAACCTGTGTTGGAAGACAGAACCAAAGGAATAGTTTAAAAATCTTAAAAGTATTAAGAAAAAATCATGATTAATCTAGAATTGTTCACTGAGTAAAGCCACCTTTCAAAATCAAGGGTGAAATAAACTGACAAAATGACAGAAACAGAATTTTACCATCAAAGTCATATTTTTAAAAATTTCTAAATATATACTTTAAGAAAAAGGAAAACTGAGACCAAAAGCCAGGCTGAGCTCCAACAAAGAATGTCTCGCCAACAGAGTGACAGGCAGGTAGGCCTGCAGACCCTGCCCACACAGCCATGTGCTGCAGGAGGGCACAGCAACTTCCCAGTCTGCGGCAGTGGGAACCACCTTGTGGTCTGGACCGGATGCTGTCTGACGGTGGGGTGATGGCCAGGCACTCTGGCACAGGGCCTGGAGGCTGGAGCTGTGCCACTCATTCCCCAGCTCTCAAAGAAGCTGGAGCAGTACAAACTAAGCCCCTCTGGAGCCCTGCTTGACCACTATGAGGTCACCAGGCTCTGATTCAAGCCACACACGGGTGAGTCAAAGTAACAGCAGATTGAGACACCCCAGCACCTCGCAGGCATTGTCAGACAGAACACAAAACAGCTATGCATGAAAGGCTACAAGAAATATGGCACAATCCTACCCATGAGCATGCAACAAAGGGTTACAGAGAATGAAGAGCAGATTACACTGAAGGAAAGTGACTTCCAGAAGTCAAAGATTTAATGGGGAAATGAAAACTCAATGCACAGGGTATGACAGGAATTAACTATTTAGAAGAAAAATCTAAATAAATTATTCACAGCCTGCCATAGAGAAAAATACTAAAGATGAAAATGTTAAGAGATTTAGAGGTTAAAAATGCATCTAGCAGACAATTAAAGAGATAATGGCATATATTTTTCAGTTGAAAGACATGAATTCACAGAGTCAAGAAGCACATCTTGTTCCAAGCTGGTCTTATAAAAAGAAACCCAAGCCTAAGACGTGAGTGCAACTGGAAAAGACCAAAACCAAGGAGATCTTAAAAGAAAGGTCAGCCTTCTTCATTAAACTAGAGAAAATAGTTCTAAAATTCATATGGAATGACAGAAGACCCTGAAGAGCCAAAGCTATCTGGAGAAGGAAGAATAAAGCAGGGAGAATTATGCTCCCTGACTTCAAGCTCTACTACAAAGCCACAGTAATCAAGACAATTTGGCACATAACCATAGAACAGAACCATAGACCAATCGAACAGAATAGAGAGCCCTGATATAAACCCAATCATATATAGTCGATTAATATATGATAAAGGAGCCAGGGACATACAATGGGGAAATGACAGCCTCTTCAAAAGCTGGTGTTGGCAAAACTGGACAGCTACATGTAAGAGAATGAAACTGGACTACTGTCTAGCCCCATACACAAAGATAAACTCAAGGTGGATCAAAGAACTGAATGTAAGTCATGAAACTATAAAACTCTTAGAAAAAAACATAGGTAAAAATCTCTTGGACATAAACATGAGCAACTTCTTCATGATCATATCTCCCCGGGGCAAGAGAAACAAAAGCAAAAATGAACAAGTGGGACTATATCAAGCTGCAAAGCTTCTGTACAGCAAAGGACACCATCAGTAGAACAAAAAGACATCCTACAGTATGGGAGAATATATTCATAAAAAACGTATCTGATAAATGGTTGACATCCAAAATATATAAAGAACTCATGCACCTTAACAAACAGAAAGCAAATAATCCAATTAAGAAATGGGCAGAGGACATGAATAGACACTTCTCCAAAGAAGAAATTCAGATGGCCAACAGGCACATGATAAGATGCTCCACATCGCTAATCATCAGAGAAATGCAGATTAAAACCACAATGAGATATCACCTCACACCATGAGAATGGCCAACAACCAAAACACAAACAACAACAAATGTTGGCGAGGATGTGGAGAAAAGGGAACCCTCCTATACTGCCGGTGGGACTGCAAATTAGTTCAACCATTGTGGAAAGCAGTATGGAGGTTCCTCAAAAAACTCAAAATAGAAATACCATTTGACCCAGGAATTCCACTCCTAGGAATTTACCCTAAGAATGCAGCAGGCCCAGTTTGAAAAAGACATACACCCCTATGTTTATCACAGCCGTATTTACAATAGCCAAGAAATGGAAGCAACCTAAGTGTGCATCAGTAGATGAATGGATAAAGAAGATGTGGTACATATACACAATGGAATATTATTCAGCCATAAGAAGAAAACAAATCCTACCATTTGCAACAACATGGATGGAGCTAGAGGGTATTATGCTCAGTGAAATAAGCCAAGCCGAAAAAGACAAGTATCAAATGATTTCACTCATATGTGGAGTATAAGAACAAAGAAAAATACTGAAGGAACAAAACAGCAGCAGACTCACAGAACCCAAGAACGGACTAATAGTTACCAAAGGGAAAGGGACTGGGGAAAATGGGTGGGAAGGGAGGGATAAGAGGGAAAAAGGGGCATTACGATTAGCAGATGTAATGTTGGGGGGCACGGGGAGGGCTGTACAATTCAGAGAAGACAAGTAGTGATTCTATAGCATCTCACTACGCTGATGGACAGTGACTGTAATGGGGTTGGTGGGGGGGACCTGATGAAGGGGTAGTTTAATAACCATAATATTGCACATGTAATTGTAGATTAATGATACCAAAATAAATTATATAAAAAAAAAACTCAAAATAGAAATACCATTTGACTGAAGAATCTCACTCCTAGGAATTTACCCTAAGAATGCAGCAGCCCAGTTTGAAAAAGACATATGCATCCCTATGTTTATCACAGCACTATTTACACTAGCCAAGAAATGGAAGCAACCTCAGTGTCCATCAGTAGATGAATGGATAAAGAAGATGTGGTACATATACACAATGGAATATTATTCAGCCATAAGAAGAAAACAAATCCTAACATTTGCAGCAACATGGATGGAGCTAGAGGGTATTACACTCAGTGAAATAAGCCAGGCGGAGAAAGGCAAGTATCAAATGATTTCACTCATCTGTGGAGTATAAGAGCAAAGGAAAAACTGAAGGAACAAAACAGCAGCAGACTCACAGAACCCAAGAATGGACTAACAGTTACCAAAAGGAAAGGGACTGGGGAGGATGGGTGGGAAGAGAGGGATAAGGGGGCAAAAGGGGCATTACAATTAGCACACATAATGCAGTGACAGGGACATGGGAAAGGCAGTATTTACAGAGAAGACAAGTAGTGATTCTATAGGATCTTACTACCCTGATGGACAGTGACTGTAGTGGTGTATGTGGGGGGGACTTGAGAATAGGTCGTCTAGTAACCATAATGTTGTTCAAGTGATTGTACATTAACTATACCAAAATAAAAAAATTTTTTAAAAAGGTCAGCCACAAAGAAACATCAACAGATTTGTCAACGCCATGTTATCTTTAGAATGTGTAGAAAACACAAGATCTGATCAATATATTTGAAGGGAAAAGGATACCAGAAGGGTAGTCTGAGATGGACGAAAGAATGGTTAAGAAATCAAATGACAAAAATTATAAAGCTAAATAATGTCCATACATAATAAAAATAATGTCTAATATTTGGGGTTTAAGTAAGAAAGAGCTAAAATAACTGGAGAACTGGAGGGTTAAGATAGAAGGAGGCAGAGATACTTAAGATGTCCCAAGATCCTTATTTAAAAGAATTTTAAAATTAGATTTGGTTCGGCTAATATAAAGGGTAAAATTTAAAAGTAACTAATAAGAGAGTAGAAATAGTTTATAAATTTCTAAGTCATTAGAGAATAAAATTTGGAATATGAAAACCAATTAAGAAATAGAAAAAAAAACCCACACACATACACATCCCACCCTGAAAAAAAGAAAACAAAGTTATTAAAAAAAAAGACAATAGAAATAAAGACAACAAGAGCTGGTCCAAATATATAGTTCATCCTAATAAATATAAGTGTATTAAACCTATCAGTTAAAAGAAAGAGTCAGCAAACCAGGCTTGAGAAATCTCGCTCCACGATGTTTCTAAGACACACCTAAAAAGTGTGAGGACATAGAAAAAAAATTGAAAGTAAAAAATGGAAAATATAAACTAGACCATTGCTAACCTGAAGACGGCAAAACAGACTTTGAGGGAGAAAATCCTAAAAAACAAAAAAATATTGGGCATACTGAGTGAGGATCACTAAATAATGACACAAGACTCAATATACCAAGAAGATATAATTATTCTGTGTATATGCTGAGTTTAAAAACCCCAAGATAAAAAAAAAAAAAAAGACCTACACGAAGAAATTGGTGAGGCCATTATCACAGAGGGAGATACCTGCCTTCTTAGTTACTGACACATCAAGAGACCAAATACCAGTAAAAGAGAGACATTAACAAGCTTGATTAGAAAATGCATTTTTAAAACCATGCTAAAACATTTATAAAAACTGATTAAATAAGCAAATATAGCAAAATGTTAATAAGTGAGGAATCTAGCTAGTGGATACACGTTCACTGCACAATTCTTTCAACTTTTTGTATGTTTGAAATTTTTTCATAAGAAATTACTGGAAATGATCTAGTCCATAAAGAGAGCCTCAACAAGAGCCAAAGAAGCTGTTATCACACAGAGCACACTCTGACCAAAATGTGATTAAGCTGAAAGTTAACTGAAAAGGACAACTTTTACAAAATAGCCATACATTGGGAAATGTAAAAATAGAAATAATTCCACTAAAGTTTTAGAATACCAGGTCTTGAAACTCAAAACCAAAATGAAAATAACTGATAGATTTTGCTACTTAAAAAAAGAAAAACTACGTAACGAAAAGCCACATAATCATAGTTGAGAGACAAAGACAAATTGTAAAGAATATATAGAACAAATATTACAAACATGGTTAATATGACAAAGATCTCTTAATAAGAAAATAACAAACATGGAATAAATGATGAAAAATACAACCAATTTAAAAAAGGAATATAAAATGGCCTATAATGGGAAGGTGTTTAATATCAACAACAATCAAACTATTGTAAATAAAACAAGCTGTTACTTGTTGCCTATCAGACAGGCAAAAACAAACAATGAAAAATGGTGACTTTGCCTTACACTATTATTAACCTGAATGTCTGCCATTAGGTGACTGGTTAAAACATAGTATTATACACCAATTTGATAGAATAATATGTTAATATATATTCAGTCACATGGAAACATCTTTGCAGAATAAGGCTGAATAAAAAATGCAGAACATTAGAAGAAAACAAATCCTACCATTTTCAATAACATGGATGGAGCTAGAGGGTATTATGCTCAGTGAAATAAGCCAGGTGGAGAAAGACAAGTCATCTGTGGACTATAAGAACAAAGAAAAAACTGAAGGAACAAAACAGCAGCAGACTCACAGAAGCCAAGAATGGACTAACACTTACCAAAGGGAAAGGGACTGGGGAGGGCAGGTGGGAAGAGAGGGATAAGGGGAATAAGGGGCATTATTATTAGCACACATAATGTAGTGGGGGGGACAGAGGGAAGGCAGTATAGCACAGAAAAGACAAGTAGTGACTCTATAGCATCTTACTACACTGATGGATAGTGACTGTAATGGGTATGTGGTGGGGACTTGATAATGGGGGGAATCTAGTAACCACAATGTTGCTCATGTGATTGTATATTAATGATACCAAAATAAAAAATAGATAAAATTTTTTAAAATGCAGGATGCATGTACAGTATTGTTACTTGTCTACTCAGCCATATGTTGCATTGCGCACACATGTCTATTTAAAGGGGTGCTATATTTACCAAGACTGTGAAGGTGGTTCACACTGATGGGATGTGATTTCTTTCTTAGTTTTCTTAGTATAATCTCAATTTTCTTCAGCTAAAATGTATTACCTTTGTAAAGCTATTTTGTAAACAGCAGCCAAGAGCTTTACTAATCTAAGGACAGTAGTGGAAGAGATAGTCAATGGTGGAACTAGGACTTGAGGGTTTTCTATGTACGATACCATGTCATCTGCAAACAGTGACAGTTTATCTTCTTCCTTACCAATCTGGATGCCTTTTATTTCTTGGTGTTGTCTGATTGCCATGGCTAGGACCTCCAAAACTATGTTGAATAAAAGTGGGGAGAGTGGGCATTCTTGTCTTGTTCCCGATTTTAAAAGAAAAGCTTTCAGCTTCTCGCTGTTAAGTATGATGATGTTGGCTGTGGGTTTGCCATATATGACCTCCATTACGTTGAGATATTTGCCCTCTATACCCATTTTCTTAAGAGTTTTTATCATGAATGGATGCTGAATTTTGTCAAATGCTTTTTCAGCATCTATAGAGATGATCACGTGGATTTTGCCCTTCTTTTTGTTGATGTGGTGGCTGGTGTTGATGGATTTTCAAATATTGTACCATCCTTGCATCCCTGGAATAAATCCTACTTGATCATGATGGATGATCTTTTTGATGTATTTTTGAATTTGGTTTGCTAATATTTTGTTGAGTATTTCTGCATCTATGTTCGTCAAGTTGGTCTTTAATTTTCTTTTTTTGTGATATCTTTGCCTGGTTTTGGTATTAGAGTTAGGCTGGCCTCATAGAATGAGTTTGGAAGTATTCGCTCCTCTACCACTATTTGGAAAACTTTAAGGAGGATGGGTAATAGGTCTTCACTAAATGTCTGATAAAATTCAGTGGTGAAGCCATCTGGTCCAGGAGTTTTGTTTTTAGGTAGTTCGTTGATTATCAATTCTATTTCATTGCTGGTAATTGGTCTGTTCAGATTTTCTGTTTCTTCCTGGGTCAGCCATGGAATATTGTATTTTTCTAGAAAGTTATCCATTTCTGCTACATTGCCAATTTGTTAGCATATCATTTTTCAGAGTATCCTCTAATAATTCTTTGTATTTTCATGGTGTCCGTTGTAATTTTTTCTTTCTCATTTCTGATTCTATTTATGTGTGTAAACTCTCTTGATAAGTCTGGCTAGGGGTTTATCTATTTTGTTTATTTTCTCAAAGAACCAGCTCCTGCTTTCATTGATTCTTTCTATTTTATTCTTCTCAATTTTATTTACTTCTGCTCTGATCTTTATTATGTCCCTCCTTCTACTGACTTTGGGCTTCATTTATTCTTCCTTTTCTACTTTCATTAATTGTGACTTTAGACTGTTCATTTGGGATTGTTGTTCTTCCTTGAGGGAAGCCTGTATTGCTAAATACTTTCCTCTTAGAACTGCCTTTGCTGCATCCCACAGGTTTTGGGGTGTTGAGTTTTTGTTTTCATTTGTCTCCATATATTGCTTGATCTGTTTTCATTTGTCATTGATCCATTCATTATTTAGGAGCATGTTGTTAAACCTCCAGGTGTTTGTGGGGTTTTTTGTTTTCTTTGCATAATTTATTTCTAGTTTCATACCTTTGTGGTTTGAGAAGCTGGTTGGCACAATTTCAATCTTTTTGAATTTACTGAGGTTCTTTTTGTGGCCTAGTACATTATCTATTCTTGAAAATGTTCCATGTACACTTGAGAAGAATGTGTATCCTGCTGCTTTTGGGTAGAGAGTTCTGTCAATGTCTGTTAGGTCCATCAGTTCTGGTGCATTGTTCCATGCCTTTTTCTCTTCATTTATTTTCTGTCTGGTTGATCTGTCTTTTGGTTTCAGTGGTGTGCTGGTCTTCTAAAGTGAATGTGTTGCATTCTATTTCCCCCCTTTAATTCTGCTAGTATTTCTTTCACTTATTTAGGTGCTCCTGTTTTGGGTGCATTGATATTTATAATGGTTATATCCCCTTGTTGGACTGACCCCTTTATCATTATGTAATGTCCTTCTTTGTCTCATTGCTTTCTTTGTTTTCAAGTCTTTTTTGTCTGACGCAAGTACTGAAACTCCTGCTTTTTTCTCCCTATTATTTGCATGAAATATCTTTTTCCATCCCTTCACTTTCAGTCTGTGTATGTCTTTGGGTTTGAAGTGAGTGTCTCTTGTAGGCAGCATATAGAAGATCTTATTTTTTATCCATTCTGTAACTCTAGTTCTTTTGATTGGTGCATTCAGTCCATTTACATTTAGGGTGATTTTCAATAGATACGTACTTATTGCCATTGCAGGCTCTGGATTCATGGTTACCAAAGGTTCAAGGATATCTTCCTTACTGTCTAACAGTCTAGTTTAAATCACTTATTACTCCATTGAAAATTCAATCTGAACAGTTTTTTTTCCCTCCTCTCCTTCTTTCTCCTCCACTCTTTATATATTAGGTGTCATATTCTATACTCGGTGGATCCCTTGACTGACTTTGTGGCTAGTTGATTTAACTTTGCATTTGCTTATAATTAACTGGTCTACTTCCTTTAACGTGGTTTTATTTTCTCTGCTGACAACTATTTAGCCTTAGGACCACCTCCATCTATAGTAGTCTATCCAAAATATGCTGTAGAGACCTTTGTAGAAGGTAAATTCCCTCAACTTTTGCTTATCTGGAAACTTTTTAATCCCTGCTTCAAATTTAAATGATAATCTTGCCGGGTAGAGTATTCTTGGCTGGAGGCCCATCTGTTTCACTGCATTAAATGTATCATGGCACTCCCTCTGGCCTGTAAGGTTTCTGCTGAGAAGTCTGCTGATAGCCTGATGGGCTTTCCTTTATAAGTGACCTTTTTTCTCTCTCTGGTTGCTTTCAATACTCTCTCCTTTTCCTTGATCTTTGCCATTTTAATTATTATATCTCCTGGTGTTGCCTTTCTAGGGTTCCTTGTGATGAGAGATCTCTGCACTTCCATGACCTGAGTAACTATTTCCCTCCCCAGACTGGGTATGTTTTCAACAATTATTTCCTCAAAAAGACTTTCTATCTCTTTGTCTCTCTCTTCTTTTTCTGGTACCCCTATAATGTGAATATTGTTCCATTTGGATTGGTCACACAGCTCTCTTAATATTCTTTCTTTCTTAGAGATCCCTTTCTGTCTCTGTTTCTCAGCTTCTTTGTTTTCCTGTTCTTTAATTTCTATTTCATTTACTGTCTCCTCTACCTTATCTAATCTACTTTTAAATCCCTCCATTGTATGTTTTTTTTCAGATACTGTATATTTCAAAATTTCTCTTTGTTGAAGTCCTCCCTGAGATTTGGAATATTTTTCAGAAGCTCTGTGAGCCTGTTTATGACTTTTATTTTGAAATCTTTTATCAAGAAGATTGGTTATTTTCATAAAGGCTATATATGACAAACCCACAGCTAACATAATACTTAACAGCGAGATGCTGAAAGCTTTTCATCTAAGATCAGGAACAAGACAGGGATGCCCACTCTCTCCACTGTTATTCAACATAGTACTGGAGGTCCTAGCCACAGCAATCAGACAAAACAAAGACATACAAGGCATCCAGATTGGTAAAGAAGAAGTCAAATTGTCACTATTTGCAGATGACATGATACTGTACATAAAAAACCCTAAAGATTCCATTCCAAAACTACTACAACTAATATCTGAATTCAGCAAAGTTGCAGGATACAAAATTAACACACAGAAATCTGTTGCTTTCCTATACACTAATGATGAACTAACAGAAAGAGAAATCAGGACAACAATTCCATTCACAATTGCATCAAAAAGAATAAAATACCTAGGAATAAACCTAACGAAGGAAGTGAAAGACCTGTACTCTGAAAACTACAAGACACTCCTAAGAGAAATTAAAGAGGACACTAACAAATGGAAATGCATCCCATGCTCTTGGCTAGGAAGAATCAATATTGTCAAAATGGCTATACTACCTAAAGCAATCTACAGATTCAATGCAATCCCTATCAAACTACCAACAGCTTTCTTCAATGAATTGGAACAAATAATTCTAAAATTAATATGGAAGCACAAAAGACCCCGAATAGCCAAAGCAATCCTGAGAATGAGGAATAAAACGGGGAATTACACTCCCTAACTTCAAGCTCTACTACAAAGCCACAGTAATCAAGACAATTTGGTATTGGCACAAAAACAGACCCACAGACCAGTGGAACAGAATAGAAAATCCAAACATTAACCCAAACATATACAGTCAATTAATATTTGATAAAAGTGCCATGGATATACAATGGGGAGATGACAGCCTCTTCAGCAGCTGGTGTTGGAAAAACTGGACAGCTACATGTAAGAGAATGAAACTGGACTACTGTCTAGCCCCATACACAAACGTAAACTCAAGGTGGATCAAAGACTTGAATGTAAGTCATGAAACCATAAAACTCTTAGAAAAAAACATAGGTAAAAATCTCTTGGACATAAACATGAGCAACTTCTTCATGAACATATCTCCCTGGGCAAGGGAAATAAAAGCAAAAATGAACAAGTGGGACTATATCAAGCTGAAAAGCTTCTGTACAGCAAAGGACACCATCAGTAGAACAAAAAGACATCCTACAGTATGGGAGAATATATTCATAAAAAACGTATCTGATAAAGGGTTGACATCCAAAATATATAAAGAACTCATGCACCTTAACAAACAGAAAGCAAATAATCCAATTAAGAAATGGGCAGAGGACATGAATAGACACTTCTCCAAAGAAGAAATTCAGATGGCCAACAGGCACATGAAAAGATGCTCCACATCGCTAATCATCAGAGAAATGCAGATTAAAACCACAATGAGATATCACCTCACACCAGTGAGGATGGCCAACATCCAAAACACAAACAACAACAAATGTTGGCGAGGATGTGGAGAAAAGGGAACCCTCCTACACTGCTGGTGGGACTGCAAATTAGTTCAACCATTGTGGAAAGCAGTATGGAGGTTCCTCAAAAAACTCAAAATAGAAATACCATTTGACCCAGGAATTCCACTCCTAGCAATTTACCCTAAGAATGCAGCAGGCCCAGTTTGAAAAAGACATACACCCCTATGTTTATCACAGCCGTATTTACAATAGCCAAGAAATGGAAGCAACCTAAGTGTCCATCAGTAGATGAATGGATAAAGAAGATGTGGTACATATACACAATGGAATATTATTCAGCCATAAGAAGAAAACAAATCCTACCATTTGCAACAACATGGATGGAGCTAGAGGGTATTATGCTCAGTGAAATAAGCCAAGCCGAAAAAGACAAGTATCAAATGATTTCACTCATATGTGGAGTATAAGAACAAAGAAAAAATACTGAAGGAACAAAACAGCAGCAGACTCACAGAACCCAAGAACGGACTAATAGTTACCAAAGGGAAAGGGACTGGGGAAAATGGGCGGGAAGAGAGGGATAAGAGGGAAAAAGGGGCATTACGATTAGCAGATGTAATGTTGGGGGGGCACGGGGAGGGCAGTACAACTCAGAGAGACAAGTAGTGATTCTATAGCATCTCACTACGCTGATGGACAGTGACTGTAATGGGGTTGGTGGGGGGGACCTGATGAAGGGGTAGTTTAATAATCGTAATATTGCACATGTAATTGTAAATTAATGATAATAAAATAAATTTTAAAAAAAAGAAGATTGGTTATTTCAGTTTCACTAGGCTGTCTTTCTGGCGTTTTTTTCTTGAATTTTTGTTTGGACCAAATTCTCTTCATATTTTTTTTTTTTTTAGTGTTTCTTACAGGGTAACAGATTTGTGTAGGAGGAGCCCTCTAGTGCCCAGAAGTTCAATTCCTTGTGTGGGAGCCCCAGGTGTTGGCATGCAGTGGGTGTGGCACCTGACTGCCTTGTTCCTGGTGTTCTGATTTCAGGTGGGCTGTGTGGGCTGTCAGCTGATCATGGGAATGGGGAGAATACTCTCTGGAGCTGCTCTCCCTCCAACCTGCTGCAATGGTGGGGGCGCAGGCAAGCAGCACCAGCACCTGCCAAGAGGAAAGAGCTCCCGGGGCTGGGCTGAACACGTGTGCCGGGCTGCAGGGCTTGAGCTGCCCTCCACGTGGCCTACTGAGATGGCAGGAGGTGCTGGCAAACAGGACTGGTGACTGCCAGGACGAAAGAGCCTCCTGGTGCTGGCTCTTGCACACATCTCCCCAGCTGGCCCAAAATAGGGCTGAGCAGGCTGGGGGTTCTCTTCCTGCCTAATTGGGAGTAAAGTTTGATTTCACTGCCAGCCAGTAGGCCATGCACCACTGTGAGGACTCTCCAAGCTGTGTTGCCAATGGGGGGATGGAGCATCTGAAGCTCCTGAGGGCTCCCAACCTGTTAGGCTAAGGGCGGGCTGAGGAAGTATTGTTCACCTGACCTTTCCCCTCAACAGAGAGCACTGTGCACTCCTTCCCCCTCTGGTGCCCCATCACTGCTGTGAAGTCTTTCAAACTGACCACTCTGCTTTGTTTCTCAGGGGGTCCAGTAGAGTGTGCCTGTACTCCACAGTCAGCTGGGAACTCAGCTTCCCTGAGTGTTCTGCCCATCTCTGTTGTCCAGCCCCACCAATCACAAGGGCACCATGCAATGTGGGCTCATGTTTCCAGGGCCAGGTGTTCAGTGGTCCTGGGCTTCTACTCCCTCCTCTCTCCATTCATCTTCCTCTCACCTGTGGTCTGGGGTCTGGGGAGGGCTTGGGTCCTGCTGGTTCATGGCTTTGTCACTTTATCCTTTTCTGTAGGGTATTCTCTTCTTCCCGAGATGTAGGTGGTCAATTCTGCAGTCTTCAGGTTGATTTCAGGGCTACTTGTATTTGTTGTATTTTCATGTTCTATGTGATTTGGGGAGGAGGTTTTTGCCTTGTCTTCCTACACTGCCATCTTTTTTTCCCCAGAATCCTCTTCATTTTCTTTTAACCACCTGGCTTTGCTGCCAAAAGCATGCCCACACATTCTCCATGGAGATTCATTCAGGCACCTGTTGCCTGTGATTTGGTGTCGTCTGTACATCCCCCCAGCTCCCTGCATTTCTGTGGTGGCCCCTGCTCTCACAAATACTCCTTTCACCATGTTTCACCTTCCTACCTTGGCTTCACACAGCGACAGGGCAGCACACAACTCTGATGCTCTCCCCCAGGTCACCGCAGCAGGACAGGCTTCCCAGGCACCCATCAGTCTAATTGCCAGGGGGTTATCATCCCGGCCAGACCTAGTGCTCCCTTTCTGATCTCACAGAACTATCTGCCATGCACTGGACCCTCCAGATTATCATCTCTAAAGACCTACTGGCTTTTGGCCTCTTCAATTCACTCATCATTACAAAAAAAAAAAAACAAACCCTGACCTAAATCTTTAATTTAAAACAGTTTGATTTACAGAAAAGTTGTAAAGACAGAACAGAATTCCTCAAATACTCCACACCCAGGCTTCCCAACTGTTAATGTCTTGCATTGCTAGTACATGTCACACCAGTAAATCAAGGTTGATATATTATTAACAAGTCTATATTTTATTCAGATTCTATTGGTTTTTCCTTAAAAGTATTTTGTGTTTCAGGATCCAATATATTTATTACATCTCCTTAGCTCCATTTGCCTGCGTCAATTTCTCAGATTTTCCTTGTTTTTTATGATCTTCACATTTTGAGGAGTACTGGTTTGGTATTTTGCAAAATGTCCCTCAACTGGCAATTATGTTTTTCTCATGATTACACTGGGGTTATGGGTTTTGGGATGAAGCCAACAGAGGTGAAGGGCCATTCTCAACAGTCCACATCAAGGGCACATGCCATCAACAGGAGTCAGCACTGTGGCTGGCGACCCTGATCAGCGACCTACGGTAGAGTCTCTCAGGTTTCTCCCCACACCCCCTTTCCATACTGTACTCTTTAGAAATAAGTCACTAAGTATACAGTCCGTACTTCAGAGGTGGGATTTTATGCTCTGCCTCTTCAATGTCATGTCTACACAAAATGTTTGGAATTCCGTATGGGAGATTTATCACTTCTCTTCCATATATTTATTTATTCAGTCATTTATATTAGTATGGACTCATGGATATTTATTTTACACTGTGGGTTATATTCTAAAACTATGTCACTCACATGTTGCTTAAATTGTTTTAACTTTGCAATGTTGGCTCCTGTGATGCTTTGACAAAGCCCCACTGTTTGGCTTCTTTCGGGCATTAAAAGATGCTCTAAGAGGCTTTTTATATTTTCCCTCTCCTCCCTAAAATCAGGCATTTTCCCAACTTTCCTGGTTGCTTTTATTGAAAAATGATATTAGAAACCAAGATCTGGGCACTGTGTTCATTAGAGATTTTTAATGCTGGTAGTGATTTTATAATATATGAAATAAACCAACATTTCTCTTTCCTTTTTCATTTAAAAAACATGCATGTTTCCTCAAACTGGCTTTGAGGAATCAGGCAAAAACCTCCTCCCAAAATCACATAGGACACGAAAATACAGCAAATACTTAAAATCAACATTTTTCAAACAACTCATCCTCTTCCCCCTCAAACATGAATCTGTGACTGACATCTCTCATGGCCTAGGACACAAAACCAAGGGAGTCCCTGGATTCCTCCTTGGTCTTCTTTCCCCAAATTTAACAGCCAGCTGGTCACACAGACTCTGACTCTGGTTATCTCCAACTCCCACTGGCCTTGTGTCCAAAACAGAGCCTCATTCTCAAATGGAAGGAAAGATGTAATGGTTTCTTAGTTCGCTGCTTCCATTGTTAACCTTATTTAATAAAATTCCAATCTCATGAATATGGAACTTTCAACCACAATTCTCCTTGTATCATTGTTTGCTTAACACAGTTCAATGAGTCAGCAATGCTAAAGGACCAAGTCCTTCTAAAGAACGTGGTAGAATATATTGAACTGCTAACGACCCGGCACACACACGCACACGCACACCACACACACACCCCCCTTTCTCCCCATTGTAAGCAAAGTGTTCTATCCACAGTGACCTGGCGGTTTTCTAGCAGTTATCTCATTGCCCATGCTCCTGTGCCTTCACTAATGCTGCTCTACTCCCGGACTGGGTCAGCTCCGTGCAGCAGCCCCACCTACCCACATTCCTTCTTCAAGACCAGGGTAGACAGTCTCTCCTCATGCAACAATCTCAGGCATCAAATACCAACCTCTGCTGCACACCCTCCAGATACTTCTACTTCAGTTCCCAGGGCATTGTTTTATAACTTGGCTTACGTGTCTGAGAGTCTACCTACTAGCTGTAAGCTACCTGAGGGTGAAAAGTTTATATTATTAATTATTGAATCTCCAGCACTCAGCTGCCAATGGCTCAGCAGATGGTCTATGTTTGTTAAATGAACTACTGAAGGAAGAAATAAATGGACAAACGAACAAATATCAGCCAAATAGGTAAAACCAATCCTATTTTTCCTGAGCCTCCCTGTGAACTGAGGACAAACCCAGTATTCACCTAAGTCAAGACCTTCAATGGTCCTTAGATTCTGGTAATTTACATTTTAGGCAGTAAGAAGAGTCTTTCAGGCTGAAGAATGTGGTAATCAGTGACTACTAGTTGCTTCGTTTTTTTATGATGTTAATTGTACCCTTACTTCTATCTGCTATCAACTGAAGGGCAGGGAAAATTTTACATGAAATAATTCTCCCTAGTAAGATACCTTAGTGGATCTCTACAATTTTTCACTCAACTTCAATCAATTCCTCTTTTTGCTGCCTGATCTGTTCAGAGGCACAACATAACCCAACAGAGATCCATAAACCTACCATCACCAATGCTGAATGTCTTATGTGCTACACGCTGTCACGAGCCTTGCTACATCAAAGTATCACTCTCAGAAGTCAGGTGATGAATTAGCTTTCAGCACATTGAGACAAAGCAGGCTGTCCAGGAGGTACTAATTCATTTGACACAAATTGCCACGGAGGACGTTTGTATAAATACAGAAAATAAAAAAAATAAAATTATCATTTCTATCATTACCAGTTACTGTTTCAAATAATTGTATTTACTTTGTAACTAATTTCTAAAAATATTTATTTCTACTTCTACTTTTAAATGAACATACCTCCCCTACAAAAGCTTGTTTTCAAAATGGTGGGGTATTGCGTGTCACAGTATGACAGCAGTTGGGCTGATCTAGAAAGTCCAAGTAAAATCTAAAGCCATTTCAGTTTTCTATTACAGCACAGCAGCTATGGATAAGCTTTCCCTTTATTTTACCATACATAGTTTCAAATACCACAAGAATATCAGTAATAAATACAACCAGAAAAGTAAGTGTTGGAAAAATGTTGTACTACTGCTAATGAAAATAAAACTGACCTTTACTAGGATATAACAAATACCAACTATCTTTTGCTGAATTAATTATCAAAAAGATCAAAGTGCAAAACTTCCAGCCTCCCGAAACATAAACTCCAGTGTGGCATATATGCATTTAACACAATCTAAGTCTAAAACACAAATCAATGTCATTATCAGAAAATGTTTTAGTTATTCGAAACTTTCTAACACATGAGCAACAAATTAATTCACAGATGTCCACTTGTGAAAAAAGTCCTCGGTAAACATATACAGAGAATACAAGTAATAATTTAAAGGTAATTTTAGCATTCAGTGTATATCAGAAACAAAATTTCACCTCAATACAATTAAACCTACAAAGACAAAAAGGTTATTACATATGTGTTAACATGCCAGAGATGTTACTAGCATTTAAGACACTATCAAAAAATATATTGTTTGCTAACACAATTAATGTCATTAAGAATTCTCTTAATAAAACTTTTTTTCCAAACATAAAAGCTTTAGAAACATAGTACTCCAGATTTAATATCTAACTTTACATGAAGATGAACTAAGAAAAGTTTTGTTTGAAGATGACTGAGCTCTGAGCATGTGCAGGTGTAGCTTGGTCATGAAATACTTACTCTAATACTTCATAGTTGGACTTCTTCTCCAGTGCGTTGCCCCGCATCTCCCAGTATGATCGCCTAAAATCAAAGATGTAAATTTATGTATGTGTATGAGGAATATCTATGCTGTTAAGTGACAACTGTGGGGAGGGACTACCTAAATACAGTGAGGTTCAGGCACAAACATTCTGATAAACTATGAATAGATAAATAATTTAATTCACAGCATTACTTCTATATCCCAAGGAAGTTAATACAGACCTTATCTCCATTGAACAATCTCATGTTCCCTTTTAATTTGAGGCAGGTCTGGCTCTTTATAAAGATTAGACACAAGATTCCAGCTGTAAAACATATCAGCTACATTCATGACCTGCACTTCATCTTTTCTCAAGAGGCAGCACCTAAAAGCAGGCATGAGACTGCTGCTGTGGCCAGGTGTGCACCACACCTACTCCTGAGGAGGCACACGTGCCACTAGGGTGACTGGATTAGACACCTAACAGAACGGTAAAGGCTGGTCCCCATGACAGAGGGGTCAGGTTCCTGGATCATAAAAGCTGCCCACCACTCTGAATGTTTGATCTGAGTTTTATCTTCTTAGTACAAATTACATGTTCAAGCAGTTTCAGGGCTTTCTGGGACCAAGACTTTTCTCTTCAAAACCTGCTACAGTTGAGTGGGATTCTGTCTGCATGTACACAGCATCTCACAGAAGGACAAGGTCTGGCTTGAGCTGCTTTGAGATTCATTATATTACACATCATCTGAAGTAATTTTATAGGAGAAGTACAATCAATGACAGTTTGTTTCTATCTGTAATGATATGAATACTGGTTTTGCTTTTTAAAATTTGACTTTTTCTTTGGCTTGTTTAAAATGGGAAGCAGCAGATTCAGATGAAAAGTAAAAAGAGCCCCCAAAAGGTCACTTAGGTTGTTCTCTTGCTTTCTATTCATGGGGTTGGGGGGAGGGACTGAGATGGGGGATGGAAGGTGACTTATTTGTCAAGCTTTTCCTTCTGAGTTCAAAACTCAGGGATACCAAATAGGGAAGAAGAGAAAACGGGTCAATGTAATACGGGAGTGGCCAGAGACAGATGGAAGAACAAAGTCACTAGAACCAAGAGAGGAGGTGGTATTAAGAGTGTCCGAGTATGCTTTCTAGGCTACAGCTGTAAAGAAGGCCAGGAGAGGAAGCAGGAAATATGAAGAGACTAGTGAAACTAGCGTGACTTTTATTATTGGGATATATAACTAAGGTTGAAAACAAATTTTAATGAAGAGTTGAGTTATGCTTAATAATCCTTTAGTCCCTGTAGTGTTATTTAAAGCCTTATGCAATATAAAAAAATACTAATCATAAAGGAAAATTATCACTAACTGCTTTGAGTACACATAATCAACTTTTAGCTAGTTTAACCAACTCATCTTAAACTAGTAGCCCAACGTAAATTTTACTTAAAATTATACCTGACAAAAGTAAAATATTCTTTATTCAAAACTATACATGGTAACAAACGTTATCAGAAATAAGAAATGTATTCTCAGATTTCCGTTTCTCTTAAACCTGTTTTGTGTAGCATGGTAGCCACCAGCTATATGTGGCTATTTTTGTTTAAATTTAAATTAATGTGCATTAGGAACATTTCAGTACTCAGTACCCACCTCTGTCTGGTGGCTGACCTACAGGGTCACACAGACACAGGACATTTCCACTGTCACAGAGGATTCTGTTGGGAGTACTGTCTTACTAGACTTTTTCACATACTTGTGGTATGTAATAAATCATTACATTTTAAATACAGTTGACCCTTGAATACCATGGGTTTGAGCTGTACAGGTCCAGTTATATGCAGATTTTTTCAATAAATACATTGGAAAGTTGTTGGGGATTTGTGACAATTTGAAGAACATTTCCTTTTCTCTAACTTAATTATAAGAATACAGCATATAGAAATGCAGGTCATCAGTTTCATCATAAACCTGCATCTGGGTGCAGGGAAAATGGAAATTTCATGGCCAGGATCCTCACTGATACCCACTGTGTAGTGAAATGAGGTAATAACACAGCCTAATGTGCAGGCGCATGCTTGTATACCGATTGGCATAAGCCATAACTGCTAGTATTGCTGCAAAAGAATTCCCCCGGTGCTAAGAGCGGAGCCTAGAGAAGAAAGTAGAGACTGGGGAGCTAGAGAGCAGAGGCTGGGAGCAGAGGCAGTCTGGAGCTAGAGCCTAGGTGGGGACTGAGCCGGGCTTGCTGCATGCAGAGGCGGATGTGATTCTAGCGTCTGACCTGCCACTGTGAGAATAAAGCTTGGTATGAGCCCCCTTAAAAAAAAAAAAAAGAATACAGCATATAGTACATATAACATACAAAGCATGTGTTAGTCATCTGTTTATGTTATTGGTAAGGCTTCTATCTGGTCAACAGTAGACTACTAGTAAAGTTTTGGGGAGTATATTACATGTGGATTTTTGACTGCATAGGGGCTGGCATTCCTAACCCCTGCATTGTTCCAGGGTCGACTGCACAATGAAATATCATTTTAAATGAGCCTAAGATTTCTAAAATTAATAATATCAATTTAATTCAGAATATTCTCAAGTTTTATTCAATATTTTATTGATTATCTTTATAAAGGAAAGGAAAATACCTGGATAATTTCCAAAAAATAATGAAAAACATTGACAAATAATGACCTCAATGTATAGTTACCACCTTACCGTATTTCCAGACAACCCAATTTCAAGGCAATGTCCTGGTCCACTTGATCAGCTATCTCTAACATATAATCACTCTTCACCTACAATAAAAAGTTATGAGAAAAATAATGCTGTTTTAAAAGAATACATTTTAGACTTCAACATTCAATAACTGTTTACTGGGTGCCCTTTACATACTTCATACATACTCTGACAGTAATTATGCTAGATTCTAAAAATAAAAATGAGTGATATCAATAAAAATACTCAAAGAAAACAGTGGTTTCCTACTAAAAGAGTTTACATAAGCCATTAAGAACTTAAACAAGACTTCAAGAAATAACTAACATCGTCTGAATCACAGTAATGTCAAGCTGTTTTATACTCTTCCAGAAGTGAAAATAAGAGAGATCACCATTTCCAGACAAAGTTGCATGCAGTGTATATATTTTCTGAACTCAAACTACAGTCCCAGCAGCACTTTTTGGACTTCAAAGCAGACAATTTACGTATTTCCAAATCCATTTAACTCTGCAATGGATATGCTTCCACCAAACGATCACCTGTACGGATCAGTCTGCAAATAGATGCATGAAGTCTAACATAAAGAATCCAGTGGGATTCTGTGAGTGCCTTCCAAGCAGTGATCATGCTCAACCAAACTAACTGGCGGACTGGCACAAGCATCTGTCCCTGCCAGTGCGAAGGCGTTCGCCAAGATGAAATATGTGAATCTCATGCACTGGCATTAGGGCAGCAACAGCTACAACTGCTTCTGATGACAAGGAGCACTCACTTTGAAGCTCGACTAAACGGAACGTCATCCCTCCCCCAAAAAGGAACTCCATTCTTCTCGTCAGAACATCTGTATTACAAGAGACTGCACTCAGTTATTACATGAATTTCACCAATAAAAAAATGTGGTAGAAGTTTATCTTGTCTCTTTTTGGGTAAGTATTTTATACTAGCATAGATTTTGTTTCTTGGTCCTCAACCCTAATGTATTTACTCTCTGGCCCTTTACAGAGAGTCTCTTGACCTCTACTCTAGAAAAAATCCCACAAATCCTGCTCTTCAACATTTACACTTGCTCAAAAGGTTTCTATTCCCAGTTAATTACTTGGTCTGCCTTACACTGGGGAGTTTATCATTTGACCTTCCCTTGCAAAGACCCCCAAATCCCCACTCTCTCCATCTCCCTTTATTTCAATTGCCTGGCAAAACCATCACACACTGAAAACAAGCCATACACTCCCTTCCCCACGCTCACTGTCGAGCAACTGGAGGAACTATAGTACAAGCTTTGCTTTAGATTCATGATGACAAACCTGAAATGGTCAGTTGACACTGTGTAAAATCAAACAAGCTGCCTAGGAAATTTGCCAACACACTGACTCACACTTTCTCCAGTAATTCTGCCACATCTCTTTCTTACAGAGAAAATAAGACTCTTCAGATGGAAATACTGTCTTCAGCATGCCAGATCCTACAGCCTAACATGCATGCATTCACGAGCTCACCTGCTGTTTCTGACCTAAATGCCATTGCCTCTCAAAACCTTTGCTTTATTTTCTGCATTAGCACCTAGACATAGGTGGTCAAGAAATATTTTTGACTGAATGAGTGAGAAAATGAATGGATGAATAAACAGTCACCAATCTGGGGTTTGGAAACCTCTGTGGGTAAATATTATTTCCCATGTAAGACTCACAAGCAATAATAATTTGTATTTTTTACACATAGTAGGCTTTAAGGCCAAATCGTGGCTCCACTACAGTAATTAACAAGCTTTAATCCTAGAATCATGCACTTCAATCGGCTCCTTCTCCTATACAGCAAAAAAAAAAACCCAAATTTAAAAACTAAGTTTTGCATTATAAGTAGGTTTATTACTGAACACAAAAATGAATGCACAAGAGTTTAATCAAGAACCATATTTATATGAGTTAAAGAAATACCACATGTTGCTCCAATGTAAACACTCAGTGCATCTTAGCGTACATGTTCTGGTGCAGGCTTCGAAGAAACCAAGCAGAGTATCAATTACATGGTGAGGAAAATCCATCATTACAAAATTGTCTTAAAGATTAATTACTATAATTCTTCAACACTATTCACAGGTGGGAAAATGTAATTACATGTTTTATTTCATTCATCAAAACCAAATTCATATTAGTTGCAAAAATGAAAAAAGGGAAAATTATGATTTAACAATCTTTATAGAAAATCTTGTTTATGAATGTGACTCAGAAGTTCTGAGAATGGTTTTTCCTACAGCAACAATGTGCTGATCTTGCTTCTCAGAGCTGTGTGACCATGGCCTGACCATCCATTCAGGGTCTGAAGTGACTTACGTATTCTGCCAGGCACACTGGTTCCAGACAAAACAAACCATCCCAACACACCCTCCCCTCCCCTCATCCTCACAGCCCTGCGTAAGTTTCCCTCTGCAGGACAGAGGGCAAACCACAGCTGAGCCCCCTGATGGCCCAGCCCCTCTCCCTGAGGCTCCAGAGACGTTCTCTGAGACTTGCTGATGTTGTACTCAGGCATCGTCCCTCAATACTCAGGTTTCCTTATACTCAGTGTACATTTCTTTTATAAAACATTTCTTATCTACCTTTCATATCCTACTGTGTCCCAGGAAAATCCGTTTTTATTTCTGAAATAAATGCAACTTACTGAGCATTTAAGTGCGTTTATGTATGTATAATTGCTTAAAGTATATATACTCAGCATCATGTCAGGCAGATTTATACATAGTATCTCACTGAATCCTTGGGGCATCACTGTGAGTTGGACACTACCATTACCCCCAATTTATAACTTAGGAAAAGCCTAAAAAGAATGAAGATGAGAGACATCCGGGAAGATGGCGTGAGCAGGGTGGCAGAAATCTCCTCCAAAAACTATATATATCTATGAAAATACAGCAAATACAACTATTCCTAAAAGAGACCACAATACACAGGAAAGCGCAGAGCGTGCAGCTACACCCGAGAGGACACGGCACCCCGCGAGGCGGGTAAGATACGGAGCCGCGACCCGGCGGGACACAAGCACTCCCCAACCCCAGCGCACCGGTGGGAGGAGAGGATTTGGAGCCAGGAGGGAGTGGAAGCACACCCCGCGAAATAACCAGCCCCGGTGATCTGTGCGGGGAGCGCTGACACACATCGCACGGTGTAGCGGAGATTGGAGAGACAGAGGGTGCAGGATCTGAGCAGGGAACGCGCCAGGGTGCATGCTTTCAGCCGGCTCCCGGAAAGGAAAAAAAAAAAAAGAAAAGCATGCCATTTTTTCAGCAGTCTTAAAGAGACAGGACCCCAGCGGAGGAGCCGGATCGCCCCAGGACACTCAGCCCAGCACGCTGGGAGTCCTGGAGAGTTTCAGACCCCTTAGCTGGCGACTGGGAAAGGGTGGCCGCACTTAGACTTCTCACAGAGATCAACAGCCTCCCATTCGTTCCCACCCCAGCCAGAGCTATAAAGGGCCCTGCGGAGCAGCGTGGCCACGGCTGCAGAATAATGGAGCAACAGCTCCACCTAGGAATCCCCACAGAATCTACTCCTGCTGGGTGTTTCTTTTTTTCTTTCTTTTCCTTTTTTTTCTTTTTGCTGTTTTGTTTTTTTCTTCTCTTTCTTTTTCCTTTGTTTCTTTCCTTTTTTTTTTTCCTTTTTAAAGTCTTAAAGAGCCCAGCTGACATACGTGGCAACCACCAGCAACCACTTCTATAGCCATGAAAAGACAGAGGAATATGGTTCAGACTAAGTAAGATCAACCAGACAACCACAGAGAGGGAGCCTGAAGGTATGGAAATGCACACTCTTCCTGAAAAAGAATTCAGAATAAAAGTCATAACCATGCTGATGGATCTACAGAGAAATGTGCAAGAGCTGACGGAGGCAGTGAGGGAACTGAGGAAAGACAATGCAGAAATCAGACAAACGATCGACGGCCTTAACAGCAGACTGGATGAGATGCAAGAGACTGTTAATGGAATAGAAAGCAGAGAAGAGGAATACAGAGAAGCTGAGGCAGAGAGAGATAAAAGGATCTCTAGGAATGAAAGAATATTAAGAGAACTGTGTGACCAATCCAAACGGAACAATATTCGCATTATAGGAGTACCAGAGGAAGAAGAGAGAAAAAAAGGGAAAGAAAGTGTCTTTGAAGAAATAATTGCTGAAAACATACCCATGCCGGAGAAGGAAATAGTCTCGCAGTCTATGGAAACCCACAGCTCTCAGAACACAAGGGAGCCAAGGCACATAATAATTAAAATGGCAAAGATCAAAGATAAAGAAAGAGTATTAAACGCAGCTAGAGAGAGAGAAAAGATCACCTACAAAGGAAAACCCATCAGACTATCATCAGACTTCTCAACAGAAACCTTACAGGCCAGAAGAGAATGGCATGATATATTTAACGTAATGAAACAGGAGGGCCTCAAACCAAGAATACTGTATCCAGCACGATTATCATTTAAATATGACAGAGGGATTAAACAATTTCCAGACAAACAGAAGTTGAGAGAGTTTGCCTCTCATAAACCACCACTACAGGATATCTTAAATGGACTGCTATAGAGGGAAGCACCCCTAAGGCTAAAGAGATGTCACCAGAGAAAATAAAATCATAGCAAAGAAAGCAGACCATCCAAATACTAACTAAAGGCAAAGAATAAAACACCTAGTATAGAAAGAATGGAGGAGGAAGAATAAGAAGGGAGAGAAATAAAGAAACATCTGACGGTGTTTACAATAACTTAACAAGAAAGTTAAGTTAGATTGTTAGACAGTAAAGAAGCAACTCTTGAACCTTTGGTAACCACGAATCTAAAGCCAGCAATGGCAATAAGTACATATCTATCAATAATCACCCTAAATGTAAATGGACTGAATGCACCAATCAAAAGACACAGAGTAACACAATGGATAAAAAGGCAAGACCCACCTATATGCTGCTTACAAGAGACTCACCTCAAACCCAAAGATATACACAGACTAAAAGTGAAGGGATGGAAAAAGATATTTCATACAAACAACAAGGAGAAAAAAGCAGGTGTTGCAGTACTTGTATCAGACAAAACAGAATTCAAAACGAAGAAAGTAGCAAGAGATAAAGAAGGACATTACATAATGATAAAGGGGTCAGTCCAACAAGAAGATATAACCATTATAAATATATATGCACCCAACACAGGAGCGCCAGCATATGTGAAACAAATACTAACAGAATTAAAGGAGGAAATAGACAGCAATGCATTCATTTTAGGAGACTTCAACACACCACTCACTCCAAAGGACAGATCAACCAGACAGACAATAAGTAAAGACACAGAGGCACTGAACAACACACTAGAACAGATGGACTTAACAGACATCTACAAAACTCTGCACCCAAAAGCAACAGGATACACATTCTTCTCAAGTGTACATGGAACATTGTCCAGAATAGACCACATACTAGGCCACAAAAAGAACCTCAGTGATTTCAAAAATATTGAAATCCTACCAACCAACTTCTCAGACAGATCACAAAGGTATAAAACTAGAAATAAATTTTAGAAAGAAATCAAAAAGGCTCACAAATACATGGAGACTTAACAACATTCTCCTAATTAATCAATGGATTAATGACCAAATCAAAACAGAAATCAAAGACTATATGGAGCCTAATGACAACAACAACACAAAGCCACAACTTCTGTGGGACGCAGCAAAGGCAGTTCTAAGAGGAAAGTATATTGCCATGAAGGCCTATTTAAAGAAGGAAGAACATTCCCAAATGAATAGTCTAAAGACACAATTACTGAAATTGGAAAAAGAAGAACAAATGAGGCCAAAGTCACCAGAAGGAGGGACATAATAAAGATCAGAGAAGAAATAAATAAAATTGAGAAGAATAAAACAATAGAAAAAATCAATGAAACCAAGAGCTGGTTCTTTGAAAAAATAAACAAAATAGATAAACCCCTAGCCAGACTCATTAAGAGAAAAAGAGAATCTACACACATAAACACAATCAGAAATGAGAAAGGAAAAATCACGACGGACCCCACAGAAATACAAAGAATCATAAGAGAATATTATGAGAATCTATATGCTAACAAGCTGGAAAACATAGAAGAAATGGACAACTTCTTAGAAAAAGACAACCTTCCAAGACTGACCAAGCAAGAAACAGAAAAACTAAACAGAACAATCACCAGCAATGAAATCGAATTGGTAATCAAAAAACTACCCAAGAACAAAACCCCTGGGCCTGATGGATTCACCTCTGAATTCTACCAGACATACAGAGAAGAAATAACACCGATTCTCCTTAAACTTTTCCAAAAAATAGAAGAGGAGGGAATACTTCCAAACTCATTCTATGAAGCCAGCATCACTCTAATACCAAAACCGGGCAAAGACCTCACCAAAAAAGAAAATTACAGACCAATATCCCTGATGAACGTAGATGCAAAAATACTCAACAAAATATTAGCAAACCGAATTCAAAAATACATCAAGAGGATTATACATCATGATCAAGTGGGATTCATCCCAGGGATGCAAGGATGGTACAACATTCGAAAATCCATCAACATCATCCACCACATCAACAAAAAGAAGAACAAAAACCACATGATCATCTCCCTAGATGCTGAAAAAGCATTTGACAAAATTCAGCATCCATTCCTGATTAAAACTCTCAACAAAATGGGTATAGAGGGCAAGTACCTCAACATCATAAAGGCCATATATGACAAACCCACAGCTAACATCATACTTAACAGCGAGAAGCTGAAAGCTTTTCATCTAATATCGGGATCAAGACAGGGATGCCCACTCTCTCCACTGTTATTCAACATAGTACTGGAGGTCCTAGCCACGGCAATCAGACAAAGCAAAGACATACAAGGCATCCAGATTGGTAAAGAAGAAGTCAAATTGTCACTATTTGCAGATGACATGATACTCTACATAAAAAACCCTAAAGATTCCATTCCAAAACTACTAGAACTATTATCTGAATTCAGCAAAGTTGCAGGATACAAAATTAACACACAGAAATCTGTTGCTTTCCTATACACTAATGATGAACTAACAGAAAGAGAAATCAGAAAAACAATTCCATTCACAATTGCATCAAAAGAATAAAATACCTAGGAATAAACCTAACGAAGGAAGTGAAAGACCTGTACTCTGAAAACTACAAGACACTCCTAAGAGAAATTAAAGAGGACACTAACAAATGGAAATTCATTCCATGCTCCTGGCTAGGAAGAATAAATATTGTCAAAATGGCTATACTACCTAAAGCAATCTACAGATTCAATGCAATCCCTATCAAACTACCAACAGCTTTCTTCAATGAACTGGAACAAATAATTCTAAAATTCATATGGAACCACAAAAGACCCCGAATAGCCAAAGCAATCCTGAGAAGGAGGAATAAAACAGGGGAATTACGCTCCCTGACTTCAAGCTCTACTACAAAGCCACAGTAATCAAGACAATTTGGTATTGGCACAAAAACAGACCCACAGAGCAGTGGAACAAAATAGAAAATAACAAACATTAACCCAAACATATACAGTCAATTAATATTTGATAAAGGAGCCTTGGATATACAATGGGGAGATGACAGCCTCTTCAGAAGCTGGTGTTGGAAAAGCTGGACAGCTGCATGTAAGAGAATGAAACTGGACTACTGTCTAGCCCCATGCACAAAGGTAAACTCAAGGTGGATCAAAGACCTGAATGTAAGTCATGAAACCATAATACTCTTAGACAAAAACATAGGCAAAAATCTCTTGGACATAAACATGAGCAACTTCTTCATGAACATATCTCCCCGGGCAAGGGAAACAAAAGCAAAAATGAACAAGTGGGACTATATCAAGCTGAAAAGCTTCTGTACAGCAAAGGACACCATCAGTAGAACAAAAAGACATCCTACAGTATGGGAGAATATATTCATAAAAAACGTATCTGATAAAGGGTTGACATCCAAAATATATAAAGAACTCATGCACCTTAACAAACAGAAAGCAAATAATCCAATTAAGAAATGGGCAGAGGACATGAATAGACACTTCTCCAAAGAAGAAATTCAGATGGCCAACAGGCACATGAAAAGATGCTCCACATCGCTAATCATCAGAGAAATGCAGATTAAAACTACAATGAGATATCATATCATCTCACACCAGTGAGATGGCCAACATCCAAAACACAAACAACAACAAATGTTGGCGAGGATGTGGAGAAAAGGGAACCCTCCCTACACTGGTGGTGGGAATGCAAATTAGTTCAACCATTGTGGAAAGCAGTATGGAGGTTCCTCAAAAAACTCAAAATAGAAATACCATTTGACCCAGGAATTTCACTCCTAGGAGTTTACCCTAAGAATGCAGCAGCCCAGTTTGAAAAACATATATGCACCCCATGCTTATCCCAGCACTATTTACAATAGCCAAGAAATGGATGCAACCTAAGTGTGCATCAGTAGATGAATGGATAAAGAAGATGTGGTACATATACACAATGGAATATTATTCAGCCATAAGAAGAAAACAAATCCTACCATTTGCAACAACATGGATGGAGCTAGAGGGTATTATGCTCAGTGAAATAAGCCAAGCCGAAAAAGACAAGTATCAAATGATTTCACTCATCTGTGGAGTATAAGAACAAAGGAAAAAACTGAAGGAACAAAACAGCAGCAGACTCACAGAACCCAATAATGGACTAATAGTTACCAAAGGGAAAGGGACTGGGGAAAATGGGTGGGAAGGGAGGGATAAGAGGGAAAAAGGGGCATTACGATTAGCAGATGTAATGTTGAGGGGGCATGGGGAGGGTTGTACAACTCAGAGAAGACAAGTAGTGATTCTATAGCATCTCACTACGCTGATGGACAGTGACTGTAATGGGGTTGGTCTGGGGGACCTGATGAAGGGGGTAGTTTAATAACCGTAATATTGCACATGTAATTGTAGAATAACGATACCAAAATAAATCATAAAAAAAAATAATAATGAATATGAGAGCAGAGAAAGTGCCCATTATTTATGGAGTATCCACCAGGGCTAGGTAGTATGCTAAGTCTATTTTACATACTTTATTTATAACCTTTACTGTAACTTTTCAAGGAAGATTTTAGTAGTCCTATTTTATACATAAAGCAGAAAGTTAATTTACCCAAGGTCACACAGTAAGTGTTGAGGTTAGGATTCAAAACCACCATTGGTCGCCCCTTCAACTCAGTTTCTCACATGTTGTTATGACTCCTGAATGGTGTGGACACTGTCCCTGAAGGAAGGCTGCCAATGAGCGAGGGCCACATCTCATTGCCCTGGCACCCCCAGGATCAGCCAAGTGGCTTCTCACGCGTTCCCAGTTTGTGTTACACTGCCACTGTGTTGTGTTCTTTTTATACCATGGATCACCGCTTTTCATTAATTCCAGTCCCAGCAAATTTGCAAGAATTTCAAGAAAAGACCTCTGAAAGTTGTTTTTTTTTAATTAATTTGTTTCCATGCTGATATCAACCTCCTACTTAAAAAGTAGGATGTATTTGGACTTCTTTCTGCGCCCATGTAGTGTATTTATACACAAAAGTTTTTCACCTTGACTCTGCAATGGAACTAAGCACAGGTTTTAATATAAGCACTGCTCCCATCTCTAACAGAAAGCATTAACCCTAAATTATTCCGTAATTTATTCCACACATCAACTCAGCACTCTGGAGTTTTGTGTTTGTTTTGATTTCTTCTGAATACTTTGTCAGGTACACAAATTTGTCAACTAGCCCCAAAAGTCCTGGGTGGTGTGTGTAAAGAAGGCTGAAGGGCAGATAAAGGTGACCTTGACAGAGCAGATAACCATCCACCACCAAGTGATCTAAGGCAAGTACTCTCATTTCCAGAGCCTACTTCCCTGAGTTTTGTCAGATCAAAGTGGAAAATCTGTATATAGAAGGAACTCAATGGCAGTTCCCAATAAACTTAATTTTTCTCCTGTACACTTAAGCTATGAAAATATAGAAAGGAGGATTATGCTATCTTAATGAATCATATACTTTTTCCATAATCCATTACAGCATTTAATGTAGCATTTAACAGTTATACATTCAAAAAATATTTATCAAATGCCTACCATTTACCAGGATACAACAGTGAATAAAACATATTCATGGAACTTACATAGAAGTAACAGTGGGAAAATTCAATTTGAAAAGGATTGCTCTAGATGTTATGCTGAGAATAGACTATAAAACGAGAAGACTGCAGGACAACAAGTGTCTCCACTGGGTGTTTTTTTTTTTGCCCACTTACAACGGAAAAGCAACCACAAATTATCCTAGCAATAATTGAAGAATTATATCAATTAAATGTACACACACACACACACACACACACACACACACACACACACACACACACCACACACACCACACACAGTCTGATTTCTGAAATGCCAAAGGCATATAGTTCCATTATTTCTTGGACTTTTTTCTTGACATCTTCTAGTAAGTCTCATCAAGAAATTTTGAGTATCAGACATTAATATTAAAACTCAACCCTTAGTAATAAGTCATTCAAGAGAATAAACTGTGCACCTAAAACCCATGTCCTACTGTGCTGGGACACAACCATGAAGAATACAGATTTAAGTTTGCTCTCACTGGATGCATACTCTATCAGTGGGTACACAGGTAGCAATAGTTAAAATATAATGCGTAGAGAACAGAGCAGTGGTTGCCAACAGGTTTGGGAAGGGGAAAGAGTGTGATTATAAGGCAACAGGGAGTTTCTCTGTGTTGACAGGACAGGTGCTGTGTCTTGATTATGGTTTGGTTATATGCATCTAGATCTGTGATAAAGATGCATACACACACACACACACACACACACACACACATACGCACAGTGCATGTAAAAACTGATGCAATCTGAATATGGCCTGCAGTCTATTTAACAGTATGCAAATGTCAATTTCCCTATTTTTATACTGTACTTTCTCATGACTGTGATGTAAATTACTTTATTAAATACATTTGTCAGAACTCACTGAACTGTACATTAAAATTAGTGATTTTTATTGTATGTAAAATTATACCTCAATAAAACAAATTTTGAAATATAACAAAATGTGTATATGTTATATGGGAAATGAACAGGTGCTATGAAAAGCTTTATACAGAAAACACCATTTAAAAGTATGAGCTAATGACTGAGTAGAAATTATCTAGGTCCAGGAAAGGAAAGCGGAGTTATGCAGGAAAATGTTAACTCAGCAGGCCTGGGCTGCTCAAATCCTGCACATTCCAAAGAAGGCCTGTGTTTATGACTGGGCTTTAACCTCTCGGAAACTGAACTCCTGAAACACTCTATCTGATAAAGAGTGCCTTTGCATACTTAAAACCTTGGACCACACCGTACCAGTCTGACCAGATAATTTATTAGAACAAGGTAACTGTGATGAACACCTGCTCTCTCTCTGGGGACTGGAGCTTGACTACCTGAGATCACACAGGTGTGTACGCCTAGAAGACTGACCTCTAATAAAAACTTTAAGCACTCAGTCAGGAGTCCCATGTTGGTGACCCTTTGCACATGTTGTCACACATCACTACTGGAGAAATAAAGCATGTCCCTTTTGACACCTAGAAGCTTCCGCTCTGGATTTTGCCCCATGTACCTTTTCCTTTTGCAGATTTTTCTCTACATCCTTTTGCTATAATAAATTATAGCCACAAATATAACATACTCGGAGTCCTGTAAATCCATCTAATGAATGAATGAGCTTAAGAGTGGTTCTGGAGGCCCCTAAGACAGGAGTATTCCTACCAAAGTAAGAGTCTGTCAAAGGCCCTGAGATAGACCACAGCCAAATGTAAAATATCAACAGGAAAAAGTAAACTATTCGGAAATAACCATTTCTGCCTTCCCATTTCTGAAGTTTTTAATACAGAATAGTATAAATAATGACAGATTACCTAAGTCCTCAATAACATGAGTACTTCCTACATTATCAAAAATATTTAGGAATGGAAAAACAGAAGAAATGTACATTACTAAGTCTACTTAAGAAGGATAGAAAACGTAACTTCTAAGTCAGACTTAGATCTCTATTTAATTTTACTTTCTTTGTAGAAAAGGACACCTTATGATTTCCACAATGAAAACATCAAGTTTTAAACTAGAATTTCCCATTTGGAGCTGCAATTTTAAAATGTTTTAACTGACAGAAGGCTTTAAAGGCTAAGAAAATACAGAAGAAGAAATCAATTTCTGGAAATAGAATTAATCTGAATAAAAAAATAAAAAATTGTAATAAAATAACAGAAAAATCAATCAACAAGAAACAGTATGCCCAGGATCTCACACATTTCTACAGGCAGTAAATTTAGATTCTATACCACAGAATTAAGTCATGGATTTAGACTCAGTATCTTCTTCAACTTCTTACTGGATTCTTTTTGTTAAATAAACCAATAATCATGTTACATTTAATGTTTTTTAGGAGAGAACAGGTGGGTATACTCAGTTTAAATCTTAAAATATTTGTAGGAAAAAAACAGTGCCAGATCCAGAGATCTTAAGAGCTGAAAATTTCAATAGTGCCAAATGGTTTCTATACGAGTTCGGCCACATCAATGCAAATTTAGCTAATATGACAACTTCTTGACTAAACAGACATAGCCCTTCAAACTAATGCCACTGTTATTTGATTGACTGTGATCAAATATACCTGCAACAAATGAAAGTTAGGAGAGATAAAGAAGAATAAATATTATACATTATAGGATAGGGAAAATTTGATTTCAGGGTAGAACACACTGTTCTTGCTTTATAATGAGCCACTAGCTTTAGTACCAAAACTCCTGCCCTACAGTGAATGGAATTTTATAACAAGGTTCTTAGTTTATTTTTAGAGTGTGCTGATTAGAATTTTTCAGACTATTCTAAAATGGGTCAAAAAATTTTCATGCATCATTTGTGATTATCTCATATTGGTATAGTCACATTTAGGACATCTTTAAATGAAACTACGTGCATGCACAGAATAATCTCCAACTAGTAACCTGACACTCAATATATCCACTGACATGCTGTTTTCCTCATGACACCATCCAAAACAAGGATTAATAAAATTAAATTAATTTACTGTAAGTTATCTCTCTCAGGGGTAGGAGTGGTGGCAGAGAGCACCTAAACATGATTCTTTCATTTCTACCCTGATAAAAGGGCCAAAATAATGAAAATACTCATTCTTGTAACACAGAACTAGGAACAGATAACATTCAGGAGTGCTCAGTATTGCCCAGTCTAGATCTTCAGATTCCCGCGTATGAAGTTCAACAAAATAATACTTTATAACAAACACACAAGGCAACAAGTCAGTGTGGGCCACCACCAATGGGTGTAAAGCCCAGGGATTCCAGTTGCTGTAACTCAAAATAGAGATATTTATTAACTTTATATGTACTGATAAGGAATAAAAGGCAGAAAAATTAATAAATAATAAGGGCCATAAAAGAAGACCTGACGGATGTTTTTAAAAGATTGGGGAATAAAACTTTAACAAAAAGTAAGTAAAAATTCAACAGCTGCACATCAACTGGTCCCAGCTGAGGAGGAGAGCTGGTATAGGACAGATTTATCTGAATCACAGATCCCAGAGAAACATGGAGCTGAAAACAGGGAAGAGAAATTAATAGATATGGAGGCACAGACAAGAAGTACTAAGTAGATCTAAAGTGAAATCCCAGGAGGAGTAACAAATGGAGAAAAGGCAGTATCTGAATAGGTATCAACCAAGACATTTCCTGAACTGATGAAAAAGACATCAACCCATAGGTACAGGCTGTACACTGTAGATCAAGCAGAAAAAAATAAGTGGAAATCTACACCTTGTTGGCAATAAAACTGCAAACACCAAAGACAAAAAAAGAGCCACCCAGAGAGAAGAGACAGATCACCTACACAGACAGACAGAATGAAAGCCAACTTTTCAACAACCACAATAAAAATCAAACATCTGAGAGAACACATCTGCCCAACCTGACTTTTATAAAAGGAAAAAAAGAATACTAATGACACAAAAGAGGTGATCAACACAATTAACTATCTGGAACTCACAGGAATTTATCATGCTCTGCATGGAACAACTAGAGAAGCACCCTCCTTACACAAAGCTGGAGCCAAAGTCTCAGTATGTGTAAGACTGCAGACCAAGTTTCAGCAAGTATGAAAAACCAGTATCAAATGAACTGTTCTCTATCCAGAAATGAACCAAAAAGATAAATTTTTAAATCCCCATGTGATCACTTCCATTTCTAACCAATACAGTGGACCAACTGTCCTGACCAATCTGCTCACTAAAAACAACCGAAAATGCTGAATAAAACTTCTTTTTAAAAATCTTCTGGAATGCTCAGTGAGCTGGATAACAATGAAACAAAACTGAACTAAAAACCTACTCAGGCCCGTGGCAGAACACAGAGGGCTCAGAAGAGAACTAGAGTGAGCTTTACCCTAAGGCCAGAGCCGACTAATACACACACATGTTGTAATACATAACAACCAGAAACCAAAAGTAAGCAAGGGCACGATCAATACACAATTCAGGACAATGGTTACCTGCCTAGAGGGAGGGGTGGGATGGGTCACAGGGACATGGGACTGGGAAACATCAAGTATATGCTCTTCATCTGGGCAGTAGGTCATAGGTATTCATTTTATTATAAGGTATATAAGTATCATACCTTACAAAAGGATGCATGTATCTGATAATACAGAATCTAACCAATTAAAAAGAATCAATATCATTAAATTCTGAGCCCCTGAAAAATGGATCAGTTTAGCTTGAAATTCAGTGAAAATATACATCTGCATATATGTATACATCTTACAAACTTGCGTCAAGCAGTAAAGATCTTAAAAATTCTAGAGTGGATGTCATTAAATTCAGAGGCCACTGTAAAATAATTTACCTCCAAATTCAGTGAAAATTTCCACACTCAAGTTCTAACAAAATATTTCAGCTGCATTCTCACTTAATATAGACTCTGGCTATAAATAGCTGAAGGGCTAATTTTTACTTTTATCTTTTCTTCCCCTTTGCATGTATGCTGAAATAAGAAAAAGTTCTTACTTCCTAACTGATTTTTCAACCTTGGAATTAAATCTGTTCCCAAGTTGGATACTGCCTGGGTAGGACAACATATGGATGACCTCTAATGACTGTAGAATTGCTATACATGCACCAGGACAGGTTCAGCATGGACAGATCATTGTAAGAATAACTTTTCAAATAAATATATCATTACTTGCCAAAGCAGCAAAGCAAAAATACTATTTTCAAAACTTTCTTGTCAGATCAGGGTAAAAATAAAAATACATACATTTTTTCACACCCACAGGGTTATGTACATGTTAAAACAGGATGTAATGTAATGCCTTCTGCTCTAGGAACAGAGCTGTACATCATTCATTTTGATGGATGTGAAACCCAGCAGACCTTAACAGCCTCTTACTGACAGACATCTGCAACGCTGCCAGTTTCCTTTTGTCCCTGTGAACATCCTGGCACACACATACATGTTTATCTTATTTCTTTAGGAAAAATCCCTAGAAGCACAATCATTAGCTCAAATCATATGAAGTCATCAGCACAGCACCCAATTCCTTTGTTCCGAAGCGTATGGTTTAACAAAGTTGTCAATGCCGATGGTGCCGCATGCAAGGCTGAAGGATGTAAACATCTACCAGGCTCTGAGTATACTTGCCAATTCACCAGTTCTGACGAATCACAGGCTTTTCTTTCTCCCTCCCCTCCTGTGTAGCTTTTCTGCCTTGACGTCCCTCCTTACTGTCACTGTCACTTAAGCCTGAGACACCGGCATGGGTAAGCAGTGACACAGGCAATCAGCATGGAAAAGGGCTGCCACTTTGATGGTGCTTGCATTTCTTTAAAATACAGGTACTTGGTAAAGTTTTACACAGGTATATACAGTATGAAAGTAGTTATTTGGACAGAGGTAATTTAAGTGACTTTAGAATATTTTCTGGACTTTCTAAAATGTACTGTATGATTCATCAATTCATAGGGTGAAGAAAAACTAGAAATGGGTGAAAGCAGAAGGCGGGGTAGAGGGCTGGGAGGTCACAGAGAACAGTAGGAAGAGACATGAACCATTCACACTGGGCAGTTTACACTTGTACCATGATATGCAATTAAATGGTAGACAATCTTATCTCATATAATCAACATAATGATACTATGGGATAGGTGTTACATATCTGTATTTTAGTAGATGAGACAATTAAGAGTGAAGAGACTCAGCTAGGTGCCTAGAGTCACAGAGCTGTAAGACACAGAATATATATGCTCCAGTGCACAAGCTCATTACACTTCACATCCTCGTGGGTTTTACAGATTCCTCAGCTGAATTACAGACTGCAGTGAGCTATGTCCCATTAGCAGGAAGACTCTGGGAACACTGGTACGTGCAGTACTGGCTGTGAATCACGCAGACAGAAGCAAAGTCTTCTTAGAGGACAACCTAGTAGCATGAGAAAAACACAAAGTTGCTGACTTCTAGTCTGGCCTAGAAATTATAAAAAGGAGTAACTGCGAGCTATTTCAGCCTGTATTATGCCTTCTGGAAATCACTGTCACTAAAGCAGCCACAGATTTCCTCAGTGGGTGGATTCTTTTCAAAGAAATGATGCCAACAGTGATACAGATCATGTACAAGAGAGAGACAATATAAACATGTCAATTAACTGAAGTCTCCCGTCACCTCCTTCACCAAAATACGAAGCTCACCAGATTGCTGACGAGATGCTATCATGTAAATGAGCAGCTGTTTACAAACTGGAAGCAGTTTTGCAATGAGTAGGCCTCCAACAATCTCATCTGGAATCTAACAACATTCTCTTCTCCAATATAACTCCCTCTCCCACTGAACTCCATATTACAGGAGATCTTCCCAAGTTTCCACCAAGCCCCTTCCACTTCCTACAGAACTGCAATGCCGCAGATGACAGAACAGGTCCAGCAGCCGGAAACGCTTCCTTCCTACACTTCCTGCTCTCACACTTGGGATCCTATGAGCAGGAATATCTAGTTTCCTGACACAGGGAAATACAACAATTTACCTTCTTACCACCTTCCTTCTGAATCTGACCGCCTTTTCTCTTTTCTTGACACTAGGGGCCTGGACTTGCACAACTGGACTCTCTTCATTTTCATCTCCATTTTGGTTGTCTCTGAGTTCTATTGAATCTACCCACTAAATCTGCTTCCTACCACAGTTATACCTCATATTTTTCTCATTTCTTGCCTAAATGGCTAAGGAGCCTCCCACCTTGCCTGCAGCCTTCTTAGGACCCAGTCTACCCCTGGGACTGCCGTCACAGTGGGGTGGCCTTACCCAAAAAAAAACATTCTGACCAAGACATTCACTAAGCCCTCTGAGTGGCTCCCATGAATCTGCAGGAGAGGATCTAAAATCTTCTCTTTATATGAGGTGGTCTTACCTCTCTCTCACCCATTTCTTCTCAAACCATTTCAGCTCAGATATAAATGTACCATGTTTTCTAAAGTACATTTCTTCCTCATCTACAAAGGTGGAGATTCTTCAGACAACACTTTCCAGGGAAGCCACCTTGACTGCAAACCTGCACTGGGTTCACAGGCCTTCCTATGCACGCTTACATCATCTGGGCCTGCTGACAGCACAGACTGAACACAAAGTTAACTGTTCACAGGATATGCTCCACTAGCCAGAGGACTTTGAAGGCACCAGACTATATCATTTAGTGCTGCATTCTTGACCCACAGTAGATATTTAATGAGTATTTTTATTAAGACAAAAAACTGCTAAGTGCATTTAATTACAAAATTTTATGTACAAATGTCTCTTTAATATTAAGTAAACATTTTTTGGACACTCTTCATGAATAAGTAACATTTATTTTATCATAAAATGGTGTTGGTTCATTTATGCCCCACGCACTTACCGCTTAAGTGATACTTTAAGGGCTAAAGAGCACACTACTCTTAGTCATTCTGGCTTTATCACGCAAATGCTATTGAGGTTATATGGGTATAGCTGGCTCTGATAATAAATTCTACATCTGACATATATGCTGCTATTAAGGCATGATAATTATACTTGTATTAAAGACAGCACAATAATTGTGTCACTTAAAAGTAGTATCTTAAGATTTGGTCAAGCATACAGAAATTTACAAAGTGTCAAAAATTCATCATTTCTCACTGGTTAAAAAATTCTCTCTGCCATACAGTCACAAATTCCTATTCTCCCAAATGTCAAATTTAATGTAATTCTAGAAGAAAACTGTAATGAACGGGAATCAAAGAAATGAAGAAAATGGCATATTAAAGCAACCTTCTATACCTGTTGGTAGAAGAAATTCAGAGTTGGCTTGTCTTCAGTAAACTGGTTTAGAAATCCTTTTGGCAAATAACGAATTCTCAATTCATATCTAAAAAATAATTCACAAAATAGAACATTTAGAAATAAGTAATTTTCTCAATTTATAGTCTGTAATTACAATATTATTTTGAGTGTAGCATAGCCAACTACTCTGAACTATTATCTAAAAAACAAGTTAAAATATAACGAATTAATTTTCCAATGTAAATTTTTTTATCTTTTAGCAAAGTAAGTGCACACAAGCGTCTAGAGCTCCATGATCCTACAAGGGGACAGGGCGCAGTGAGAAGCCCGGAAGGCCGTCCAGTCAGTCCTACCAGTGCCGTAGGCAGTGCCGCCTGACACCCATCCCATGGCTGACTTTACCTGCACCACACCCAATGGGCTCCTTATGTCTGGCTTTTTTCATTCACCAATATACCTGTGAAATTCATCGATTTCTAGTAGCTAAAGTTTGCTCGTAGCTGAACACCCTCATATTTACCCATGTTACTGCTGGGGGCCACTTGACTTATCTCCACTTTCTGGCTATTAGGAATGACACTCTGCTATGAGCACTCTTTTCTTCTTCCTCTGATCATAAACAGTGATTTATTTGCTCAGGAAGCCAAGCTCGCAGAACAGTCAAAACAAATTTCATCAGAACATTCTCCTGTACCTTTCCTGTTCTCTGTGTGTGCACGCACATTCAAACATTACTATGCATGGGGTTCTGGGGAGCACATGTATGCCCTTCGGTTGGGAACACAGGAAGTGGAACCACTGGACCATACAGGTGCACACCAGCTGTGGCCTGAATCAGTCAGAAAGCCCAGACAAGGCGCCCACAGGCACCCCCGCCGGCAGCACAGGGCATTCTGGCTCCTCTGCAACCTCACCTCCACTTGGTATTTTTAACTTTTTGATTTAGTCACTCTGATATTTACTGCAATAGTACACAGTGTTTTTAACTGGCATTTCCTTGATAAATAATGGATTCGGCATTACTTCATACAGTGATGGCCATTTTGGGTACCTTCTCTTGTGAAGTGTTTGTTGACGTTTTTGTCCTGTTTTCTATTGGGCCACCTGCCTTTCCCACCCCCACCCCCCAATGATCTGTAGGTATTCTTTATGTATTCTGGATGTGAGGCCTTTGTTAGACCTAGGGAATACCCTCTTCCACTCTACAGATTGCCTTTTACTCTCTTAATGGTATCTTTAGAAAATTTTTTAAAATCTTTTTACTTTAGTATTATCTTTTGAGGTAGAAAGTTCATTATTTTTATACAGTCCTATTTATTCTTTTCCTTTTCAGTAAATTCTTTCAGTGTTTTGTTTATAAAAAATCTGGCTACTTAAGATTATAAAGACAACTATTTGCTAAAGTTTTTGTAACTGAGTTTTACAAAATGTGACATGCTCACAAGGAAAAAAATGCAAAGTAATGAATATGACTCTTTTGGTTGGAAAAAATGCAAGATATACACACATGAGTTCTGCTGAGATTTTGTGTCCTTCTTATAAAAATACATAGGTTCTGACAATTAGGTTCTATTTCACCTTTACTCTCTTAGGAGGAGTTCAATAATTTACTGCAGATGCTCTACTTTGCAATTATTTCTAAAAGCAAAATAGATTTCATTCACTTTAATGTAGGACTTACCAGGCACTTTATATGTACTATTTCTCTTAGTCAACATAATAATCAGAGAACAGAGGCATAAGATGAGGAAAATGATGCTCAGCAAGATTAAGAATTAGTTCTAAGGCTGTTCCAGAATCAAACAGGACACAGGAGGCTTTCAGTACTAATGATAAAGAAACAGGTAGAAAGTCAAACATGGGGCATTCTGGTTCCACACCTGGCACTCTAACATCCAGCACACTGCCAGTGGTGCTGGTGATGACACCACCCTCAGGACATCAGCCCTTGAACAGGCTGGGATAGGATGACTCCTTTCAATCAACAACAGCCCTATGAGATGCAGAAAGAATGTGGCTCTGGATCAAAACCCCCTAGGCTAGAATCCTCCATTACATACTCACTGTGTGGACCTCAATTTCCTCACAATGTTGTTGGGAAATAAAAATGAGTTAGTAAATGCCTAGAACAGCCACTGGTACATTATAATAATGATTACTAAGGGTTATTTATTACTTTAGTAATTTCTCAACAATTATTTACTTCAGTATCAATCCCATACCAGGCATATTTCCAGGGACCAGTGAATAATGCAGGCCTAGTGCTGGCCCTACACAAGTTCGTATTTTTGTGGTGGAAACCAGACAGCAAATATACAAATATCTATTAGGTGGTAGTAAATGTTATGTAAAAGCAAATAAGCAAAGTAAAGGGAATAAGGAAGTGGTAAAGTATTACTTCATAAAGGGTAGGTAGTGAAGGACTTTGATTCAGTGATGTATAGAGGAAGTGAGGAAGGGAGTTATGCAGTTATGTGCAGAGAAAAGGGATCGGATTAGATGGAAAAGACCGTGTAAAGGATGAGGCTGGAAGACACCTCGGGTGGCAAATGCGCTAGAGCCCCTGAGCAAGGGCAGTGAGTAGAAGGGCTTCAGAGAGAGCTGGAACCAGCAGGTGGCAGCACACAGAAGGCCTACATGGTGTGACTGTGGGACTCGTGTCAGTGAGAAGGAAGGCCACTGGAGCACTGTGAGCAGAGCAGTGTCACCACAGGATGCACATTCCTAAGGATTAGTCAGATGACACTATGCAGAACAGAGAACAGGGGCCAAAGGAAGAAGGAGGTGTGCAACCCTGTGAGTGGGAACCATGACCAGGCTGACATTCCACGCCATTTTTGTTCATGGGGAAAAAGCTCTGGGAATCATGTTATGTAGCCAACCAAGGTCCCATGGGAATTAAGAGGGAGTCGCAGGAGTCCTCTGCAAGCACATGCCTGAATCAAAGAGCAGAACAGAAACTAAGAGAAGGCACCTCTGGCTTCAAAACAGAGCAGAAAACAAACTGATCTTGCTTCTGGTAGAGGCAGGCAGGTCTTTAGATAGTGTTAAGGATTTGGGGCATTGCTTCAACCCACTATGGTCTAGCACATTTCCCCTCCCAGCTCTACTGAAACTCTGCTCAAGTTGCCTAATTTAAGCCCAGTCCATCATGTCACCTCAGTCCCTAACCCACAGCACACAACACGACAGCCCACTGGCCCATGAGTGCTGACGCCCCAGCTCCCCCTCTCTTGCATGAAGCTGGCCAGGTTCCTTGCACTTGGCTCACTATTCCGAGAGCCTGCTGCATCCTGATACACATTTCCACTCCTTGCCGTGTGCCTCCCCATAGGTCTCTGAACAGCAGCTAAACACAACAGCCACAGCGTTCCTTTGCCTCGGGCTCTGCTGGTGGCACCGGCCTCGAGCCCAGCCCTACCACCAGCGACGAGCACCAGGACGCACACAAACTGACCGACTCATGGTGGAAAGACAAGGAAAAGAAGGAAGTGTTTTTGAAAAGTTTAACTGGGTCAAGAATTGATAACCCCAACACAGAGAAGGATTAGCTGGTCAGTTTTTGTGTAGTGAAATAAATAAAGTACAGCTTCAAGAAACAACAGAGACCCTCCTAAATAATGTGGCATGGACAGCTCTCTCTTAAAATAGACTTAAAAAATTTAAAAACCTAGAAGGAAGGAGGGGAATAGAAGCTTATCATTTGGCAAAAATTATGGTAATAACAGTTGCAAAAAAGAGTCATCCATGATGTTGAGGTTAGTGGTGAAAATACAATGAGAACCAGGGTATCGGCATAGTCTCAGGATACCCCTCAGAGGCCATTTCTCAGTTACAAAGGGGAAAATAGGAACCTTATAGTGGAGAAACCTACCCACCACATGACCCAAGTTAAAACCACAGTAAAGTGAGTCATAGTGTCATTATGGGCTTCCTGATAAAAAATGCAGTGAGGAGACACATCTCAGCTATGGGATTCTTGCCAGAAAGGCATAACCTCAATATAACCACAAAAAGCAATACCAGACAAACCCAAATTGAGTGACAAGGTACAAATAACCAGCCAGTATTCTTCAGTAAGTGTCACAGTCACAAAGGACAAAGACAGCCTGAGAAACTGTCCCAGATTAGAGAAGACCTAGGAGGCCCAATAGAGAGCAGCAACGTGGAATTCTGAACTGGGTCCAGACCAGAAAAGTGGGACAACTGGTACATTTGAATTATGTCTATAGATTAATTGTAGTATCATATCAGTGCTAATTTCCTGGCTTCAATAACTGTACTATGCTTATGTAGGATTTTAACATTTAGGGAAGCTACACAGGACTTTGTGTACTATTTTTGCAACCTTGGATATACACTGAGAATAAAAAGAAATTCCTATATTCCTAAAACTGACTGTCCTGTAGCTGTGGTAACAAATACCCACAAGCGCCAGTTTTGAATCAACTTGGTCACATATCAGTTATACAGCCACAGACTTACTCATCTTTGTACTATTGGTCTGCAGCAGAAGCATCCAGTGAAAGTTTAATTAATAAACCAGCCAATTTGGAAGTCTATCCTGTTTCTTAAAGGTGTCACTTCCAAACCTGTCAAAATGTTCCTCTGTTTTACTGTATTACCGCTAGAAATTTTTTTAAGAACCCTTGTTGAATTCAGTATTATACTAAAAGACTGGCTTTTCAAATTTAAGGTATATTTATATGGAGTATCATTTCAACATAAATAAAAAACTGTGTCAAAATACACCTAAAACTTCCTAAACTATCATTATTCATTTTCTTTTGTCATTTTTGAAAAAAGACACATTTCCTCTAGACAAAAGACTTTTTGTCCTGCAAAGGTCTGGGGGAAAATGATCTCTCTGCAGAGCAAGGAGGTGTTGAACAGCAGAGGAGAAAGAGGTGCTCGACAGTTCACTGTGAACACATCTTCATAACGAGAAGGATTTTCTTGTTCCCTTGCTCTGCAAAAGCTCCACAGCACTTTCTCAAATGTCTAGAGACCTGGCTCTCAAAGCCCTGAACACAACACCTGAGCAGGCTGGGGCTTTTTCCCAAAAACTCTTCCTGCCTGTTGATATCTGATTAACCCATTCAGACGCCAAACTCCATGTCGGTGATCGCAAATAACTAAAATTTAGTTACCAAGATTTAGCTAACTGGAATTTAATTATTTAAGTTTAAACCTGAAAAGCTTAAATCTGTTTGATGGAAATCTCTCAAAACTGTAGAAAGAAACACCTGCATCCGTGGACTCAATTTTCACTATGCCACCCAAACAAGCTGTATGACCTCAGGAGTCACTGAGCCACTCTGAATCACAGCTTCCTCACAAGTCAAAAGGCAAGGGAGAGTACCTACTTGACAGGACTACCTTAATTTGATAAAATACATCAAGTGTTTATTTGTCAGCACAATGTCTCCACACAGTCAGCAGCCCGGGGAAATACAGAATACCTTCACTAACATAAACCAGTATTGTTCAGTTCTTAGTGGGACATAAGTTACTACAGCATCATATTGCTTTGCCTCTTGGCTTATTTTACAATCATTACCACTGATTCAATTTTCACATAAACATGTCTTACTGGGTGCCCCTACCAAGCACGTCTAGAAACCGAGAATAGAGCAGTGAGTAAGACAAAGTCCCTACAGCAGAAAGACTGTGTCAGGTAGGCAATGGTATCTAGATACAGAATGGCCAGAGAAGGCCATGGGGAAGAGGAGACCATGGGGCACTTCTCGGAATGGAGGGAGTGCCAAGCCTGCTGGAAATGACAGAGGAGCACACATGGCAGAGTCACAGCAAGCTCAAAGGTCCCAGGGAGCAATACGCTTGGCTTGTTCAAGAACCAGTAAGAGAGCCAGTACACGTAGGGTGGAGCAAGTGGCCAGTTCTAAAAGATGAAGGCAGAAATAGATGTGAGATGGAGGGCTGCACTGTTCAATGTCAAGAGAGCTGGCAGCAGAGAAGAGACCATCAGAGTGGATCCTTGCCCAAGTACCTATGAAAACAGAAAACTGAATTTTAAAGGGAGAGTCACTAGAGTGGAGGAAGGGAGGAACAGCAGAAGGAGTTAAGGACTGAGAGGTAATCAAAAACTTTGGGGCTGGCTCTGAATAATGAGGAGCTACTGGAAGTTTCTGAGCAGGAGTCATGGACACATTTCATTAGATGTTTGCATTTCAAGAGCTCCATGAGCACATCCCATGAGCTCCTCCTTGAAAAACCACCTCTGTACGGCTGCTTCTTGCTCCTATTTCTGCTTCCCACGTCTACCACCTCTAATGGTTTTTGCCTGGGTAACTTGTTTATTGGTTTGCTGTTTGTATGCAATTAAAGTGTGAATTTAATGCCAAATGCAGGTCTAGAGAGAGAGAAAGAGGTCACTGGAGCAGCCCAAAATGTAAAAGCTAAGCAAGGAGCAGACAGACTGAATGGTCAATAAAGTAGGAGAAGAACATTCAATGGAGGAGCGTCTGGTATCCAGGAGGCTAAGTGAAGGAAGTATTTAGATGGGAGGAAGTGACTGGCTGCTCAGCTACTGAAGACAGGGGACTGGACGACAAAGAGCCTATTGGATGTTGAGAATAAAGCATTAAGGCTAGTCCCTCAGTGAGCTTGGTGCTTACTTTCAACCATGAGTTATTTGGGAATGTGTTTTTAAACTGATTAATACACTGTTATGTGCAGGCATCTACATGTCTACATTAGAATTACATAATTTAAAAATGGTTTACTATTGTTTGTATTGTTTTAATTAGTGAGAGGTAAGTTTTATTATTTTTGTTTTATACATTTTGAGGAGTGTCTTTAGGAATTCATAAGTCTAAGAATTATATCTATTTCTATCCTTACTACAATATTGGTGAAATGAGACTCAATTTATTATGAAGTTGCCCTCTGTATCTGCAAAAATGCTTTTCTGCCTTAAAAAGCATTTTTTTAGAGAATATTAATAGAGCAATACCAATCCCTCTCACCCCTGGTTAGTGGGTAGTGAAATCCTTTTTACTATTTCTCCATCTGAAGTAGAACAGAACAGAACAACACTAAGAGAAGACCTCAGATTTTAGTGTTAAACAGTAAGGCTGAGGGTGGTTTTGTGCAATATTTATTCAGGCCTCAAATACAAAGAGTTCTGAGATAGACACATGTGTACGTGTGTACTAGATCTTCAGATAAAATATATTCTTCCTGTAAGCCAAATGAAAATGTCTGAACATCACTGTTGTAGATCTCTCTGATAAAGAGCAGATAGTTGGAATATATTTTTTAATCACACACTGATAATCTCTGACCATTTACTGTTTGTATACCTGCAGTTATTTCTAAGTCCTTATTTGTAACCCCTAGTTATCCTATTTTCCCAAACTTTCTTGGCCTCCATTTCTTGCCTTCTTTAGGTTATACATTTCTCTATATCTACTTACCCACCTATTGTTTAAGTTATAAAATCTACTTCTAATGTGTTAGCTGTTGCCCTAATATATAATTTTAAAGCTTAGCTGAGACAGATTCAACTCTACCTCTCTTCCAACATGCATCCAGTATTTGACCTCTGCTTTTGTAATATAAAAATGAGTTATCATCCTTCTGTTTTTAGAGCCAATATCTATTTAGATCTGCTCAGTTTTTTGGCTAGCATGCCTTCCTGTACTGAAACCCTCCTTCAGAAATCATTTTCCTATTTCCTGAGGTATATTTGTAGGAGGTGCCTGTGGTGGTAAACTGTGAAGAAAACGTGTCTAGGTCATTCTGTTCTCAAATGGTAATTTAATTGAGCAAAGACAGGTTGCCAGTCACTTTTTCTCACCACTTTGAACATCAATCCACTATTTTCTTATCATCTATTCTTGCTCCATATTTGTCTGAATTTTTCTCTGGTTGCTTTTATTACCATCTCTTTTTCTTTCGTACACTATTTTACTATAATTTGCCAAATAAAACAAAATAATTTAGTTTATTAATCCCGCTTGGGATTTTATGTTAATCCTCTATTTAAGGACTCATGTCATTGATTCTAGAAAATTCTCAGCCATAATTTCTTTGGATTATATCCTCTTCCTCATTCTTTTTAATCTCTTCTTCAAAGTTCCTATCAGAAATGGGCGGACCTTCTCATTCTTCATGTTACATAAACTTGATTTCATATTTTCCATCTGTTCATCTCTCTGTGCTATATTCTGGGCAAATATTCTCAGATCCACATTCCTGTTTACTAATTTTTCAGCTGTATCTAATCTGCTGTTTTATCTATCCAGTGATTTCTAGAACTTCTGTTTGGTTCTTTTTCAAAGCTACTTGGTTATTTTAAAGTCTCCCGTTCTTTCTGACACCTTAAATTGCCTCAACTTTTAAGTACAGAACAATCAGAATTAACCCTCACACTCCTGAAAATATCACATGCATCAACTGCATCTCTCCTTCATCACTTCCACCTACTATCCAAGCAACCTGAGCTAATCTTACAAGCCTAGCTACGTTCTCAGAGTTTTTAACATTACCTGAGCCCTGCTGAGATGGACATGTTGACTATGAGGTCAGACAGCTAGATTAAAGTCAAAGCCATGTCACACACTATCTGTGTGAATGCAACCTTAACCGATTTTGCTGAGCCTCAGTTTCCAACTGTGAAATTGGGTTAACAGTCATCTTTACCTCATGAAGTTTAGGGAGAATTAAATGAAATACACAAATTCCACATATGCCAATTATAAACAACAGGTGCATCACCTGGCTCTTACAGCCACTCAGCAGCGGAGATGCCTCAACAGCGTCTTCATCACCCGTGTTAGTGTTAGTATCACAGCAGGAATTGCACCACCCTTCAGCTGAGCAGGGTCAGCCTGTGTGACCCTGTCCAACTGACTCAGGCTAAATGTATTGTATTTTTAAGGATTCAGGCTCCATGAAGTGAAGAAGTGTCTACTCAATTTTACTTGAAATAAGGTAAAATAGACTGTCTTAAAAGAACAAAAACAAAGCTCCTACATACACTCGGCTTACATTCAACAAATATTGTATTGAGCGCTAAGATGATCATTAAAATGAGTGTGCCTCTGCCATGTCTACATAAATTAAAAATAGAAGCATGTTAAGTAAAAATACCTACTGGTATTTTAAACAAACTTAGATATTCTTAGTTTTTAAACACTTAATTGACTAACTGGCTAAATCGCTGGAGGTCAAATCTTCACTAGCCATTGATGCAACCCAATCAAATTACTTTTTCATGCAATATTTTGTTGGCTCTGTTTGAGCTATTTGATAAATCTAAAAATACAAGTATATTTCCTTGCTAAACTCTTTTAATTGCGACAAGATTATTTTCAACTAGAGATTTATTAACCCAAAAATTTTGTTTTTCTTTTAAAAGGTCTACTCTAAAACTCACAGATGCTAAGAAGTGACTGGTGGTTGCCATGGGGGAAGGGTTGGGGTGGGTAGAGGGGGTGAAGGGGCTAAGGGGGCACAAAAATTCTCAATTGTAATAGAAGTTGGTTACAGGGATGGTAGGTATTACAGCATGGAGAATACAGCCAATGATCCTGTAACATCTTCCTGTGTTGACATATAGTAACCACACTAGAGGGGCTGAGGATTTAATAATGTGGGTAACTGGTGAACTACTGTGTTATATACTTGAAACCAATATAAGATTGTATATCAACGATACTTCAATTAAAAAAAAAGGTCTACTCTGATTTAGATCCTTGGACACTGAAGGTAGCTAACGACTGAACGTGCTCTGCGACTGCCTTTCTTAAAGCAGTGTCACTACAGAGGATCTGTGGAAGAAGCCCGTGTTCACAGGTCATACTTCCCTCAAAGGTGTTTTTGCCCTGCCATCTTCCACTAACATACTGACCTACTAAATAGTGGAAAAAATATTAGGAGAGAACCAGAGAAAGGACAATTATAGGGATTCTTTTAATTCACCTCAAACCATTTCAGCCTTGTTAATGTGTGTATCAGAGTTACTAGATCATTTCCTAATTCAATGTCATATGTGCACATCAAATCAACCCCATGTTCTTTAGGCAAGTAGATGCTGGCCCAGTAAAGCATGCTATGCAGCCCACCGGTGAGATAATTTGGTGTGGTCTTGTCAGGGCCCATCAAGTCCCACTGCACAAAAGGAAGCCGACAGAACAGAAGGTTCAAGAATCAGGGCTTGACTTCTTAGAACAGAGGCTGAAAGCAAGGAACAGAGGCTGGAACCAAGAAGCACAGACAAGAGAAGTGTGGCTATGAGAAGCCCATCACAGAATCTGATGGCTCGAGCCCTCCAAGTCAGTGGCACCCAGAAGACAGACTAAAGTCTAGAAAAGATGCCTGGTTAATGATTCCCAGTCTACTTTACTTACACAGGAGTCATAATGACAATCAGTACGAAAATTAAGCAAAGACATTCATCCCCTTGTGTGTGATTTATATGCAAAACAAATCAAGTGTGAGTCACACCAAAGTACGTTTGTATTCTTACTTCCACTCCTCTGGTGGGTGTGCAAGTTCATACTTCTCCCTCACATTGGAGACACCCATATCCAAATGGAGCCAGTGAACCTCCTCTGACCGCAGGTGACTGAGGCGGAATCCATAGCAGGCCACGTGCTTTACTTTGTGACTGTCCACTATCTTCTGAATGATGCCCTAAAACATACCCCCCACAAAAACGACTGTTATAAACAAAAAACTGCATGCTAAAATTAATGCAATGTTCATTTCTATTAGTTAATTAGAAATCTTTGGTAAAAGTTTATCAAGTTAAATAAATTAATTTTACTTAGGAATCTTTTTCTCAGAAAGTATTTTTATGAGCAAGGAAGTTTTGAAGAAACACAAAAAGAGGCTCTTCCCTTTTCTTTACTGACACACGAGGCATGGGAACTAGAATACACTTCTGTTGCTCCACCCCGGCGTGACCCACAGAGCTTGCCAAGGCCACCTGCTGGTGTCACTTGCTGGGGACCACAACTGTGGGAGTTACACTTTCTGAACCAAGGACAGCATATTGTTTGACACCAGGCTGCAAACTTAGTACCATTTTCAAAAAACACACATTTAGAAACATTCAACTGAGGCCACATTTCTGATAATCTTGGTGATAAATGGATCACCAATTACTTGAAGCTGGCCCTACCCAATCTGCTACTTGCTCTCTATCTAGACTAATACACAGCAATCTAAAATAGCCCTGGATCTAATGCCTCTAACGTGTGCCCCATGGGTTCTGAGATGAGGGCAGACTCTGGCGGAGGAAATCAGGGAGACTCCCTCGAGAGGGTGAAGATTATCCAGGAGCTGTGGAAAGGGAAGCATTCGATCTGGTTCTTGCTCCGAACCTGCACAGGTATGAAAGTCGTATGTGTACTTGTGAACAGGCAGCATACGTGAAGACTTGCTTGGGAAAACAGCAGAAACTGCCTGCTGGTCCCACAGGAGGGTATGCTGATCACACCCACTGCTATCTTCTCTATCTTTTAGACCATTAATAAGTTTTTAAAGTGATGTTGATATTAACATGAAAATGTCTATTAACATTATCACTGGTTTTTAAGAAATAGCAATTAACTATTTATCACAGAACTATCATAAAAGGTGTCACAGAACTTAGGAGACACTTCCAAAGTTCCCGCACACATGTTCTTTATTACAGCAGGATGCTGTTGATAGTACTATTAAGGACGTTCCCAGCCCAACGCATATACATAATAACATGCATTGGCTTTTAGACTTAATCAGTCCCAGGACAAGGCTGTGCACTGAGCATGGAAGACGAAGGGAGTAAACATGGCATCAAATAGAACGCATGAACAGAGGCCCAGGATGCAAGACGCAAAGACAGCTTCATAACGCAGCCGAAGTCTCAGTAAGACAGGATGTTGGCAGCCTACAAAGGCTCTGGGTGGACCCGAGAGAGCCGTAAAATATCCTTTCTGGCCTTTGGATGCGAGGCCTCCAGTTCTGGCAGGGCCCCTGTGAAGGCTGCTGCAGGTCTTGCCCTACCCAAGGGCACCGGCCAAGGGAGCCAGAATCCATCCCGACCTCCAGCCTTCAAACCTTGAAGGGTGGGGAATGTGCTCCGAGGAGGGGGCCTCTTTCACCAGTGACTCTCTCACAGGTGACTCCTGTAGCTTGTCCCTGCCAACACACAGATCCCTGGCAAAGGGCAGAGGCTGGTGCCTCTTTCAAATTCCCACAAAAGCACCTCAGTCTCCCCGTCCCAGCTCTGCCAGTTCACTACGCCATGCACACCAACACCAGTTATCCTTGCTAACACCCAGTCCTGAGCATGTCCTCTCTCTCCCTCACATCAGCTCATTCCTATTAAGACTACAGAGCAGCCTCTCTGCTGTTGGGGCTACAACTCATGTCTGTATCTAGATGTCTGTCTCTGTACATTTGGTCTCTCCTCCCATGCCACAGAGTGTAGGTGCAAGGCACAGACCATTTCTTCTATGACTATTTGCTTCAACACCCTAGGAGATGTCCCACCTTCTCTGGGTGCCTTCCCTGGTGACCCCTAGCAAAGGTTACCTTCCTGTCCTCTGAACTAAGGGACACACAAAGGGGCCCACCTGCAGAGCAGCAGGAACAGTTAAAGAGGTTTTGTCCAGAACTGTGGTGCTTATTAGTGGAAAAGCAGTTTCCTCATCTTGGGAGTTTCATAGAGTAGACAGAATTTTAGTCAGCTTGATCACACTGCTGGAAGACACCCAGAACGATTTCAAGTTTGGCTTTGTGTAACAAAGAGCTCCCATATTGTAGAGCTTCCTGATTCAACAAGGCTCAACTTACCCTCTCCAATAAAAAATTAAAAGCAATAAACACACAGGCATTTCCTTTTATTTCACATTTTGCTTTTTTATTAAACTTCCACAGCATGTTCAATCCTATTTCTCAATCTCTAGTACTCTTACAAACCTCATGTCTGACTCAGTTCGGACAGCAGCTGAGATTATAAACATACAAGGTATTTAAATATTTGATGCTGAATGCATATACTGAGTAACTTAAAGAATTCTGAGAATCGAATATTTGGTTCTGTGTAACTGAAAAATAACTGAGAACTAAATATTTAGTGAAGAACACAAGCTCAACAAACACTCCATTGCTATGATATAAATTTCAATTTCTCATCCTGGCTTTGAATGCTCATGAAAATTTCATCCTACAGTATACAAAGCCATACCTAGCTACTCTCCATTTATCAATTTATATCATAATCCCAGGCTTCAGAAATATACAGTTTTCCGGAAGTCTCATATTAGACATTCAGAGTAAAAGAGTTTTTCTTAAAGTTAAAAATAAAAGAAGCAGTGTCTGCATCATGCTTTTATCTTATCAAGAACATAGCATTCAGCATACAGAGCCATTTTACTATTGTGAATGGTTATTTCCTTGTTTACTTCCTTGTTTGCGGGGGGGGGAGAAAGGGAAGCAGAAATGTCAGTAATACTGCTCTCAGTGTCGTTCTAGCTGTGGTCACACATATTTCTAGAAGCACTGCTTAGAAATAGGCGTGCTGGGTCCAAAGCTACTTAAAATGTGACATTCTGGTAATACAGCCAAAATGCCTAAAAACAAAACTAGGCCAATTACACAACACAAAACAGTGCTAAAGCCTATCCTTCACCTCAGTGCTGGAAAATCAGTCTTAAAGTGTTTATCAATTTGATGGACCAAAATAAATGGAGGAGAGCATTTTGCTATTGTTATAATTTACATTTCCCTGATTACTTACTAGTGAGATAAGGCTGTAATTTTGTTTCTAAAATTTTTATGATTTTGCTTGGTCATTTATTTTCTGGATAGTCTTTGAAAAAAAATGAACTTTTCCAGTGGCAGAAGCCATGCAACCCTTCCTTCATGTTCATTCATTCATAAAAAACGTGCACTTACTTGTTCAATGAACATCTAAAATGCCCACTGCATGCATGGTGCTAGCAATACAGTAATGAATAAGACCTAATCCTTACCCTCAAAATCCATAGCAACTAATAGGAGAAAGATATGATAATGAATCCATGCAAAGGGGTAACAGTCTGTAGGGAATGTGAGGGTATTGATATTTTTAGTTGGCTCCTCCAAGTAATTTTCAAGGTTCATTAATTTTAAGAGGAGATATCTGAGGCCACATATACTGTTCTTAACTCTGTTCATCTCTTTTGCTCCTGAGAACTATCAAGTACAAACATCCTTATTGATATGTCTTTTATAAATGTCCAGTGGCTATTTTTCTGTTTCTCTTTCAGATACTTCTCATGTTAGAAAAGGAACAGGGCCTTACTGTTCTTTTTTTTTTTTTGGTATTATTAATGTACTGCTGTACTGCCTAACTGTTCTTTGATCGTACTTGTACTGGTAGGAACCTACTATCATTGTTACCAAAAAAAAATGAGAAAATCTAAGTCCTGTTCTCCAACAACTAGTACATCGCCTCCTCCTGGTTCAGCAGCAGATCAGTAGTCCTCCTAAAAGTCACAGAGACAAAGCATGCACTTTTGTCTCTCTCGGGCCATGTCACTCTACTGGTTCCCTATTGCTGCTGTACAAACGACCACACGCTTATGGGCCTAAAGTAACACAAATGTGTTACTTTCCAGTTCTGCAGATTCCAAGCCTGAAATGGCTTTCACAGGGCTAAAATCAAGGTGTCAGCTCGAATGTGCTGCTTTCTAGAGGCTCTAAGCTGGCCTTTTTCGGCTGCTGAAGGCACCTGCAGTCCTTGGCTTCTCTTCCCCCTTCCTACATCTTCAAAGCCAGAAGCACTGCATCTGACCTTCTTCCACTAACCTTCCTTGAACCACAGCCAGAAAGGTCTGCTGCTTTTACAGACTTATAATCTCCCCATCTCAAGATCTGTAACCTTAGTCATGTCTGCCACATAAGGTGACAAAAGGGACTACAATTTGGATACCTTTTGTGGCCATATTCTGCCTGCCACACTCGTCATCTCTGAGCATTTAGTGGTAAAGGTTCTTCCTCCTCAAGCTCTGCTGCCTCACGTTCCCCTCAACACCTCCTTTGATTCTTTCTCCTTACGATTTTTCTTCCTAGGCTTCTTTGTGGGTGATAACCCTCTATCCATTAAAGGAATAGTTTAACTTTCTAAGACCTCTGTAGTCCTTTCATGCACCAAAATTATTTGAATCTGTAATAATCAGTGTTCAGGTTTCTAAATGCACAGTCACCTGATCCTCTATCAGACAGAAAAGCTTACATTCACAACACACATGCAGCTTTGAGTGACAACATCTAACAGCAAACACTAGTGACCCGGGGGCTGGTGCAGACAAAGTCCCTAGGCAAGTGTCAGAGGCTGAACTCATGGAGAGCTGCCTGAAGGATTCCTTCGTTTACAGCTACTAGCCATTCTTAGTACAGGAAGCTCTGGTCCCAGAACTCGAAACTTCCACACACTCACAGAATCCCAAACGTCCCTGGGTTTTCCCATTTCAGTCAGAAAGCTGACTCTTAAATTGATCATAATATTACTCTCCAGTGCTGTTCTTCCTGTTACAAGCTTGGTAACAATGATCAGTACAATCCAGCCAGGGATATTCACCTTTCAGCAAACTACATGGGCCCCATCAATGTCATTTACTTCCTATTAACAGACTCATGTGATGATGTCACCCTTTCTCTAGTGGCTCCTGATGGGGACTGAAATTTGAGTGTGCTGTGCATTTAGAGAAGTTCACTGAGGCTGTTAGTCAATTTTAAGATGCTTTCAGTGTGACAAGAATATTGTCCAAGAACTCAGTACCTACTTAATCTTTGGCAGAACATTATACTGCACTTGCCTAGATTTGGTGTATGGTCATAAAATTAGTTGTTCTAGGCCTTAAGATTTAAAAATAACAATTATAAAGTAGGAATGAAGGTTGAACACAAATATCAGTAAGTCCAGAGGTATGGACTGGATAGGTATAATAATCTTTGACTATCTATTTAATTCCTTTGGTGTTCATTAGTCTGTTAAGACTTTCTACTTCTGCAACCAATTCTCCTAATTTATATTTCTGTCAGAACTACTCCATTTCATCTAGGATTTTATGTAGTCATTTGAAAAGGTACTGGCCGATCACATCTTGTGCGCCTGCTAGCCACTGCTGAAGATGCTAGTGATGATGCCATGAGGCAGAAGGATCCCAGTCTAGTCAGAAGCAGGTAATAAATGAGCAACAAATCAAGAAACAAGACAATTTCAATAAGGAGAGAATATCTGAAGAAAATATAACAAAACAGGGTGTTGGCGAGCAGGAAAGGTGGACAAGAGGGAGCACAGACATGCAAGGCAGTGAGTAAGGGAGGGCATGGGAAATCAGATGAGGATGGCGAGCAACGAGACAGATCCTGTGGGTCCTAGTAGACATCTGAAGGAAGTTGGCTTTCCTCTAAGAGAAATGGGGAGCTCCTGGAGGTTTTGAGCAAATTATTGATTAAAAGACTGACATATAGAGAAACAGTCCAGCAAGCAAGAAGTAAAAGTGAGTGACCTGCAGGCCAAAAGGTCACAGGGCATGATGGGGAGAAGAGGGTTAGGGTCTCTTGAATGTTCGCTCTAAATGAGACAGGCGAGCCACAGCAAGGCTCTGAGTGGAGGATTGATGAGATCTGGCTTCCTTTTTAACAGATTTGTTATGGCTGCTAGGTTATGAACAGATGGAGGGGTTAAGCAGGGATGGCAGGATGGCAAGAGACCATGTGATAATCACACGAGAAATGGTGGTAACTCAAAGGAAGTTACAGCAGTGGAGGCCATGTGAGGCAGGTAGTTTCTAGGTATATTTTGAAGATAATGTGGACAGAATTAGCTAACATATTTGATGTAGAATAAAAGTAAAAGAGGAGTGAAAGACTCTTCCAAGGGCCCTGAGTGCAGAAAAGAAGGGGAAACCCTTAGACAAGCACTACATGGTTCTTTTGGAGTAAGAAACATAAAGACAGAGGTCAGATGCAGTGGTGTGGCGCTACTCTTAAGTTTAGAATGAGATCAATTGGAATAGGGATACAAGTGTAGGAAAGGCAGAGCTGGATTTTATGGTCACAGCTTTCAGAGACCAGGAAGATGTAGGAGAGACACAAGGGAGGTGGCAGGCAGCCAGAGGAGTGGAGGGCCTCTGCATATTGCATCCTATAACAGTGCCTCCTTCTGGGATCGCCATTTTCCATGTTCCACTCTGTGTGATCGTTCCTTCAAAGAGGGCCTATGGTGTTAGTTTTCCACAGCCTTATTTCTCTACAGATGCCTCCATTCCAGTTTTTGTGGTTAGTGGCTTATGTGGTGCAGACTTCTGAGGCACAGGCTACTTGCCTCTGAAAATGTGCCAACGTGTTCCTGAATCTGGCATCGCTGATGAGATTTCTGGTGTAAATGTCATTCTTTTTCCCAAGCAGGGGACTTCTCTGTAGAATTTGGAATTTTCTCTACACTCTTACTATTCTGAAGTATCATCATAATGTTTATAGATGCCCAATCTTCATGACTATTATCCAGCATGGGTTCATCTTGGCCCTTCTGGATTGGCCCCATATTTATCTCCAGAGATGCCTGGAGCATGACACTGACAGTTAGCTGAAGCTATGGACAAGAGAAGTTAAGTCTGCAACCACGGGCTGCTGATTATTTAGGCAGAACATTCCAGCCTGTCAGCAGTGGTCAGTAATCATAATTGGACTCAGGACTTGCAATTTTGGTGGGGATTGGGCAGTTCCACAGTTGCGGCTGGTTCTGTAGATGGAGTGTGGCTGCACGCCCACCTTCCAGACCCCACCATGAAGGGGCTTTAGATCTCTCCAGGCCCAAGTGCTGCACTCATGGGCCAGTGGCAGTCTGTGAGTATCCAAGGCCAACATGAAGCCAGCACCTGAGAAGAGGTCCCTCAGCAAGTGTCGCTTCTGTACCGCTGCAGTTGCACACTTCCCATGAACAGGAATCCTGTGAATCTTTGTGGCAATGAAGCTAACTAACGTATAATTAGCATATATATGTGAAAGGAATGACATTTATTAATTGGATCATGCAAAATAAAACCTCTGAGTGAATCAGTGCCAGAAACCAGACATTTTCCTTATGAAAATAAATCTCTCAACCCCTCCAGAGGTTTTGGTTCTTCTGAGTCAGCAGTCTCTGCAATAATTACTCTCTGCACAGCACAACTGTCCAGCAGAAATGTAAGGCATGCCACACATTCCATTTAAAATTTCTAATAGTGACATTAAGAAAAAGGAAAAGGTAAACAGGTGAATTCAATTTTATATTTTATTTAACCTATTATGTCAGGAACATCATCCATTAAACATGAAATCATAACAAATTTGAGACGTTACATTCTTTTTCTTACTAAATCTCTGAAATCTACTGTGTATTTTCACACTTATAAAAAACATCAGTTCAGAGTAGCTACATTCAAGTGTTCAATAGCTGGGCATGGCCACCCTATCAAGGCAGTGGAGCAATAGAGAGTCTAAGACTGGATTAATCACCCAGCAGGAACTCTGGGTAACAAAAGGCCACTCCCGTTAGTGACATGGGTGGTGTGGCTTGCTCTTTGCTACTATTAAATGATCCATTTCTTTCTGCCAATTGACTACACTTCCACCTTTACTTACCTACCAACCCCATTTCTGTTCTAAAGTCATCAGGCCCTCAAATGCTGCCATGATCTTACTCCTGCCTAACAATATATGCTAGTCTCTGGGTCCAGAACTGTCCTTTATTTGATGCTTCTTCTTGGGGAGAAAGATGTCACAGACATGTTCTTCAGTACTATTTTGTTCAGATGTACAGATCCATCAATTAATTTACAATTAAAATACTGCATTTTCACACATCATAGTATTAAATGAAAGTGGGTTAGAGTAATACCCACCTTCTGTCACAGTGACCCAGTATCATGCAAATTTTATGCTACTCCAGGAAAGGGCTGTGGTGAATCAATGCCAACTGAGAGTTCTCTGCCTCAAGCTGAAAATCAGCAACTGCTAAGGTTACTAAATTTCACACATTTGTCAATTACTATGAAATAAAACAACCTGCTTTTTGGGCATAAAGATTTGCTCATATAGATCTTCATAAAAGTTTGACAAGTATGTTTTCATAATTTATGTATTTCTATCTGGTTTAAATTTTTCTTCATAATATCAATGTTTTGATGTCTGGTAAATTTTTAACACTGGCTTAAGCTCACATGTGTCCAGTGATCACTGCTTCTCTCCAGGGTATTAATCCTCATGTGCAGTAAATCTGATACTAAAACACATCTGTCATGGAGTCTTTCCAAGGTGAATATTCTGATACATTGTATCTTGAACATTTCCTAAATGTTTTGTCAAATTCATAATCTTTTAAATGTTTCCTCTCCTGTACAGATGCTCTGAAGTTTATTAAGGCTGATGCAATGGTTTGAAGAATTACCTCACTCATTTTAACTAAAATTTACAAAGACTAGAAAAGACTCCAAGAGTCATAAAGGTTACATTTGCAAGGTTTCTCTTTAGTGTGAGTTCTGATTAGTGTTAAGGTAGAACACTGGCTGCTGGCCTTTCATACAAAGCTGACTGTGTTTGTAAGATTAAATATAAAGCAGAACTATAGGAAAACTAGAGAATTCCAGCAAGCTTCATAAAAAGGAGACTATTACATTTTGATTATAGCACATGAGTAGGTATTAACACATTTCTTAATCCTGAATGATTCTCCTTTTAATAATTAATCCCATTTGAATAATCAGTATTGCAGTATTACAGAGATAACAGAAAATTACATATAATTCAAACATAATATTGTATCCTTAAGTCTAAATTCTACCAAACTCTTTATTTTGCCTAAAAATAATCAAGGCATATTAAGTTAAAGAGGAGCAAATTAATTAGTTTCATTATTATAAAAACAAAGGGTAGAAAAGACATATATCTGTTCATCCTGGTCACTGGACACTTGTCCTCCTTAAAGATCAGTATGGACTAAGTAAGGTGGGGGGAGGAGGGGTTTCTTTAATACTTGATCAAAGTGAAAACTTACATTCTGAACTCACAGTGCTACCTCCGCTCCCTCTCTGCAACGTTTGCTTCCCATGTGCTTCTCCCACAGTTCTTTACCTCGAGCTCTGACCCACTGCTCCCAGACCAGTGCCTCCACTGGGAACTAGCCCTCAGCCTCCTCGTCATCAGGAATACCCCAGGAAGCTCTCTGGGTTGTAGTGTAATGAAGGCCATGGTGTCTCTCTCAATAAGACTGTAAGCTGTACAAGCAGGGACCTTTTACACCCCCAGAACCTTGCCACATATCTGCTATATAGAACATATTTATCTGTTTCTGAAGAATCTTATCCTATTTGAAGTCATGCAAATACCTTCAAAATTACTTTCTAGAAAATAGTTTATTTCATAAATATTAGAGACTATTTTAACTGCTTTGTTTCTTTGATCCCTCCAAGAATTAAAAAAAAAAACAGGACAGAAACACAGGTCAATGGCATTATGTGAATAACATTATTCAGTTACTTTTCTCTGAAATTTCTAACAGTTAAAAAGTGTTCACTCACATATTAACTGAACAAGTATTACTTTTAAGAAGTTAACATCTCTGCAATGTGGGAGCAAAAATGATTACTGTATCTTTTTTGGTATGAGTCATTAACATTTAACCTAAATATATGCTGAGAGTGCCTCCTAGGAAAACTTAACTTACCCTGACGTCAGTAGCGTCTCCATGCCTGATAATACTGGCCCAAGTGGCTGGCTCACTGTTGCTTTCAAAATAATGAAAGACCTTCAACACACGCTCCATTGCCCCAGGGGAACGTTCCACCCCAGTCCCCAGGTGAGTCTTGGTACTCGAATTTGGTGTGTGATTCAAGTTTGGATCAAGGTAAGCAGCTGCCATTATTTTGCTAGATGCTAGGTATCTGTCATATTCTGTAAGAGAAAAAGACAAATTTCAGTGTGCAATATTTGAAATCTACCATTAAAAATGTGATATACATTGATACTGATATTGACAACCTGCTCTATGTTCCCTCCCTGTGATATGTTATATGCACAAGGTGAGGCTGAGTGGGTCCTAACTACCAAGATAGTCAGTCTTCCCAGGCACTCAAAGCACCACCTGGCTCAAGGTAGCAAATAAACATTTGTTAAACTTATTATTAAAAAGTCAGGAGTCCTATTTCAGCTCTGTGGAAAATTCACTGTGCTAGCTATGAACAGTGTAACTTAACCACCCCACGACCCCTCTCACCCCCACTTTAAATCATAGCCTGGAAATTTCTGGGGAATCTCACAGGAAAGCCAAGTATGTTGATTTTGTTGCTTATTTTTAAAAACTTTTACATGATACAAGTTCTTTCTTCATATGATAAAAATTCAATGAGTAGTAGTTAAATGTACTAGGCACTGGTAATGAAAAAAGTTAGAACAAGGTCCTCTTGCTCAGTCAGACATGTAAGAGAGGAGGAGTCAGACGTGTCACGTAACGAAACAAACACAAAAAGCATAAACAGCTAAGTGTTTCAGTGAGATAAAAGGACTTCCATCTGAATGTGAGGGAACACTTGGGCAAGATTACAACTCTCACTGTGATAACTCAGAAACGCAGATTAAAAACCACCCAAACGACAACGCAGGAGCCGGACACGCACTGTAGACAGGGTGGGAAAGCGCGGTCATCGAGCTTGGTCTGACTGCCACACTGAACACCTCACCCCAACTCTTTCCAAGTGAAATACTTACTATGATTGACCCCATGCTGGGTGGAACATTAAGATTCAACAAATATCAAAGGACAAAAATTGTTCAAAGTATGTTCTGTGTCTGGCATTAAGCTGGACAAGATAACTAGAAAATCCCCAACTGCCTGAAAATTAAGCACTGCATTTCAAGTAACCCATTGGCCAAAAAGGAACTCAAAAGTGTTCTGAATCGAATGATACAATGAAAGGGAACATCAAAACTAGATGGACAGAGGGTTGTGCTTAGATTAAAATCTATACACTGAAGTATGTATGTTAGAAATGAAAACTGGAAATCAATGATCTAAATATCCATATCAAACAGTATAATTTAGAAACTGAACAAAATAAGTTATTTCTTTAAAAAGAATAATGCAACTGATAGACCTATGGCAAGACTAAGCAAGGAAAAAAAGAGAAAAGGCAGACACTGGCAATATTAAGGATGAAGGAGAACAGAAAAGAGAATATTAATAACAGTAAGAGATAATACAGAGTATCAAAATATTAATAACAGAATATTATGGACAACTTTATGCCAATGAATCTAAAAATTTACGTGCATGCACAATTCCTTGCCAAGTTTAACTATGCAAAAACTGAAACAATATAAAATCTAAACAGATCTATTCTATTAAAAATAGTCAATTTGTAATAAAAATTCTTCTACAAAATATATGAATTATTCCAACAATTTAAAAAAGAAGTACATTAATCTTACAGAAATTCTTCCAGAGAATAGGGAACAATCCTGGCTTGTTTCATGAGACTAACAAAAAACAGTGACACAAAACCTGACAAGGACAACATGAGTCATAAAGGGCACAAAATCAGTCTTTCTTATAAACACTAGTAAAAATCGCAACGAAGTACTAGCAAATTTAATCAGGCAATATTTAAAAATAATGTATCATGACCAAGAGGAATTCATTTGAGGAATGCAAAGGTGGTTAAACATTCAAAAAGCAATGTTTATATGAGCTTTACTCATCATAGCCAAAACGTGGAAACAATGGAGATGCCCTTCAGCAAGTGAATAAACAAACTGCAGCCATCCAGATAATGGAGTATTCAGTGCTACAGTTCAGCGCTTTCATCAAAACCCTATTTGTGCAACATTTCCACGGAGTCTTTCTGGACTTTGCAAACCATCTACATGTCATTCTGTTAACAACCACCCTCCTTCCCTACGGCTGGTATTCATATCTGTCGTTTTATTAGTCTTGAGGATTCTGAGATCCTGGCATCTGGGTCACCACTTTGGAAGTCACAAAACCATGGTCTGGCCACTGTGAAGGGAGGTCTCTCAACTATGGGATGAGAAGTCCCAAGGGGGCTGCTTTCTACTACCCTGTTTCCAAACAATTAATGGAACTCTGTGGTTCTGTACTTGTTTCTGACCCATGGCTAAAGTTACACAATTAGGACTGCCAATTCTGCATGTCTCTACATGAAAAGAGCGCCTCACTCCCCTAACCACAGAAAGGCAGGCTTTTATAGGGTTTTGTTAATTGTAACTATAATCTGTGGCCAGTTGTATATATATATTTTTGCTTTTTGTGCAACTTGACGATTCATTTTTTTTTTAATTTTGGTATCATTAATATGCAATTGCATGAGCAACACTGTAGTTACTAGATTCCTCGCATTATCAAGTCCCCACCACATACCCCATTACAGTCACTGTCAATCAGTATAGTAAGATGCTACAGTGTCACTACTTGTCTTCTCTGTGCTATACTGCCTCCCCGTGACCCCCCTACATTATGTGTGCTAATCGTAATGCCCCTTTTTCCCCCTTATCCCTTCCTTCCCACCCATCCTCCCCAGTCCCTTTCCGTTTGGTAACTGTTAGCCCATTCTTGGGTTCTTTGAGTCTGCCACTATTTTGTTCCTTCGGTTTTTTCTTTGTTCTTATACTCCACAGGTGAGTGAAATCATTTGGTACTTGTCTTTTTCCACCTGGCTTATTTCACTGAGCATAATACCCTCTAGCTCCATCCATGTTGTTGCAAATAGTAGGATTTGTTTTCTTCTTATGGCTGAATAATATTCCATTGTGTATATGTACCACTTTTCTTTATCCATTCATCTACTGATGGACACTTAGGTTGCTTCCATTTCTTGGCTATTGTAAATAGTGCTGCAATAAACATAGGGGTGCATCTGTCCTTTCAAATTGGGCTGCTGCATTCTTAGGGTAAATTCCTAGGAGTGGAATTCCTGGGTCAAATGGTACTTCTGTTTTGAGTTTTTTGAGGAACCTCCATACTGCTTTCCACAATGGTTGAACTAATTTGCAGTCCCACCAGCAGTGTAGGAGGGTTCCCTTTTCTCCACATCCTCGCCAACATTTGTTGTTGTTTGTGTGTTGGATGTTGGCCATCCTCACTGGTGGGAGGTGATGTCTCATTGTGGTTTTAATCTGCATTTCTCTGATGATTAGCGATGTGGAGCATCTTTTCATGTGCCTGTTGGCCATCTGAATTTCTTCTTTGGAGAAGTGTCTATTCATATCCTCTGCCCATTTCTTAATTGGATTGTTTGCTTTTTGTGTGTTGAGGTGCGTGAGCTCCTTGGATATTTTGGATGTCAACCCCTTATCGGATATGTCATTTATGAATATATTCTCCCAGAGCCAGTTGTATATTTTAAAACTTTTCAAGATTAACCAGTCATAGGCATCTGCTACTTGTACATACTACAGAATGTCTTTTTTTTTAAAAAACTATCACAGAGGAGGAAATAAAAGATTTAAAAAACAAACTGGGAAGGAGGACTTCCGGGAAGATGGCAGTGTGAGCAGGGCGGCAGAAATCTCCTCCCAACACTATATTTATCTACGAAAACACAGAAAATACATCTATTCCTAAAAGAGAGACGAGAATACACAGGAAAGCGCACAGCGTGCAACTACACCCGAGAGGACTCGGCACCCCAAGAGGCGGGTAAGATCCGGAGCCGCGACCCGGCGGGACCCGAGCCCTCCCCCACCCCAGCGCACCGGCGGGAGGAGAGGATTCAGAGCCGGGAGGGAGTGGAAGCACACCCCGCGAAGTAGCCAGCCCCGGTGATCTGCGCGGGGAGCGCTGACCCACATTGCGCAGTGCAGCGGAGATTGGAGAGACAGAGGGGCAGGATCTGAGCGGGGAACGCACCAGGGTGCTTGCAGCCGGCTCCGGGAAGGAAAAAAAAAGTGCGCGCTTTCCTCAGCGGTCTTAAAGAGACAGGAGCCCAGCGGAGGAGCCGGATCACCCCAGCACACTCAGCCCAGCAGGCTGGGAGTCCTGGGGAGTTTCAGACGCCTTAGCTGGCGACTGAGGAAGCGTAGCCATACTTAACACTTCTCACTGAGATCAACAGCCTCCTATTCGTTCCCACCCCTGCCAGAGCGATAAAGGGCCCTGCGGAGCGGCACAGTCACAGCTGTGGAATAGGGGGCAATAGCGCCACCTAGAGCATTCCCACAGAAACTACGTCCGGTGGGTATTTTTTTGTTGTTTTTTTTGTTTTGTTTTGTTTTTTGTTTTGTTTTTGTTTTTTCTTTTCCTTCTTTTTTTCCTTTTTTTTCTTTCTTTATTTTTTTTTCTTTTTTTCTTTTTTTCTCTTTTTTTTTCTTCTCTTTTTAAAGTCTTAAAGAGCCCAGCTGACATACGTGGCAACTGTCAGTGACCAAATTATACAGCCATGAAAAGACAGAGGAATATGGTTCAGACCAAAATCAACCAGACAACCCCAGAGAGGGAGTCTGAAGGGATGGAAATGCACAGCCTCCCTGAAAAAGAATTTAGAATAAAAGTCATAACCATGCTGATGGACCTACAGAGAAATGTGCAAGAGCTGAGGGAGGAAGTGAGGGAACTGAGGAAAGACAAAGCAGAAATCAGACAAGCGATCGACGGGCTTAACAGCAGAATGGATGAGATGCGAGAGACTGTTAATGGAATAGAAAACAGAGAACAGGAGTACAGAGCAGCTGAGGCAGAGAGAGATAAAAGGATTTCTAGGAATGAAAGAATATTAAGAGAACTGTGTGACCAATCCAAACGGAACAATATTCGCATTATAGGAGTACCAGAGGAAGAAGAGAGAGAAAAAGGGATAGAAAGTGTCTTTGAAGAAATAATTGCTGAAAACTTTCCCTCGCTGGGGAAGGAAGTAGTCTCGCAGTCCACCGAAGCTCATAGATCTCCCAACAGAAGGGACCCAAGGAAGACAACACCAAGACACATAATAATTAAGATGGCAAAGATCAAAGATAAAGACAGGGTATTAAAGGCAGCTAGAGAGAGAAAAAAGATCACCTACAAAGGAAAACCCAGCAGACTATCATCAGACTTCTCAACAGAAACCTTACAGGCCAGAAGAGAATGGCATGATATATTTAACGTTATGAAACAGAAGGGCCTCGAACCAAGAATATTGTATCCAGCACGATTATCATTTAAATATGATGGAGGGATTAAACAATTTCCAGATAAACGAAAGTTAAGAGAGTTTGCCTCTCATAAACCACCACTACAGGATATCTTAAATGGACTGCTCTAGATGGAAGCACACCTAAGGCTAAAAGATGTCACCAGAGAAAATAAAATCATAGCAAAGAAAGCAGACCATCCAAATACTAACTAAAGGCAAAGAATAAAACACCTATTATAGAAAGAATGGAGGAGGAGGAATAAGAAGGGAGAGAAAGAAAGAAACATCAGACTGTGTTTACAATAACTTAACAAGAAAGTTAAGTTAGAATGTTAGATAGTAAAGAAGCAACCCTTGAACCCTTGGTAACCACGAATCTAAAGCCAGCAATGGCAATAAGTACATACCTATCAATAATCACTCAAAATGTAAATGGACTGAATGCACCAATCAAAAGACACAGAGTAACAGAATGGATAAAAAAGCAAGACCCATCTATATGCTGCCTACAAGAAACTCACCTCAAATCCAAAGATATACACAGACTAAAAGTGAAGGGATGGAAAAAGATATTTCATGCAAACAACAAAGAGAAAAAAGCAGGTGTTGCAGTACTTGTATCAGACAAAATAGACTTCAAAACGAAGAAAGTAGCAAGAGATAAAGAAGGACATTACATAATGATAAAGGGGTCAGTCCAACAAGAAGATATAACCATTATAAATGTATATGCACCCAACACAGGAGCGCCAGCATATGTGAGACAAATACTAACAGAATTAAAGGAGGAAATAGACAGCAATGCATTCATCTTAGGAGACTTCAACACACCACTCACTCCAGAGGACAGATCAACCAGACAGAAAATAAGTAAAGACACAGAGGCACTGAACAACACACTAGAACAGATGGACCTAACAGACATCTACAGAACTCTACACCCAAAAGCAACAGGATACACATTCTTCTCAAGTGCACAGGGAACATTTTCCAGAATAGACCACATACTAGGCCACAAAAAGAACTTCAGTAATTTCAAAAATATTGAAATCCTACCAAACAACTTCTCAGATCACCAAGGTATAAAACTAGAAATAAATTTTAGAAAGAAATCAAAAAAGCTCACAAATACATGGAGACTTAACAACACTCTCCTAATTAATCAATGGGTTAACGACCAAATCAAAACAGAAATCAAAGACTATATGGAGACTAATGACAACAACAACACAAAGCCACAACTTCTGTGGGACGCAGCAAAGGCAGTTCTAAGAGGAAAGTAAATTGCAATACAGGCCTATTTAAAGAAGGAAGAACATTCCCAAATGAATAGTCTAAAGACACAATTACTGAAATTGGAAAAAGAAGAACAAATGAGGCCCAAAGTCACCAGAAGGAGGGACATAATAAAGATTAGAGAAGAAATAAATAAAATTGAGAAGAATAAAACAATAGAAAAAATCAATAAAACCAAGAGCTGGTTCTTTGAAAAAATAAACAAAATAGATAAACCCCTAGCCAGACTCATTAAGAGAAAAAGAGAATCTACACACATAAACACAATCAGAAATGAGAAAGGAAAAATCACGACGGACCCCACAGAAATACAAAGAATCATAAGAGAATATTATGAGAATCTATATGCTAACAAGCTGGAAAACATAGAAGAAATGGACAACTTCTTAGAAAAATACAACCTTCCAAGACTGACCAAGCAAGAAACAGAAAAACTAAACAGACCAATCACCAGCAATGAAATTGAATCAGTAATCAAAAAACTACCCAAGAACAAAACCCCTGGGCCTGATGGATTCACCTCTGAATTCTACCAGACATATAGAGAAGAAATAACACCGATTCTCCTTAAAGTTTTCCAAAAAATAGAAGAGGAGGGAATACTTCCAAACTCATTCTATGAAGCCAGCATCACTCTAATACCAAAACCGGGCAAAGACCTCACCAAAAAAGAAAATTACAGACCAATATCCCTGATGAACGTAGATGCAAAAATACTCAACAAAATATTAGCAAACCGAATTCAAAAATACATCAAGAGGATCATACACCATGATCAAGTGGGATTCATCCCAGGGATGCAAGGATGGTACAACATTCGAAAATCCATCAACATCATCCACCACATCAACAAAAAGAAGAACAAAAACCACATGATCATCTCCATAGATGCTGAAAAAGCATTTGACAAAATTCAGCATCCATTCCTGATTAAAACTCTCAACAAAATGGGTATAGACGGCAAGTACCTCAACATCATAAAGGCTATATATGACAAACCCACAGCTAACATCATACTTAACGGCGAGACGCTGAAAGCTTTTCATCTAAGATCGGGAACAAGACAGGGATGCCCACTCTCTCCACTGTTATTCAACATAGTACTGGAGGTCCTAGCCACAGCAATCAGACAAAACAAAGACATACAAGGCATCCAGATTGGTAAAGAAGAAGTCAAATTGTCACTATTTGCAGATGACATGATACTGTACATAAAAAACCCTAAGATTCCATTCCAAAACTACTAGAACTAATATCTGAATTCAGCAAAGTTGCAGGATACAAAATTAACACACAGAAATCTGTTGCTTTCCTATACACTAATGATGAACTAACAGAAAGAGAAATCAGAAAAACAATTCCATTCACAATTGCATCAAAAAGAATAAAATACCTAGGAATAAACCTAACGAAGGAAGTGAAAGACCTGTACTCTGAAAACTACAAGACACTCCTAAGAGAAATTAAAGAGGACACTAACAAATGGAAATGCATCCCATGCTCTTGGCTAGGAAGAATAAATATTGTCAAAATGGCTATACTACCTAAAGCAATCTACAGATTCAATGCAATCCCTATCAAACTACCAACAGCTTTCTTCAATGAACTGGAACAAATAATTCTAAAATTCATATGGAACCACAAAAGACCCCGAATAGCCAAAGCAATCCTGAGAAGGAGGAATAAAACAGGGGAATTACACTCCCTGACTTCAAGCTCTACTACAAAGCCACAGTAATCAAGACAATTTGGTATTGGCACAAAAACAGACCCACAGACCAGTGGAACAGAATAGAAAATCCAAACATTAACCCAAACATATACAGTCAATTAATATTTGATAAAAGTGCCTTGGATATACAATGGGGAGATGACAGCCTCTTCAGCAGCTGGTGTTGGAAAAACTGGACAGCTACATGTAAGAGAATGAAACTGGACTACTGTCTAGCCCCATACACAAAGGTAAACTCAAGGTGGATCAAAGACTTGAATGTAAGTCATGAAACCATAAAACTCTTAGAAAAAAACATAGGCAAAAATCTCTTGGACATAAACATGAGCAACTTCTTCATGAACATATCTCCCCGGGCAAGGGAAACAAAAGCAAAAATGAACAAGTGGGACTATATCAAGCTGAAAAGCTTCTGTACAGCAAAGGACACCATCAGTAGAACAAAAAGACATCCTACAGTATGGGAGAATATATTCATAAAAAACGTATCTGATAAAGGGTTGACATCCAAAATATATAAAGAACTCATGCACCTTAACAAACAGAAAGCAAATAATCCAATTAAGAAATGGGCAGAGGACATGAATAGACACTTCTCCAAAGAAGAAATTCAGATGGCCAACAGGCACATGAAAAGATGCTCCACATCGCTAATCATCAGAGAAATGCAGATTAAAACCACAATGAGATATCACCTCACACCAGTGAGGATGGCCAACATCCAAAACACAAACAACAACAAATGTTGGCGAGGATGTGGAGAAAAGGGAACCCTCCTACACTGCTGGTGGGACTGCAAATTAGTTCAACCATTGTGGAAAGCAGTATGGAGGTTCCTCAAAATCTCAAAATAGAAATACCATTTGACCCAGGAATTCCACTGCTAGGAATTTACCCTAAGAATGCAGCAGCCCAATTTGAAAAGGACAGATGCACCCCTATGTTTATTGCAGCACTATTTACAATAGCCAAGAAATGGAAGCAACCTAAGTGTCCATCAGTAGATGAATGGATAAAGAAGATGTGGTACATATACACAATGGAATATTATTCAGCCATAAGAAGAAAACAAATCCTACCATTTGCAACAACATGGATGGAGCTAGAGGGTATTATGCTCAGTGAAATAAGCCAAGCCGAAAAAGACAAGTATCAAATGATTTCACTCATATGTGGAGTATAAGAACAAAGAAAAAAACTGAAGGAACAAAACAGCAGCAGACTCACAGAACCCAAGAACGGACTAATAGTTACCAAAGGGAAAGGGACTGGGGAAAATGGGCGGGAAGGGAGGGATAAGAGGGAAAAAGGGGCATTACGATTAGCAGATGTAATGTTGGGGGGGCACGGGGAGGGCAGTACAACTCAGAGAAGACAAGTAGTGATTCTATAGCATCTCACTACGCTGATGGACAGTGACTGTAATGGGGTTGGTGGGGTGGACCTGATGAAGGGGTAGTTTAATAATCGTTATATTGCACATGTAATTGTAAATTAATGATAATAAAATAAATTATATTTAAAAAAATAATAATAATAAAAAAACTGGTTTTACATGACTTAGACCCGTTCTCCTCAAACTACCTGTGGTAAAGGATAAGTCTGTTTTGTTTTCATCTTTAACGTGTCACACACAGACCAACACTTTAGTAAAACAGAGTGAAAAGGAATTTCTAAAATCATGAAATTTAAAAATAAAAGACATACAAAAGCCAAGCACAAAACTTCTGTCATTTGTCAGTTAACTAAAATCACTGTCACATTGCTATGCCGGTTTCTCAATGCTTACACCGGATTCTACCAAAATACTATTTGTCCTGGACTGTTAACAGTTCCCACACCCAGGCCAACCTGCTGACCACACTGGGCCAAGTCCTGGCTCAGGCCCCTGGGTGCTAACTTCCCAGCAACACCGCCCAGCTTCAAGCACCACTACTGCCAAGAGTTCAAGTGCTGCACGGACTGGGGATACAGACCGCACGCCAAGCCCAGAGCTGCGGGGCTCCTCTGATTAACACCGGAAATACCCCAAAGGTTCTTGGCGCCTGTTTCTTCTCCTGGAAGAAGTAGGGCAGTCCTGAGTAAGGGTGCAAGCAGACAAGGTGTCAACAGACCTTGGAGTTGACCCCGACGCTCACCCCACAGTCTGATGTAAATGCTCCATAAAAAAGTAGAGAAGTATGAGGACATAAAAAACTCTTACTCCAGAGCTTCCCAGTTTATACTCACTGAACCATACTAAGATCCCACCAAGAAAGCAACCTCAATAATGCTCGAATGCTGGCCATTTAATAGAACTTGAGATGCTTGTCAGCATACAGGAGAAGCAAAGAATGCAAACTGGTGCAGCTCATCTTGTTAAAAATGAAGAGTAAGCCTGTTTGGAAAAGTTTTTAAGAACTTGGTAATGATCCTAAAGTAAATCTTTCAACTAGACTGGTGTAAAAGTTTTCTTCTCCCAAGTTTTGTTCTTTTACACAGATTTGGGTTTATTTTCTCATGAAAAGTCTAACCCAAATATTCTAAATTTCCTATATTGATTTTATTAAACAGAGAGGCTAACATCAAATCACTTAAATGTTTAATAGTACAATATCAATGTGTGGCAGTGTATTTATACTTTCCAAAAGTAGCTGTAACAGTATCTCCCATTCTCTAAGTACTTCTTCTAACATGGCTTTGATGACTTTTCAAGAGGTGCAGTCTGTGTTCCTTTCCCTGGAATCCAGGTGGTTTTCTGACTAGGCAAGAACCATCCTAAGTTAGGTCATAAAAGCTGATACCAAGAAAAAAGAAAGAAAAGGCAACCTGGGGCCCCTTGGTTCTCTGAGAGTGCTCAAGCACGGGTTCCAGCCAGCACACAACACAGGTGCGCGAGCCGCCTGAGAACAGGGCTTGAAGCTCCGAGAACCACAGCCAGGGCTGGGCTTCCCGCTGACAGCCAGCATCCCCTGCTGAGCCATGTGGGGGAGCATCCTGAAAGTGCACTGGCTGCCAGCTGTGCTGCCCCAGCTGACGCCACATGCAGAGAAACAAGCTGTCCCTATTGAGCCCTGTCCAGATTAAAGATCTGAACAAAATAAAAAATTCTTGGCTCTTGCTTTGCACAGGTGTGCAGGACCATAAGATAACCCACTAAAAAGTAGTCTGAACAGTGCCTGCCTTCTTGGCCCCACTGCATTAACTAAAAACACAGAATGAGCATGTTTTCCTTGCCTTGGCAAACCGTCACACTCCTTCCTACACGGGTCAGCTTCCAACATTTTATCCTTTGTACATTCAACGTCATGAAATATCTAAAAGCTCCTCTGATGGTAACATTCTTACCATGTCACTTCCTCAGGGACACCTTTTTTGTCATAACTGTCTTCTTCATTTATGTCACTAAGTTCACCTTTACTAAGTTCCTTTGGCTTCTTATCTAGATGCCTGGATCAACAAGTAAACATTCCTGCAGCCAGCTCTTTTTTCCTGTAAACTCCATTCATGTTCAGGTAGAATCCTGCGAAGTTATTTGCACAATATAGCAGAAATTTCTGCCCCACTGCACACTTACTGCTGGGTTACTTCCTGCCATGATGACTCAATTTTTCATTTGCATCATCTCCAGGTGCCGCATCATTAGCCTGTCCAAAGACCACCCATAGTATTTAAAAGTTGAAATAACTCCTTGGCCCACTTGCTGAAGTAGTGAAATTCTGTTTGTTGGTTCATACCATAGCTTCAGGCAAACGAGGTCTCCTCTCATTTTTGTTACTCAGTTACCATTTTCAAATCTAATCACATCCTATTTCACTTCGAGTGTTGCTTTCTGTTTCAATTCTGCATTTCATCTATTTTGGAAAATTCCCTCTCTTAGTTATCCATTTTTTAAAAATGCCACATGGGCTTATCACTGTGAAACAAGGAGGCAACACAACTATGCACTGTGCTGTCTGTGTATAAACTGAGTAGCAGGTGCACAATGACCAGTCTCTGTGACCAACAAACTTTGAAAGAAATGACATGACTGGTCACTGATCACAATTCCCATCTATTATTTCTGCAGTCATCTGGAGACAGTTTGTACCCTAGGTATCCCAGTTAATATAAATGGTAACTGAAATGTGAACATTTCTGTTCAAGGACTATTATTATTTAACTGACCCATGGAAACTGAAATTTGTGCAGAACAGGAGCAAGCAAAGCATGGACCATCTTTATAACAATTCAATTAGTGTCTTTATAAAAAATAGTTTTTTTTACCAGATAATATGACAAATTATGTAAATCTACATTTTATTTGAATCATCACTGTAAAAGATTTTAATGTTGTATTTCTGACAATATGGGTATTATTTCTAATTAACATTCAGACCTTAAAAGTAATTGGTGAATAAATTTTGAAGACTTAAAAAAATCCTAAAGAAATCAAGAATGGCAAAATATAGAGGCAATTATACTGAATTACTACTCATAGTCTCACTTATATTCTTGCCTATTTATGCATACTTATTTTTTATAAAGCCATACTAAATTGCTGATAAAACAAATGGATTTTCAATCAAAAGTTAAAACTATCATAACCTACTTGCATGTATCTAAACTCAGACACACAGAGGTATATTAAAATTACTAAAAAAGAAAAGGCTATGAATAATAAGGAAAAACAACAGTTCAAAAGACTTGATATACACTAGCTACCTGTGACAGTCCACTGATGGCCACTGGACAACACTGCAATCTGTCCCCTTACATAAAAGGAGGAAAACCTAGAAATAATTAGAAATACTATTTTCTATATATCTAACTAACTCCATTCCTAAAACAAATGTTGAAGAGATCTTCTTTTGGGATCCAGATGGAGAACAGATCTTTTCCTTTCTTAATATGATAACTGCAGTAACTTTTTTTTATTAAGGTATCATTGACATACAATGTTATGAATGTTTCACATGAGCAACACTATGGTTACAACATTCACCCTTATTATCAAGTCAACCCCCACACCCAACTGCAGTCACTGTCCATCAGCATAGTAAGATGCTACTGGGTCACTACTTGTCTTCTCTGTGCTATCCTGCCTTCCCCCATTACCCCCCTAACATTATGTGTGATAATCGTAATGCCCCTTAATATCCCTTTCTCCCTCCCTCCCCACTTAGCCACCCCTCCCCTTTCCCTTTGGTAACCACTAGTCCATTCTTGGAGTGTGAGTCTGCTGCTGTTTTGTTCCTTCAGTTTTGCTTTGTTGTTATGCTCCACAAATGAGGGAAATCATTTGGCACTTGTTTTTCTCCGCCTGGCTTATTTCACTGAGCATAATATCCTCCAGCTCCATCCATGCTGTTGCAAATGGTAGGATTTGTTTTTTTTCTTATGGCTGAATAATATTCCATTCTGCATATGTATCACAACTACTTTATCCATTCATCTACTGATGGACATTTAGGTTGCTTCCGTATCTTGGCTACTGTAAATAGTGTTGCGATAAACGTAAGGGTCCATGTGTCTTTTTGAATCTGGGATCTTGTTTTTTGGCGGTAAATTCCTAGAAGTGGAATTCCTAGGTCAAATAGTATTTCTATTTTTAGATTTTTGAGAAACCTCCATATTGCATTCCACAATGGGTGAATGAACTTACATTCCCACCACCAGTGTAGTAGGGTAGAAAGGGTTCCCCTTTCTCTGCATCCTTGCCAGCATTTGTTGTTTTCTTGACTTTTGGACATTGGCAATCCTAACTGCTATGAGGTGATATCACATTGTAGTTTTGATTTGAATTTCCCTGATGATTAGTGATGTGGAGCATCTTTTCATGTGCCTGTCGGCCATCTGTATTTCTTCTTTGGAGAAGTGTCTATTCAGATCCTCCACCCATTTTTAATGGGGGTATTTGCTTTTTGGGTGTTGAGGTGTGTGAGCTCTTAATGTATTTTGGATGTTATTAACCCGTTATCATATAATTCATTTACAATTATATTCTCCCATACTGTAGGATGCCTTTTTGTTCTGCTGATGGTGTCCTTTGCTGTAAGGAAGCTTTTTAGTTTGACCTACTTATTTAGTAGTCCTACTTGTTCATTGTTGAGTTTCTCTCCCTTGCCCGAGGAGATATGTTCAGAAAAAGTTGCTCATGCTTATATTCAAGAGATTTTTACCTGTGTTTTCTTCTATGAGTTTTATGGTTTCATGACTTACATTCAGCTCTTTAATCCATTTCTAGTTTATTCTTGTGTATGGAGTTAGACAATAACCAGTTTCATTCTCTTACATGTAGCTGGCAAGTTCTGCCAAAACCATTTGTTAAAGGGGCTGTCATTTCCCCATTGTTTGTCCATGGCTCCTTTGTCATATATTAATTGACCATATATGCTTGGGTTTATATCTGGACTCTACAGTTTGCTCCATTGATCTATGGGTCTGTTCCTGTACCAGTACCAAATTGTCTTTATTACTGTGACTTTGTAGTAGAGCTAGAAGTTGGGGAACATAATCCCTCAGCTTTATTCTTCCTTCTCAGTATTGCTTTGACCATTCAGGGTTTTCATGGTTCCATTCGAATTTTACAACTATTTGTTCTAGTTCGTTGAAGAGTGCTGTTGGTATTTTGATAGGGATTGCATTGAATCTGTAGATTGCTTTGGGCAGGATGGCCGTTGGGACAATATTAATTCTTCCTATCCATGAGCAGGGGATGTATTTCCATTTATTGGTGTCTTCTTTAATTTCTCTCATGAGTGTCTTGTAGTTTTCAGGGTATAGGTCTTTCACCTCCTTGGTTAGGTTTACTCCTAGGTATTTTATTCTTTTTGATGCAATCTTGAATGGAATTGTTTTCCTGATTTCTCTTTCTGCTACTTCAGCATTTGTGTATAGGAATGCAACAGATTTCTGTGTATTAATTTTGTATCTTGCAACTTTGCTGAATTCAGTCATTAGTTCTAATAGTTTTGGGGTGGATTCTTTAGTGTTTTTTATGTACAATATCATGTCATCTGCAAACAGGGACAGTTTAACTTCTTCTTTACCAATCTGGGTGTCTTTTCTCTGTGTTGTCTGATTGCCGTGGCTAGGACCTCCAGTACTATGTTGAATAATAGTGGGGAGAGTGGGCATCCCTGTCTTGTTCCTGATCTTAGATGACAAGCTTTCAGCTTTTCACTGTTAAGTATGATGTTGGCTGTGGTTTTGTCATATATGGCCTTTATTATGTTGAGGTACTTGCCCTCTATACCCATTTTCTTGAGTTTTTATCATGAATGGATGTTGAATTTTGTTGACTGCTGCTTCAGCATCTATGGAAAAGATCATGTGGTTTTTGTCCCCTTTTTTGTTGATGTAGTGTATTACGTTGATGAATTTTCAAATATTGTACCATCCTTGCATCCCTGGAATAAATCCTACTTGATCATGAAAGATGATCTTTTTGATGTATTTTTTAATTTGGTTTGCTAAGTTTGTTTAGGATTTTTGCATCTATGTTCATCAGGGATATTGGTGTGTAATTTTCTTTCTTTGTGGTGTTTTTGAGTGGTTTTGGTATTAGAGTGATACTGGCCTCATATAAAAGGCGTTTGGAAGTATTCCCACCACTTCTACTTTTTGGAAAACTTTAAGGAGGATGGGTATTAGGTCTTACTAAATGTTTCATAAAATTCAGCAGTGAAGCCATCTGGTTCAGGAGTTTTGTTCTTAGGTAGGTTTTTGATTACCAGTTCAATTTCGTTGCTGGTAATTGGTCTGTTCAGATTTTCTGTTTCATCCTGAGTCAGTCTTAGAAGGTTGTGTTTTTCTAGAAAGTTGTCCATTTCTTCTAGGTTATCCAATTTGTTAGCATATAATTTTTCATAGTATTCTCTAATAATTCTTTGTATTTCTGTGGTGTCCAAAGTGATTTTCCCTTTCTCATTTCTGATTCTGTTTATGTGCATAGACTCTCTTTTTTTCTTAATAAGTCTGGCTAGGGGTTATCTATTTTGTTTATTTTCTTGAAGAACCAGCTCCTACCTTCATTGATTCTTTCTACTGTTTTATTCTTCTTGATTTTATTTACTTCTGCTCTGATCCTTATGTCCCTTCTTCTGCTGACTGTGGGCCTCATTTTTCTTCTTTTTCTAGTTTTATTAATTGTGCATTTAGACTGTTCATTTGGGATTGTTCTTCTTTCTTGAGGTTAATCTGTATTGCAATATACTTCCCTCTTAGAATGGCCTTTCCTGCATCCCACAGGTTTTGAGGTGCTGAGTTATTGTTTTCATTTGTCTCCATGTATTGCATGATCTCTGTTGTTATATGGTCATTGACCCATCGATTATTTAGGAGCATGTTGTTAAGCCTCCATGTGTTTGTGGGCTTTTTTGTTTTCTTTGCATAATCTGTTCTATTGTCATACCTTTGTGGTATGAGATGCTGGTTGTACAATTTCAATCCTGAATTTACTGAGGCTCTTCTTCTGGCCTAGTGTGTGATCTATTCTGCAAAATGTTCGTCTGCACTTGAGAAGAATACGTATCCTGCTTCTTTTGGGTGCAGTGTTCTGTAGATGTCTGTTAGGTCCATCTGTTCTAATGTGTTGTTCAGTGCCTCTGTCTCCTTACTTATTTTCTGTCTGGTTGATATGTCCTTCGTAGTGAGTGGTGTGCTGAACTCTCTTAGAATGAATGCATTGCATTCTAGAATGAATGCATTGCATTCTATTTCCCCCTTTAATTATGTTAGTATTTGTTTCACATATTTAGGTGCTCCTATGTTGGGTGCATTGATATTTACAATGGTTATATCCTCTTGTTGGATTGACTCCTTTATCATTATGTAATGTCCTTCTGTGTCCTTTGTTACTTACTTTGTTTTGAGGTCTATTTTGTGTGATGATGCAACTCCTGCTTTTTTCTCCCTATTATTTGCATGAAATATCTTTTTCCATCCCTTCACTTTTACTCTGTTTATGTCTTTGGGTTTCATGTGAATTTCTTGCAGGCCGCATATAGATGGGTTTTGTTTTTTTATCCATTCTGTAACTCTATGTGTTTTGATTGGTGCATTCAGTCCATTTACATTTAGAGTGATTATTGACAGATATGTACTTACTGCCACTGCTGGCTTTTGATTCTTGGTTACCAAGGGCAGCTTCTTCACTATCTAACAGTCTAACTTAACTTGCTTAGTCTGCTATTTCAAGCACAATCTAAAGGTTCTTTTTTTTTTCTCCCTTCTTTTTCTTCCTCCTCCACTCTTTATATATTAGGTGCCATATTCTGTACTTTTTGTGTATCTGTTGACTGACTCTATGGGTAGTTAACTTTGCATTTGCTTAGTAATTAATTGGTCTACTTCCTTTACTATGGCTTTATTTTCTCTGATGAAAGCTATTTAGCCTTAGAACACTTCCATCTATAGCAGGCCATCCAAAAATACAATGTAGAGATGGTTTGTGGGAGATAAATTCCCTCAACTTTTGCTTATCTGGAAATTGTTTCATCCCTGCTTCAAATTTAAATAATAATCTTGTCAGGTAGAGTATTCTTGGTTCGAGGCCCATCTGTTTCATTGCATCAAATGTAGCACGCCATTCCTTTCTGGCCTGTAAGGCTTCTGCTGAGAAGTCTGCTGATAGCCTGATGGGGTTTCCTTTGTATGTGATCTTTCTTCTCTCTCTGGCTGTTTTTAATATTCTGTCCTTGTCCTTGATCTTCACCATTTTATTATTATACATCTTGATGTTGTCTTCCTTGGGTCCCTTGTGTTGGGAGATCTGTGCACCTCCATGGCCTGACAGAATATTTCCTTCCCCAGAATGGGGAAGTTTTCAGCAATTACTTCCTCAAAGAGACTTTCTATCCCTTTTTCTCTCTTCTTCTTCTGGTACCCCTATAACGTGAATATTGTTCCGTTTGGATTGGTTGCACAGTTATCTTATGGTTCTTCCCTTCCTAGAGATCCTTTTTTCTCTCTGTGCCTCAGCTTCTTTCTATTCCTGTTCTCTAATTTCTATTTCATTCACCGCCTTCTCTGCCTCATCTAATCTGCTTTTAAATCCCTCCATTGTATGTGTCATTTCAGATACTGTATTTTCCTAAGTTTCTGTCTCTTTCTTCAAGTCCTCCCTAAGATCTTGAATATTTTTCTGTAGCTCCATGAGCATGTTTATGATTTGTATTATGAAATCTTTATCAAGAAGATTGGTGATTTCAGTTTCATTCAGCCCTCTTTCTGGTGTTCAAGGAACTTTAGTTTGTACCAGATTCTTCTACCATTTCATATGTCTAATAATTATTACAGAACAATAACTTTGTGCAGGTGGCCCCCTCTTGTGCCCAGAAGCTCTACTCTCTTGAGCTGCCCAGCACCTGGAGCAATGGTGGGGGTTGCAGGTGAGCGGCACAGGTGCCTGCCAGGAGAAAAGAGCTCTTTCCTGCTCCCTGGCTACAGCACCTTTGTCTACTGTCAGGGCCAGTGGGCCGAGCACACAGGGACGAGCCTCTGCATTATGCCCGTGTAGCTGCCTTAGGCAGTGCCACCCTCCAGCTGGCCTGTCGAGATGGTGGGGGCAGCTGGTTTCAAACTGTGCCAGCTGGAAGGAAGGAGTGGCAGGCTGCAACTGCAGTTCGGGGGGGGGGGGGGCTTGGTGCTGTGTCACTAGCCAGAAAGATAGATCACCAGAAGCTCCTGAAAGTTCCCAACCTGCTGGGCTGAGTGTGCCAGGACAATTTTGTACACCTGCCCTTTCTGAGCAGCAAGCTCTGTTTAATCCTTGACCTTTTAGCACCCCTCTCACTATTGGCAAGTCTTTCAACGTGCCTGCCTTTCTTTTGTTCCAGAGAGGCCAGTTGTGGGTACTGTTGTCCACAAGCAGTTGGAATCTCAGTCTTTCCGAGTATTCTGCCTGTCTTTTCTTTCTAACCCAACTCATCTCCAGAGCACCGTGTAATGTGCAGATCTCTAGGGGTGGCTGTTCAGCAGTCCTGGGCTTCTACTCCCTCCTAGCTCTGTTTCTCTTCCTCCTACCAGTGAGCTGGGGTATGCAGAGAGCTTGGGTCCCACCAGATCATGGCTTTGCTACTTTACCCTTTTCCATGAAGTCTTCTCTTTTCCCCAGATGTAGGCAGTCTGTTGCAGTCTTCTTTCTGGTCACTCTTTCAGGATTAGTTGTATTTTCTGTATTTTCATGTTACATGTGGTTTTGGGAGGAGGTTTCTGTCTCACTTCTCATGCCACCATCTTTTCTTCAGTTTTAACTATAGTTACTTTTAACACTGGGCATTTCTAACACTGCTAAATCCTTCTCATTTCTCAGATGTAGAAAATAAAAAACTGTACAACTGTTTTCTCTATTTGGAATATTAAAAACAATTACAGTACACTGTACAAGATTTCCTATACTTCTGATCAGTGTGTTACAGAAGACCCTGTATATTATCAGGTGGCTTCCCTGACAGTTCTAACAGCAGCATGCCCTCCTATTTAAGGCTCAAGAGGTAAAAAAATATATATACAAATAGCAGATAAGCCTTCAAGGTTGTTTACAATTTCAGCATGGTATGAAAACAGAGGAATTTTCTCTTTAGACATCTCTAATTAAAAATGAGAAAGGCAATAATGACTTATTTGAGATAACATCTTAAGAAAATCACAGTTGTTATGACTGAAGACTATACTAAGAACACCTGTGAAGGTGAGGCGTGTCCTGGTGGCACTACACCCTACTAGGGGATCTCACTGGTTCCACTATTTCCAGAACTAAGAGGACAGTTGTACAGTCTGATGTAATGAATCCAGAAGAAGTTACTAATCAGATAACCCAAGTGGCCCTATCAAAAATGACTGGTACCAGACATCTCAATGCATGCTTTACGCTAGTTCAATCCACTGTACTAGTGAACAGCCACCCCAGCCCTTTCTGCCATCCTTTGTATCATCTTCCTTTCCCTGTCTTCCTAAAACACCACATCAGCTGACAATCTAACTGCCTATCTCATTCTCTATCTCTAAACCTCTCTAGCAAGATCTTAGAACTAAACCTATGAAACTAAACAGTGCTTTATTTCACCCCAAAACTGAGAATCACATCTTTTATATTCAATACCAGAATATTTTTAATCTCAACACACCTAAACTAGGCTCTAGGCCTCAATAACTAACCAATGATACTGACACTTCCTTGAGCTCCACTGGAGCTCAGGGACTGTGAGGAACAGGAAAACAGGAGCCTAAGGATAAACACTCTGGGCCAATGAGTTTCCTCATGAAGCTACACAGACAGGACATGATATATTTGAATTCCCTCAGGGTATCTGTACTCCCCATTCAGATCAATTAAGTACAGACTGTTAAAACGAGGCATCATATAACAATATATTTGTATGTTTTCAGAATAACCACAGTTAATCTTTGTGAAAAATGCATAGTCCCATGCAGACTGAGTCAAAACTAGCTCTCCAGTTACTTGCATTTTACTGATAGTTCAATGTGGAAATTTTCTGGGAGGTCCTGAGAAACTGTACTGTACTGGTCTGTACGAGGATTTCCACCCTGGCTAGGACTTCCCATCTAGATCTTGCTAGCCATACATTATGAGTAGCTTTAGTGCACCTAACAACTAAACCAGAACAAGCTGTAAAGGCTCAACTGACCAGCAGAAATTCACTGGCTCATAGTCTTAAACATTACAGTTACTCTTGACTGTTTACTGGAGAGCAAAGGTGGAAACTATACAATAGCCTTCCCGGGTAAATAATTTAGGGAATGTGAAATAATTGATGAATCGGCCAGAAAAAAAAGGCCACTTTGTTACCCAAAAAGGATCAAACTGATCCAAAGGACTTACTCTCTTAGGGCCAAGCCAACTAGAAAACTGGCCATCATGTGTGTTCCAACCCCTTCTTGTGACTATTGTGTTCCCCTCCTCCTTTGCTGTTGGATACCTACGTCCTTAAACATTACAACAAAGCCATTACACTGAGCTAAGATCCAACTAAAGGCAGAGCAACAAAAAGGGCTGAAATGGATGAAAAGGGAGTTCTGAGAAGCCATTAATGAGGAAAACAGCCCGGGAGCGTCCTAAATAAAGGAGAAAGGCCTTCAGGAGAGCACTAGCTGAAATCACAACAGGCGAGCACATTACAAACATTCCACTGTTTTCAGAGTGCCCACAGGTAACTAAACTTGCCTTTCCCAACAAATGTCCATGGCTCTGAGGCACATTTGATCTGCTACAGCCAATCAACCAGAGGTCATATTAAGACACAAAGGTAAAGATAATGCTTAATCATTTCCATCTTCTCTATTCCATAAAACAATGAAATTTAGTAGTATGAATAAACAAATTGTGGCATATCTGTACAATAGAAAAGAATAGTATTTAGCCATAAAAAGAAATGAAGGGGTGATTCATGCTACAACACAGATGAACTTTGGAAATACCATGCTAAATAAAAGAAGCCAAACAGACTTCCGGGAAGATGGCGGTGTGACCAGGGTGGCAGAAATCTCCTCCCAACACTATATTTATCTACGAAAACACAGAAAATACATCTATTCCTAAAAGAGAGACGAGAATACACAGGAAAGCGCACAGCGTGCAGCTACACCCGAGAGGACTCGGCACCCCAAGAGGCGGGTAAGATACGGAGCCGCGACCCGGCGGGACCCGAGCCCTCCCCCACCACAGCGCACCGGCGGGAGGAGAGGATTCAGAGCCGGGAGGAAGTGGAAGTACACCCCGCGAAGTACCCAGCCCCGGTGATCTGCGTGGGGAGCGCTGACCCACATTGCGCAGTGCAGCGGAGATTGTGGAGACAGAGCGGCAGGATCTGAGCAGTGAACGCGCCAGGGTGCTTGCAGCCGGCTCCCGGGAAGGAAAAAATAAAGCGCGCGCTTTCTTCAGCGGTTGTAAAGGGACAGGAGCCCAGCGGAGGAGCCGGATCGTCCCAGCACACTCAGCCCAGCAGGCTGGGAGTCCTGGGGAGTTTCAGACACCTTAGCTGGCGACTGAGGAAGCGTAGTCATACTTACACTTCTCACTGAGATCAACAGCCTCCTATTCGTTCCCACACCTGCCAGAGCGATAAAGGGCCCTGCGGAGTGGCACAGTCACAGCTGTGGAATAGTGGGGCAACAGCGCCACCTACAGCATTCCCACAGAATCTACGTCCGGTGGGCATTTTTTTGTTTTTTTTGTTTTGTTTTGTTTTCTGTTTTGTTTTTGTTTTTTCTTTTCTTTCTTTTTTTCTTTCTTTCTTTCTTTTTTTTTCCCTCTTTTTTTTCTTCTCTTTTTAAAGTCTTAAAGAGCCCAGCTGACATACGTGGCAACTATCAGTGACCAATTACATAGCCATGAAAAGACAGAGGAATATGGTTCAGACCAAAATCAACCAGACAACCCCAGAGAGGGAGTCTGAAGGGATGGAAATGCACAGCCTCCCTGAAAAAGAATTCAGAATAAAAGTCATAACCATGCTGATGGACCTACAGAGAAATGTGCAAGAGCTGAGGGAGGAAGTGAGGGAACTGAGGAAAGACAAAGCAGAAATCAGACAAGCGATCGACGGGCTTAACAGCAGAATGGATGAGATGCGAGAGACTGTTAATGGAATAGAAAACAGAGAACAGGAGTACAGAGCAGCTGAGGCAGAGAGAGATAAAAGGATTTCTAGGAATGAAAGAATATTAAGAGAACTGTGTGACCAATCCAAACGGAACAATATTCGCATTATAGGAGTACCAGAGGAAGAAGAGAGAGAAAAAGGGATAGAAAGTGTCTTTGAGGAAATAATTGCTGAAAACTTTCCCTCGCTGGGGAAGGAAGTAGTCTCGCAGTCCATCGAAGCTCAGAGGTCTCCCAACACAAGGGACCCAAGGAAGACAACACCAAGACACATAATAATTAAGATGGCAAAGATCAAAGATAAAGACAGGGTATTAAAGGCAGCTAGAGAGAGAAAAAAGATCACCTACAAAGGAAAACCCAGCAGACTATCATCAGACTTCTCAACAGAAACCTTACAGGCCAGAAGAGACTGGCATGATATATTTAACGTTATGAAACAGAGGGGCCTCGAACCAAGAATATTGTATCCAGCACGATTATCATTTAAATATGATGGAGGGATTAAACAATTTCCAGATAAACGAAAGTTGAGAGAGTTTGCTTCTCATAAACCACCACTACAGGATATCTTAAATGGACTGCTCTAGATGGAAGTACACCTAAGGCTAAAAAGACGTCACCAGAGAAAAAAAAATCATAGCAAAGAAAGCAGACCATCCAAATACTAACTAAAGGCAAAGAATAAAACACCTATTATAGAATGAATGGAGGAGGAGGAATAAGAAGGGAGAGAAAGAAAGAAACATCAGACTGTGTTTACAATAACTTAACAAGAAAGTTAAGTTAGATTGTTAGATAGTAAAGAAGCAACCCTGAACCCTTGGTAACCACGAATCTAAAGCCAGCAATGGCAATAAGTACATACCTATCAATAATCACCCTAAATGTAAATGGACTGAATGCACCAATCAAAAGACACAGAGTAACAGAATGGATAAAAAAGCAAGACCCATCTATATGCTGCCTACAAGAAACTCACCTCAAATCCAAAGATATACACAGACTAAAAGTGAAGGGATGGAAAAAGATATTTCATGCAAACAACAAAGAGAAAAAAGCAGGTGTTGCAGTACTTGTATCAGACAAAATAGACTTCAAAACGAAGAAAGTAGCAAAAGATAAAGAAGGACATTACATAATGATAAAGGGGTCAGTCCAACAAGAAGATATAACCATTATAAATATATATGCACCCAACACAGGAGCACCAGCATATGTGAGACAAATACTAACAGAATTAAAGGAGGAAATAGACAGCAATGCATTCATCTTAGGAGACTTCAACACACCACTCACTCCAGAGGACAGATCAACCAGACAGAAAATAAGTAAGACACAGAGGCACTGAACAACACACTAGAACAGATGGACCTAACAGACATCTACAGAACTCTACACCCAAAAGCAACAGGATACACATTCTTCTCAAGTGCACATGGAACATTTTCCAGAATAGACCACATACTAGGCCACAAAAAGAACCTCAGTAATTTCAAAAATATTGAAATCCTACCAACCAACTTCTCAGACAGATCACAAAGGTATAAAACTAGAAATCAATTTTAGAAAGAAATCAAAAAGGCTCACAAATACATGGAGACTTAACAACACTCTCCTAATTAATCAATGGGTTAACGACCAAATCAAAACAGAAATCAAAGAATATATGGAGACTAATGACAACAACAACACAAAGCCACAACTTCTGTGGAACGCAGCAAAGGCAGTTCTAAGAGGAAAGTATAGGGCAATCCAGGCCTATTTAAAGAAGGAAGAACATTCCCAAATGAATAGTCTAAAGACACAATTACTGAAATTGGAAAAAGAAGAACAAATGAGGCCCAAAGTCACCAGAAGGAGGGACATAATAAAGATTAGAGAAGAAATAAACAAAATTGAGAAGAATAAAACAATAGAAAAAATCAATAAAACCAAGAGCTGGTTCTTTGAAAAAATAAACAAAATAGATAAACCCCTAGCCAGACTCATTAAGAGAAAAAGAGAATCTACACACATAAACACAATCAGAAATGAGAAAGGAAAAATCACGACGGACCCCACAGAAATACAAAGAATCATAAGAGAATATTATGAGAATCTATATGCTAACAAGCTGGAAAACATAGAAGAAATGGACAACTCCTTAGAAAAATACAACCTTCCAAGACTGACCAAGCAAGAAACAGAAAAACTAAACAGACCAATCACCAGTGACGAAATCGAATTGGTAATCAAAAACTACCCAAGAACAAAACCCCTGGGCCTGATGGATTCACCTCTGAATTCTACCAGACATATAGAGAAGAAATAACACCGATTCTCCTTAAAGTTTTCCAAAAAATAGAAGAGGAGGGAAT
>JAVSCE010012685.1:0-42241 GCA_032199065.1 Smutsia gigantea
GGAGGGTGTCTGCAGAAGGTCTGCTGGAGGTGGTGAGGGGTCCTGGACTCCAGGCTGGGGGGCAGGTGTGACCTGAGTCAGACACTGACTCCCACCCAGGGGCCTTCCCGGAGCAGAAGGGCCCCTGGGGCCCCTGATCAGCTCCTCCTCCTGGGAGTGGCAGGGCAGAAAGAGGAAGTGGGGCTCCACACCTGTGAGCTCTGGAGAGCTGGGGCCACTGGGGTCTGGGGGGGGGCCGTGGGGTGGCCCCACCCTGACTGGCTTGGAGGTCCTCAAGCATGAGAGCCTCTCACCTCAAGCTGGACCCGGCATGTCAGTGCTGTCACGTGTGCCTGGTATCCCAGAGGGACCCCTGGCCTGTCTTCCCAAGATAGGACATTGGTATGTCTCCCCCATCACACCCTGGCCTCCACAAAATTAGGGCCATCTCTCTCAGACTGGAGGGCTCACCAGGACCAACGACTGTGCCTGTGCCATTGGACAGGTGGTTTTCCAGGGGCGCCCATCCCTGAGAGCCAGAACAGAGCCTCCTCCTCTCTCCTCTCTCCCACAATGCCTAGGCAAGAGCGGACCACTATGCAGAGTGGGGGTCTCAGCTACTGATGCTGAGGCTTGAGCCAAAACACCTTCACAGCTTAGCCGCTGGGGCTTTGTCACTGGAGTCCCTGTTAAGGGTGTCCTCTGGTTTATCAGCCCCTGGGGGCTCCTGCTGGGGTTTAATCTTACCTTCTCCACTTACTGGCTGTGTGACCTTGGATATGTGACTTAACCTCTCTGAGCCTCAGTCCCTCATCTTCAGTACCTACTGCAGAGGGCTGCTGCAAGGATAGAATTAGTTAATCCCTTTACGCAGCAGCTACCAGGGACACGGAAAGCTACGTGTTAGTGTGACCCTCCCACTCCTCACCTGCGGTGCTGGGAACCAGCCTAAGGGACCGGGCAGCACGACTTCATGAAACCACTCTGTGAACTTTTTTCTTCGTGGAAAATGTCCACCTTCCTGCCTAGTCACAGAGTTCTTGTGAAGATCAAATGAAGGAAATGCCTGTCAGCTTGTCACCCCAACATCAAGTCTACGGCTTCGAGCTCAAACTCAGCCTTCTAACCTGACCACTGCTCTCCACACTCCGAGGATCCCTTCTGCCAAGCCACCCTCACCTCTTGTTGGTCGCCCTGTTTCTGCCCTTGCACCTTCCTCAGCAGGGAGAGTGAGTCTGTTAAAAGCAGCTCACACAGATGCAAGAGACTGTTAATGGAATAGAAAATAGAGAACAGGAGTACAGAGCAGCTGAGGCAGAGAGAGATAAAAGGATTTCTAGGAATGAAAGAATATTAAAAGAACTGTGTGACCAATCCAAACGGAACGATATTCACATTATAGGAGTACCAGAGGAAGAAGAGAGAGAAAAAGGGATAGAAAGTGTCTTTGAAGAAATAATTGCTGAAAACTTTCCCTCGCTGGGGAAGGAAGTAGTCTCGCAGTCCACCGAAGCTCATAGATCTCCCAACACAAGGGACCCAAGGAAGACAACACCAAGACACATAATAATTAAGATGGCAAAGATCAGAGATAAAGACAGGGTATTAAAGGCAGCTAGAGAGAGAAAAAAGATCACCTACAAAGGAAAACCCATCAGACTATCATCAGACTTCTCAACAGAAACCTTACAGGCCAGAAGAGAATGGCATGATATATTTAACGTTATGAAACAGAAGGGCCTCGAACCAAGAATATTGTATCCAGCAAGATTATCCTTTAAATATGATGGAGGGATTAAACAATTTCCAGACAAACGAAAGTTGAGAGAGTTTGCCTCTCATAAACCACCACTACAGGATATCTTAAATGGACTGCTCTAGATGGAAGTACACCTAAGGCTAAAAAAATGTCACCAGAGAAAATAAAATCATAGCAAAGAAAGCAGACCATCCAAATACTAACTAAAGGCAAAGAATAAAACACCTATTATAGAAAGCATGGAGGAGGAGGAATAAGAAGGGAGAGAAATAAAGAAACATCAGACTGTGTTTACAATAACTTAACAAGAAAGTTAAGTTAGATTGTTAGATAGTAAAGAAGCAACCCTTGAACCCTTGGTAACCACGAATCTAAAGCCAGCAATGGCAATAAGTACATACCTATCAATAATCACCCTAAATGTAAATGGACTGAATGCACCAATCAAAAGACACAGAGTAACAGAATGGATAAAAAAGCAAGACCCATCTATGTGCTGCCTACAAGAAACTCACCTCAAATCCAAAGATATACACAGACTAAAAGTGAAGGGCTGGAAAAAGATATTTCATGCAAACAACAAAGAGAAAAAAGCAGGTGTTGCAGTACTTGTATCAGACAAAATAGACTTCAAAACGAAGAAAGTAGCAAAAGATAAAGAAGGACATTACATAATGATAAAGGGGTCAGTCCAACAACAAGATATAACCATTATAAATATATATGCACCCAACACAGGAGCGCCAGCATATGTGAGACAAATACTAACAGAATTAAAGGAGGAAATAGACAGCAATGCATACATCTTAGGAGACTTCAACACACCACTCACTCCAGAGGACAGATCAACCAAACAGAAAATAAGTAAAGACACAGAGGCACTGAACAACACACTAGAACAGATGGACCTAACAGACATCTACAGAACTCTACACCCAAAAGCAACAGGATACACATTCTTCTCAAGTGCACATGGAACATTTTCCAGAATAGACCACATACTAGGCCACAAAAAGAACCTCAGTAATTTCAAAAATATTGAAATCCTACCAACCAACTTCTCAGATCACCAAGGTATAAAGCTAGAAATAAATTTTAGAAAGAAATCAAAAAGGCTCACAAATACATGGAGACTTAACAACACTCTCCTAATTAATCAATGGGTTAACGACCAAATCAAAACAGAAATCAAAGAATATATGGAGACTAATGACAACAACAACACAAAGCCACAACTTCTGTGGGACGCAGCAAAGGCAGTTCTAAGAGGAAAGTATATTGCAATCCAGGCCTATTTAAAGAAGGAAGAACATTCCCAAATGAATAGTCTAAAGACACAATTACTGAAATTGGAAAAAGAAGAACAAATGAGGCCCAAAGTCACCAGAAGGAGGGACATAATAAAGATTAGAGAAGAAATAAATAAAATTGAGAAGAATAAAACAATAGAAAAAATCAATAAAACCAAGAGCTGGTTCTTTGAAAAAATAAACAAAATAGATAAACCCCTAGCCAGACTCATTAAGAGAAAAAGAGAATCTACACACATAAACACAATCAGAAATGAGAAAGGAAAAATCACGACGGACCCCACAGAAATACAAAGAATCATAAGAGAATATTATGAGAACCTATATGCTAACAAGCTGGAAAACATAGAAGAAATGGACAACTTCTTAGAAAAATACAACCTTCCAAGACTAACCAAGCAAGAAACAAAAAAACTAAACAGACCAATCACCAGCGATGAAATCGAATTGGTAATCAAAAAACTACCCAAGAACAAAACCCCCGGGCCTGATGGATTCACCTCTGAATTCTACCAGACATAGAGAGAAGAAATAACACCGATTCTCCTTAAAGTTTTCCAAAAAATAGAAGAGGAGGGAATACTTCCAAACTCATTCTATGAAGCCAGCATCACTCTAATACCAAAACCGGGCAAAGACCTCACCAAAAAAGAAAATTACAGACCAATATCCCTGATGAACGTAGATGCAAAAATACTCAACAAAATATTAGCAAACCGAATTCAAAAATACATCAAGAGGATCATACACCATGATCAAGTGGGATTCATCCCAGGGATGCAAGGATGGTACAACATTCGAAAATCCATCAACATCATCCACCACATCAACAAAAAGAAGAACAAAAACCACATGATCATCTCCATAGATGCTGAAAAAGCATTTGACAAAATTCAGCATCCATTCCTGATTAAAACTCTCAACAAAATGGGTATAGATGGCAAATACCTCAACACCATAAAGGCTATGTATGACAAAACCACAGCTAACATCATACTTAACGGCGAGACGCTGAAAGCTTTTCATCTAAGATCGGGAACAAGACAGGGATGCCTACTCTCTCCACTATCATTCAACATAGTACTGGAGGTCCTAGCCACGGCAATCAGACAAAACAAAGACATACAAGGCATCCAGATTGGTAAAGAAGAAGTCAAATTGTCACTATTTGCAGATGACATGATACTGTACATAAAAAACCCTAAAGACTCCATTCCAAAACTATTAGAACTAATATCTGAATTCAGCAAAGTTGCAGGATACAAAATTAACACACAGAAATCTGTTGCTTTCCTATACACTAATGATGAACTATCAGAAAGAGAAATCAGAAAAACAATTCCATTCACAATTGCATCAAAAAGAATAAAATACCTAGGAATAAACCTAACGAAGGAAGTGAAAGACCTGTACTCTGAAAACTACAAGACACTCCTAAGAGAAATTAAAGAGGACACTAACAAATGGAAATGCATCCCATGCTCTTGGCTAGGAAGAATAAATATTGTCAAAATGGCTATACTACCTAAAGCAATCTACAGATTCAATGCAATCCCTATCAAACTACCAACAGCTTTCTTCAATGAACTGGAACAAATAATTCTAAAATTCATATGGAACCACAAAAGACCCCGAATAGCCAAAGCAATCCTGAGAAGGAGGAATAAAACAGGGGGAATTACACTCCCTGACTTCAAGCTCTACTACAAAGCCACAGTAATCAAGACAATTTGGTATTGGCACAAAAACAGACCCACAGACCAGTGGAACAGAATAGAAAATCCAAACATTAACCCAAACATATACAGTCAATTAATATTTGATAAAAGTGCCTTGGATATACAATGGGGAGATGACAGCCTCTTCAGCAGCTGGTGTTGGAAAAACTGGACAGCTACATGTAAGAGAATGAAACTGGACTACTGTCTAGCCCCATACACAAAGGTAAACTCAAGGTGGATCAAAGACTTGAATGTAAGTCATGAAACCATAAAACTCTTAGAAAAAAACATAGGCAAAAATCTCTTGGACATAAACATGAGCAACTTCTTCATGAACATATCTCCCCGGGCAAGGGAAACAAAAGCAAAAATGAACAAGTGGGACTATATCAAGCTGAAAAGCTTCTGTACAGCAAAGGACACCATCAGTAGAACAAAAAGACATCCTACAGTATGGGAGAATATATTCATAAAAAACGTATCTGATAAAGGGTTGACATCCAAAATATATAAAGAACTCATGCACCTTAACAAACAGAAAGCAAATAATCCAATTAAGAAATGGGCAGAGGACATGAATAGACACTTCTCCAAAGAAGAAATTCAGATGGCCAACAGGCACATGAAAAGATGCTCCACATCGCTAATCATCAGAGAAATGCAGATTAAAACCACAATGAGATATCACCTCACACCAGTGAGGATGGCCAACATGCAAAACACAAACAACAACAAATGTTGGCGAGGATGTGGAGAAAAGGGAACCCTCCTACACTGCTGGTGGGACTGCAAATTAGTTCAACCATTGTGGAAAGCAGCATGGAGGTTCCGCAAAAAACTCAAAATAGAAATACCATTTGACCCAGGAATTCCACTCCTAGGAATTTACCCTAAGAATGCAGCAGCCCAATTTGAAAAGGACATATGCACCCCTATGTTTATTGCAGCACTATTTACAATAGCCAAGAAAATGGAAGCAACCTAAGTGTCCATCAGTAGATGAATGGGTAAAGAAGAAGTGGTACATATACACAATGGAATATTATTCAGCCATAAGAAGAAAACAAATCCTACCATTTGCAACAACATGGATGGAGCTGGAGGGTGTTATGCTCAGTGAAATAAGCCAAGCCGAAAAAGACAAGTATCAAATGATTTCACTCATATGTGGAGTATAAGAACAAAGAAAAAATACTGAAGGAACAAAACAGCAGCAGACTCACAGAACCCAAGAACGGACTAATAGTTACCAAAGGGAAAGGGACTGGGGAAAATGGGCGGGAAAGGAGGGATAAGAGGGAAAAAGGGGCATTACGATTAGCAGATGTAATGTTGGGGGGGCACAGGGAGGGCAGTACAACTCAGAGAAGACAAGTAGTGATTCTATAGCATCTCATTACGCTGATGGACAGTGATTGTAATGGGGTTGGTGGGGGGGACCTGATGAAGGGGTAGTTTCATAACCGTAATATTGCACATGTAATTGTAGATTAATGATAATAAAATAAATTATATTAAAAAAAAAAGCAGCTCACACCAGTGGCTTCCTCCTTGAGACGCGCCCCCAGGGCCACCTGTTGCTGTAGAATGAAATCCGCAATCCCACCTTTGCCCCATGGAACCTGCTTCGGCCTGCTTCCCTTCCCGCTTGCCTCTTACTCTTTCTACAGCATCATGGCCTTCGGTCTGAACCTCACACATGCCCCACACCCTTTGCACAGGCTATTCCGTGTCCCTCTCTTAATCCTGCAAGAGATTCAGGCATCAGCTGCTCCAAAGCCTTCCCATTCTCTGACACTCCCTCCTCTGGGCTTCCTTATCTGTAATGCAAATTATTTTTAATTTGCTTTTATTATTATCAAAGTACTGTTTACAAGTTTTTAAAACGAATGGTGCCAAAAAGACTTAATGAACAAATAGCAGTCCTCCCATGACCCTGACCCACCCCATATCCCAGAAGCAATTCCACCCTCTTAATTATTTCTCCTTGTATTTATCTCCATCCTGCTAAAGGTTGGGTTGGTTTTTCAACCTCTTGACTCCCAAGTTTTACCCATTATCTATTGACTTCCTATTATTGTAGGTGAGGATTTTAGATTTCTTACACACTCTCGTCCCTTCTCCCCGTCCTCTCAGCGTAATGTAATTTTCTGTTGAAGGCATATTCAGTATTGCCATTATGAATATTACATAAGTATTATTTCCTGCTTAGCCAGGAGTTAATAATTGCTTCATTTTTTCATTTGCTTTTTATTTTATTTTTTTTATCTTAATTTTCTAGGACTAAGTATTTCCATATATTCCCACAGCTTCATAAAAACCTCAGTGGAATTTCCAGGGTCTAAGCTCAATGATAATTTTTTCTTGGAAATTCCTGAACTCCTCAGATCTGTCCCAGCTGTCCTCTCTGCCCATGCACAGTTGACACCCTGAGATTCTCTCTGTACCATCATCATATCGGACATTCCCTTCATTTTTTTCCCATGTTAGACCCCACTTATTGAATCATACTGGTTTACTCTGTTACTTTGTTGGCATACATCCTCCAGTAACTTCCTGAGAATGTGTGTGTGTTTGAAAATAGTTAATTCTCCTCTCACATTTATTGATAGCATGGCTGGGTATAGAATTCTGGGTTGAGAATCACTTTGACTCAGATGGTAGACAGCATCTGTCCATATCTCTAGCTTCCAGCACTATGCTTATTCTCAATCCATTGCATGTAACTTTAGGTAGTTTTTTTTCCTTATTCCCAGTGCTTCTAGGATCTTTGCTTTATCCCTAAATTTCTGAAATTTCATAATATTTGGGATGTGTCCCCTCCTCCCACCCTAGCACCAAGTATTTGGAGCACTCAGTGAATTGTTTTAATCTGAAGATTTGTGTTCTTCAGTTCTGGGAGAGATTTTTCTATTATTTTCTTCTGGAGCTCCTATTATTTGACTATTGACAACTTAGAATAATCCTTTAATTTTTTTGTTTACTTTTACCATCTTATCTGCCTTCCGGGATGTTTTTGTTTGGGGGCTTTTTTTGTTCACTTTTCCTCTTCCAACTTTCTTTTTTTTTTGTATTCTTTTTTTATTTTTATTTTTATTTTGGTATTATTAATGTACAATTACATGAGCAACAGTATGGTTACTAGACTCCCCCTATTATCAAGTCACCACCACATATATTAGTCACTGTCCATCAGCGTAGTAAGATGCTACAGAATCACTACTTTTCTTCTCTGTGTTATACTGCCTTCCCCATATCCCCCCCACTGCTATATTATGTGTGCTAATTGTAATAGCCCTTTTTTCCCCCTTATCCCTCCTTTCCCACCCATCTTCCCAGTCCCTTTCCCTTTGGTAACTGTTAGTCCATTCTTGGGTCTGTGAGTCTGCTGCTGTTTTGTTCCTTCAGTTTTTGCTTTGTTCTTATACTCCACAGATGAGTGAAATCATTTGATACTTGTCTTTCTCCGCCTGGCTTATTTCACTGAGCATAATACCCTCTAGCTCCATCCATGTTGTTGCAAATGGTAGGATTTGTTTTCTTCTTATGGCTGAATAATATTCCATTGTGTATATGTACCACATCTTCTTTATCCATTCATCTACTGGTGGACACTTAGGTTGCTTCCATTTCTTGGCTATTGTAAATAGTGCTGCAATAAACACAGGGGTGCATATGTCTTTTTCAAACTGGGCTGCTGCAGTCTTAGGGTAAATTCCTAGGAGTGGGATTCCTGGGTCAAATGGTATTTCTATTCTGAGTTTTTTGAAGAACCTCCATACTGCTTTCCACAATGGTTGAACTAATTTGCATTCCCACTAGCAGTGTAGAAGGGTTCCCTTTTCTCCACATCCTCGCCAACATTTGTTGTTGTTTGTGTTTTGGATGTTGGCTATCCTCACTGGTGTGAGGTGATATCTCATTGTGGTTTTAATCTGCATTTCTCTGATGCTTAGTGATGTCGAGCATCTTTTCATGTGCCTGTTGGCCATCTGAATTTCTTCTTTGGAGAAGTGTCTATTCATGTCCTCTGCCTATTTCTTAATTGGACTATTTGCTTTTTGTTTGTTGAGGTGCATGAGTTCTTTATATATTTTGGATGTCAACCCCTTATCGGATACGTCATTTATGAATATATCCTCCCATACTGTAGGGTGTCTTTTTGTTCTACTGATGGTGTCCTTTGCTGTACAGAAGCTTTTCAGCTTGATATAGTCCCACTTGTTCATTTTTGCTTTTGTTTCCCTTGCCCAGGGAGATATGTTCATGAAGAAGTTGCTCATGTTTATGTCCAAGAGATTTTGCCTATATTTTTTTCTAAGAGTTTTATGGTTTCATGACTTACATTCAGGTCTTTGATCCATTTTGAGTTTACTTTTGTGTATGCAGTTAGACAATTATCCAGTTTCATTCTCTTACATATAGCTGTCCAGTTTTGCCAACACCAGCTGTTGAAGAGGCTGTCATTTCCCCATTGTAAATCCATGGCTCCTTTATCATATATTAATTGACCATATATGCTTGGGTTTATATCTGAGCTCTCTAGTCTGTTCCATTGGTCTATGGGTCTGTTCTTGTGCCAGTTGTCTTGATTACTGTGGCTTTGTAGTAGAGCTTGAAGTCAGGGAATGCAATTCCCCCCACTTTATTCTTTCTTCTCAGGATTGCTTTGGCTATTCCAACTTTCTATTTTAAAAAAATTTTAATCAACATAATTTCAAGTACGAAGAGCTCTTCTCTATTTTCTGATTATTCCTTTGTTATGGCTTTCTGTATTTATTTGTGGATATAATATCTTTCCTTATCTCTTCAAAGATAGTAACTAGGGTTTCTTTGACATTTTGTTTTGAACACTACATTTTCTCTATTTCTTACTAGTTCCTTTTTTCCATTTGTTTGATTGGGTCTCTTTCATGTTAGAGCTTTCCTCAATTGTATAGTCATCTTTTGTTACCCATTCATTTTTTAGAATGAAGCAATAAAAGCTGAACTGAGAGCTCAGTGCAGGAAGGCAGGGCTTGCAAAATAGTGAACATCTTTGTAGGGCCAGCTGGATCCCCTATAAAGGACATCCAGATGTCACCAGATATCAGCATCTGTAAAACCTTTCTCTGGGATAGTCCACAGTTTTCTGTCTAGGAGTGTATGTCTGAGTGCTAGCATTCCTGAACTGGGCCAGGGGTGGTGGCTGGAGTGACCCTGTTCAGTATTCAGACTTTCACTGAATCTCTCTATATCAGTCAACTATTGCTGTGTAACAAACAACCACAGAGATCTCTGTGGCACACAAAAACAAGCATTTAATGCACTTCAGGTTAGCTGGGATGGGGTGATAGAGGCGGGGCTCAGCTAGGCAGATACTACTTTGAGCTGCAGATCTGCAGTTCAGCAGGACATCTCTGCTCCATATTTCTCTTACACTCTTGGAACCAGTGGGCTTACCAAGGCATGTTTCATTATCAGTACAAGAAAGCATGTCCAAGGGTGCAAACATCAAGTCTCTCCTTGTGATACATATGCTAACATCCCATTGGCCAAAGCAGTTCACGTAGCCATCAGTGGGGAAGTGTGCTCCTCTGCTAGAGAGTGGGGTAGAGGGAGTGATTATCTATTAAGCATAACCAAATCTGCCACATCACCATTAATCAGTCTGGTGTCTCACCCCTGCTCTGTAGCTGGCATCTTTGGGTCCAGAACTCTTTGGTTGTACTTCCCTGCTCGGATTAGGCAGGGGTGGTTGTCTGGCTGTATAGTGCAGTGGGAAGGACCTGAAACAGACTTCCAAAGAACCCCCCTGTTTTTAGCCTCCTGTCTCACCATATGTGGTCTGGGTCCCCTACTTCAGAGCCTCCCTGTGCTTCTGCAAAGCCAGTTGGTTTGCATCTCTTCTGTCTCCTAACCCCTCCACCCCACCCCACCACAGAATAGCAGGCACTTAGGTTTGCCTTTTCTGGCTCTGTTAAATCATTTACTACCCCTCCATCTGCTCTCTGCATTTGTGTGCTGTGGTTTGGGGTCACAGGTGTCTCCTGGTTTCTTTGAAGATGGAGTTTGTGTTTCTGTTTCATGTTCTCCTTATTGTCACAGCTGCTTTTCAGCAAGAGGACGGTGACAGAAACATCTCTACCCTGGCACCTTGAGACCAGAGTCTCTTCCTTTCTCTATTAAATGCACTTCCATGGTATGTGGATTAAAGCTCATGGCAAGTGTTGATTTACACTTCCGTCTTGCATTGGCCTCTAAGTCTCTGGGAGCAGAGGGCTTTGTCTTAACCCTCTCTGCACCTCCAGGAACAACTTGGCATGGAGCCCATGGGTATAAAATGGGAACTAATTGAACTGAACTTGAGATCACACTGGAGTCTGCTCATCATTTCACTTTCCTTGAGGTCTTCAGAAGTCTTCTAGAAACATCCTAGGTATCTGTCTTCCTCCCCAGAGCCTTTCCTGGCCTTCCACATCCCATGAGACCTGAGTGGAGTCAGCTCTCCCTAGAGGTAAATGTTTCTTAGGCAGTGGGGGAGTAAAACGGTAGGAAAAAGAGGCAAGAGGTCAAACAAAGAGATAGCAAGGGACTTTGGCCCCAGAAAAGTCATTGTTTCAGTATGCCACTTTATTATCGCTCATGATCCTTCAAGTTGGCTGGGCTCATTTGGGTGGCTGTTCTGCTGCACGTGATGTTGCCTGGGGCTGCAGTCATCTGGGGACTTGACTGGGGTGGCATAGCCAAGATGGCTCATACACATGACTGGTGCCTTGGCAAGAATGACTGGAAGGGTTGGGTGTCCCTTTCAATCAAAGTCCACATTCCATCTGCTTATTGATTGATATAAACAGCATACCTTTATCCAGCATCTACCAGGTGTCAGGTAGTTGCTAGGGTCACAGTGTGCCATCCAAGTAGAGCCTCCATTTCCCAAGTCTCTCTGCTGGCTTGGCAGCCTCTCTGCTGGGCTGTGGCCTCCCAGGAGCATGCTCATGCTTGATTCACCCTCAAACCCTGTTTGGCACAGTTTCAAGACTATTTGCTGAATGCTTAGATGATTAAATGAATCAATGGTTGTATAAGCATTTTAAAGGCAGTAGGTATACATGGCAGTATCTGAGTGACATAACTTTTTGTAAATGAGGAAGATCCCCCAGGCTGTGTGGTGGAGGTTGGAGCATAAACAGAGAGAGTGGAGGCAGGGAGGCCAGTGAGGAGGCTGTAGCTACTGTCCAGAGTAGAGATGCAAGACCTACAGCAGGGAATGACAGTGGGCTAGATAAGGGGGCATGTCTAACACATAAGGGGAGGCCAAATATTCCAGTCTTGGTGACCAATGAATGCTGGGGCATGGAATGGGAGGAACCAGGGGGACTCCCAGGTTCTTTGATACAAGAAGGAAGAAGGAGCAGAAAGGCTCTGAGACCCGGAGCCCCAGATACAGTAGTCTCACCCAGCAGGTGCTCGCTTTCCTTGTCCACCAGGCAATGATTTCATTGCAAGGCAGTAAGTCTGATGCATCTGCACCGGATGCCCAGCCTGGGCCTGGCACTAGGTGTGTGCTTGGGAGTGGTTGCTGTCAAGCAAGGGAGCATCACGTGTTATCAGCTCCTGCCCACAACGAGCAGTTCTTCCTGTTTTGAAACAGTCTCCTCACCGACTTCCCTCAAGGTTTTTCTGTCCTATCTAAGGGCCTCTGGTCCTTAGCCATTTTGCAGGGCAGTAATAAGTGACTCACCCAGTGACTGCTGGACACAATGATACAGTGGAAACAGCATGGGGCTGGGAGTCCTAAGAGTTCAGTTACAAATGCTGTCAGCTATCAGTAACAGAGGCCTAACCAACAGGGGCATAAATAAATAGGGGGGTTCATTTTCACTTTGTTCCCAACAAAGTGGCCATTAGCGCTGGTTCAGCTGCCAACCAAAGTAGTCAAGGATCCAGACTCCTTATCTTCCTGCTCCTCCATTCTGAGCAAGTTAGCTTGTTATCTTCATGTTTGTGGCTTCAACTTCATAAATGGCTGCTGCAGCTCCAGACACATCATCAGTATTCTTCGGGGAAGGGAACAGGACAAAGGGCAGTGTCGGCTGGGTCTATCATTTTTTATGGAAGAAAACAAAACTTTTACAGAAGCCGCCCCTCCCACTGACTAACATGTAAGTCTTGTCAGAACATGTGATCTTGGGACCCCAGCTGCAAAGCAGGCTGGGAAAACAAGTACTTTCGTCTGGGGCTAGATACACAGCCAATCTGCACAAAACAAGCATGCTGTTAGCAAGGAGGATGGAGTAATGGCAGAGGGTGGAAAAGTAGTGTCTGCCTTCATGAGGTGAACTCAAACACCTGTCTCCTCCTGTGCCCGTTTCCTTCCCTGAAAAATGAACTGCAGGTTCCTACATTGGAAGGCTACTAGGAGGATTAAATGAGATAATATGTGAGACCACACAATGGTGAGAGAATTGATTTACTGTTGTTGTTATTGGTATAAAGCAAGGAATGTGTCCACTGGGGAAGAGGCACTTGACAGAGGCCCCCAGCCCACCCTGGGCTTGCAGGGAAGTCCAAGGAGCAGAGGAAACTAACTATTCGAGGTCTAGAGCAGCGGCGTGGCAAAGGGCTTGGTGAAAGAAGCATGAGTGTGGCTTTAAGGAAATGAGGGGTTCAGTCTGACAGTGGAGGTATGAGTATAGGAGGAAAGAGGGAGGCAGAATGTGGCCAGGCATCTGGAGCCACTGGAAGGGGTCCCAAATTTATCCCAAGGCCTAGTAAGAGCAGGAAGCAGAAAGTTTCCCCTCAGACTCTGGTCGACTGGAGGGAATGCCTCAGGGCTTTAAAACATTGAATGTATTAGGGTGCAGGGTCTGACCCACCCACATCTGTGTTTGTGTCATGCATGCGTGGGTTTTAATAGGAGGGGGTTGTTTTAGAGGGGAAGTGACTTTAAAAATATAATGGCCTTGTCTGAGCTGAAACTAAAAATGCCATGGGGCTTTGCCCCTGGACCCAGGGCCTTTCAAGAGAGTGGGGACCTGGAAGCCAGTGAGCTGGAAGGTCCTGCCATGGGACTTCAGGCCTCCTGGGAGGCTGGGAGATCTGGAAGAGCAGAAAATGGAAACCCCAAGCATCCTTCGCTGGAAATTGAGGGACTTCTGTGTTGACAAGGACGGAGTCTTATGTCTCTTTCTTTGTTCCTTAATTTTAGCCTGTCTAAAGTGTCAGCCCTCTAAGGGCAGGAACTCATGTGCACCACTGCAGCCCGGCTCCTAGAACAGTGCCTGGTACAAAGTAGGCACTCAGTAAGTACACGTTGGATGGATGGATGAAGTTTAGATAAGGAAGAGCAATCGCTCATAGGAGTGGAAAGACTGGCATTTGTGAATTAGCAAACATTAAGGTGGGGCTGACCCCATAGCAAGGACCGTTGTGCTTTATGGATGAATTTCTTAAACCATCTCTCTCTTAAAGACACTTGCCTTTGCTTAGTGCTTGCTGGGACACTTCCTTGTGACCTCCAGTAGCAGAGGTTGGGGGTTTCTGGCTGCCTAACGTCCATATCCCCAAATTCCATCAATGCTCTCAGTCTCCATTTGGGAACAACCCCTCCATCCCTAGTGTGCCTGGTTTTGATGGGGTTGCCTCCACTCTCTGCTCTAGCAAGGCATGTGGTCCAGGTCTAGCCAGTCAGAGCACAGCATCCACCTGACAAGTATGATTGGTTGAAGGGGGAGGGCCCAAGACCTAACTGGTCCAATCGGAGTAAACCTGAATTAGAACTTTGCCCAGGCAGACACTTGCTCTTTTTTGCTGAACTTGAACCTGGAAAGATGGAGCCCTGAGAGTCACCTCCAGAGAACGAACCAGACAGCAAAAGACAGAGCAAAGAGGTACAGGAAAGCAAGCCTTAATTATATAATTTGAGCCTCCTTGATCAAGCTACACCTGAAGTCATAATATTTCCAAATTTGAATAATAAATTTATTTTCTGCTTAAGCAGGTTGAATTGGGTTTTCTATTTGCAATAGCCAAAATCCTGACTGGTAGGGTCTGAAAGTTTTAAGACTCTCATGGGCAAGTGCAGCTCAGGATCCTGTGAGTGGAACAGAAAGACTTAAGAGATGGAAGGATTCAGCAGGACACACAAGTTTTTGATTGACTGATACAAGGAAGCCAGTGAGCTAGAGGGTCCTGCCTCAGACCTTCAGGACTTCTGGGGACAGAGAGGATAACTGGGAGCTCTTGAGGAGCAGAAAATGGAAACCCAAAGCATTTTGTTGTCTGGGAATTAGGGGACTCCTGTATTGTCAGGGATGGGGTATATACCCACAGACATTTAGAGAATTTGATCTGTTTTATCTTGTCTCAAAAAGGAGAACTAAGACAAGAGAAGTTTAGCTCAGTAGAAAGAGGCTGTCTGACAAGCAGGGCCAGCAGTACTGCAGGCACCTGCAGCAGGAGGGAGCGTGACCCATCCCTGAAGGAATACGAGGGGTGCGCGACAGCCATCTGGCCCGAAACGTCCAGAGGGGATGCAGGCGTTGGGTGGGGCTGGACTACACGGGTAGAGGCTGCCATATGTGGCAGTTGGCGCTGACCACAGTAATGCAGGGGTGGCTTAGTGGGTCCTGGGGCTGCCCTCTGGCTCCTGGAGAGGCAGGAACATGAGGGGATTGGGATGCAGCACCTGCAAATTCACACCCTTTGGGCCCCAGAGGACCTCCAGCACAGAAAAGATGATCGACCAAGCTCTGCAGCCATCTGCTAAGAAACGCCACAGGGAGGGGACAGCATAGCCAGCCAGGATACCACTGGGCTTTGGGTGGGGGCCCTGGACGGTCAGACCATCTGACTGCGTGGGCTGGATGCAACCTGGAAGGGAGACAGGCCAGCGGTGAGAATATGGGGACAAGCAGAATCTACAGCTCGCTGGCAGCTTTCCTGGCTCAGGGCTTCCCACCTCCCAGCTTTGGTTCCAGGTTGGCCCTCCCACCAGGGCTGCCCTCCCTGCTCTGCTGCCACACCAAGTCCTCTCTGTCCTTGTCTCACCTCTCCAGGAAGCCCTGCAGGCTGCCTCCAGCCCACACAGATCCCTCTTCTACCCCAGGTGCCCCCGCTCAGTCTGCCCTGCCTCCATCCCTACGTATGCATGTGGGATCTCCCTGACTCAACTGGGCCTTCCTAGGGGACTGGGGCCAAGCCATCCATCCGGGTCCTCCCCGCCCTCCTGCAGGGATGGCAGAATGGGAGCTCGATGACACCCACACCCTAACTCAGGCCACCTGGTGTTTTCTGATATCTTGGACTTTCTTTCTAGGAACTGGGATCCACTGAGCTGGACTGGCTCAGGCAAAAAGGGGAACTGAGGCCACTTTGATACTCCCTGTCTGGTCCTGGCCTCAATGCTGCTCCCAGTGAAGCCCAAGGCGCCCCTCGCAGCCAGAGGCTGCTGTATGTGTGTAGTGGGGGAGGTTGTGCAGAAGCACCAGACTCTTACCTCTAGAGGACGCTGCAGGGGCGCTTCTGCGGCCGTGTGGGCTGGGGGCACAGGACAGCCCGGATCGCCTCATCAAAGACGGTTTTCAGGCCTCGCTGGGTGAGGGCTGAACACTCCAGGTATTTCACCGAGTCTAGGGCAAGGCAGCAAGAGAAAGAGGCCTGGGTCAAGGGGGGGCCCTGAGCAGAAACCCCTCCCAAGCCAAACAACAGTGCTAGGCTATGGGGGCCGCCTGAGCCGTGTCACTCAGAGCAGGGTATTTACCTCTCTGTGCCCAAGTTTTCACATGCACAAAACAGAGAGCTTGAATTCAAAGGAGAGGTGAAGACCCACTAGAACGGTCTGTGTCTGTCTTAGACACATAAGCCCTTCCTTTGCAGAAGGCAGGCAGGATTTTGATACTTTCCTGGGAAGAAAGGGCTCAAGCTAGAGTGACTGAATCTGGGCCTCGGTTTCTTCTAGAAAGTAGCCGCACCCCTGCCTCCAGGCTTCCTCCGGGAGGCTGACGCACTTCTGGCCCTTTCTTCAGGACCTTCCAAGTGTCATCTGACCGTTCCTTAGCAGCACCCCACCTCACAGATGAGGAAACTGGGGCTCCTAGAGGCAAAGTCACTTAGTCCAAAGTCACACGCTGGATGTTTCTCCTCCCCGGAGGGGCAGCTGAGGCCCTCTGCGAGAGGGTTGGGAATTGGAGAGCTCCTCTTTCTCCCGTGAGGGGACAGCCTTCTCCCATGTGCTGGAGCCCAGGGCACAGACAGCAAGAAAAGCCTGGGGGCCCAGGCAATGGTCCTAGGGCTTGGCTGCCCCAAACGAGACCCTGAGTTTGGTCCAGGAGTCTTATCACCAAAACCCTCTGTGCCTAGAAGGGTGTCACTGGGCATCTGACCACTGTCTCCCTGCCAGGGACCATAGCCAGTGTCCACTTCTCCCACACCCACTAACTGCCTCCTTCCTGACACCCACTACCCTCTTGCTTTTCTCAGTGGTGTCCAGAGCAAGGGTCCTGAGCTGGGAGCCTGGGTTCCCTTCAGCTCCACCCCTGACGTCCCCTAAGACACTGGCCAGCTCCCTCTCTGAGCCTCAGTCTCCCATCTGTCTAGAACAGGTTGACATGTGACGGCTGGTCATGCTGAGGCAGGCGGGGGAGAAGAGCTGCAGAGAGGGCATGGAGGCAGGCCAGGGGGCAGCACACGCCCCCGATCTTCATGACTGAGGGAGCCAGGCAGCCCAGGCTCAAATCTGAACTCAGCCGTATCCTGGCTGGGTCGCCTTGGGTCAGTGACTTTCCCTCCCTGGGCTGAGCCTCGGTTTCCTCCTCCGTAAAGCAGAGGTGATGAGAGCCACTCCTTTGTAGTTGCTGTGAGGACGAAGTGGGGTATGCACAGGCCCAGCACCCAGGAAGGGCTCAGTCCATGTCAGCTGTGATGGTCAGCTGGGCTGGAGCTGCCCCCACACCCCGTTGACCACCCAGGCCCATGGGTGGAGGCAACGGCCGTCCTCTTCATCAGCCGCCCAGGCCCCCCAGGCCCCCCAGGCCTCCCCAGGAGGGACTTCCCAGAGGCCAAGGTCATCTCCTTATAGAGGAGAAAGCGCCTGTGGGGGCTTGTGTGTATGGGGAGACTGAGGCCCAGAGAAGGGCAGTCACAGCGGGAGGTCACACAGCCAGTGCCGAGCCAGGACCTGAATCCAGGCTTCTGGGCCCCTTCTCCTTATCCCAAAGCACATGCCTTAAAAGGGAAAGGGAAAGATGGACGCTGGAGAGTCAGTCTTGGGTGGAAGGAGTCTGGGGGGCAGACTGGTCTGAAAGAAGAGAAGGCAAGGGTGTAATCTCTGGTATTTGTGACAAAAGGCCAGTGGCCTGGGAGCCAGAGCCCCCAGGATGGGGCATAGGGCCAGGGTTTAAGAGGCAGCCGGAGGACCCCTGGGAACACGGCCATGTCACCGGGCTAGTCACGGGAAGGGGGAGGCAGTGGCTGCGGTTTCTCTTCCTGGGCGGAGATGTGAGTCCCAGGGCCCTCCCAGTTCCGGCGGAAGGAAGAGTGGTGGGGCTGGGGTGAGGGGGCGGGCAGCTCCACCTTCAGAGGCCAACCCCTGGGCCTGCGGGACCCTGTGAGGTCGAGCCCTGAGCCACTGGGTCACTGCTCACAGTGACCAAACCCGGCTGCTGGTCCTGGGCAAGCGGGCCAGCGCCCCATCCCAGGGCTGCAGGCAGGGTCCGACAACCAGGGACAGCAGGCCACAGCACCACGGAGAGGCCAAACCCACCAGTCGCCACCTCCCTGGGGCAGGCAGCCCTGAGCCACCCCGAGGAGCTCCCCACCCCAAGTCTGCTGTCTTGTGTTCCAATCCCAGTTCGGCCACTTCCTAGCTGCATGACCTCGAGAGGTCACTTTACTTCTCTGTCCCGGCGATCAAGAGGCACAGAGGAGTTGGGCTGAGAAGCTAGCAGGTGAGGAAAGGGAGGCAAGAAGGGGGAGGAAGGGAAGTCGCCCTTCAAACCCAGTGCAGAAGCACCGCCTCCAGGAAGCCTTCCCAGAAAAACCAAGCTCATCATCAGAGCGACCTCGGCACACCTCACTCCACCCCGGCTCCTGTCTGCTCAAAACACACTCATTTCAGTATCTAATCACAGATTTTACCACTATTACGAACACGAATGCAGAGTGCCTCCTGTGTATGGGGCGGCCCTAGGAGCGTCATGGGTAATAATGTGCTTAATCCTCCCAAACCCCCAGAACTATGGCTACTGCCAGATTTTACTGATGTGGAAACAGGCAGAAGGCCTCACGCAGGGTCGCACGGCTGTACCTGGCACAGCTGCGGTGGGACCCACACAGCCTGGCCCTGGGACCCGTGTCTGCAATCCCCATGAGGCTGAGTCGGGGCCCCCACTCCGCCAGCTCCCCCCTCAGCCAGAGCCCTGTACCAATCTCCTTGGCCAGCGCCAGGCCCTGCGGGTAGGTGATAGGCGCCAACTTCTTTTCCTTCAGCCTCTCGATGGTGTCCTTGTCGTCCCGCAGGTCAAGCTTGGTGCCCACCAGGATGATGGGGGTGCTGGGGCAGTGGTGCCGCACCTCAGGGAACCACTGGGCAGGTGGGCAGGACCAGAGGGCGTGCAGGGGAGTGGGGAGCATGGGGGCAGCAAATGCAACAAGACATGAGGGTGTGAGAAGAAGAGACGTGAGGTTTTGCAGGAAGAGAGGAGGCAAGATTTTGTGCAGAGATAAGAGGTGAGCAGAGGTTATGTGGTATAAGCAGAGGCATGAGTTTGCGTGGGAGGAGAGGGGACAAGATTAGGGGACAGAAAGTAAAGCAAATTATCCCAGCTCCCTCTGAGGCCCCATCCAAGTCTCAGCACTGAGCGCCCTGGCCCTGGCCTGCCCTGGGGGCCTTCTCTGCCCACACCCTCTGCGGCCCCGGGGGCAGGCCTAGAGTTCCATCCCTCCCTTCCGAGGGTCATTTACCCTGTGTTCCCAGTATCCCACCCAGCTCCAGCTCACCTTGGCGCGGACATTTTCATAGGAGGCCGGGCTGACGAGGGAGAAGCAGATGAGGAAGACATCCTGGGGACAGAGTAGGCAAGGGTCACCCACCCGGGAGAGGTGGGACCCTTGGATGGCCCTGGAACCTGTGTTGGCAATCCCCACAAGGCTGAGTCGGGGCTCCCCACTCCGCCAGCTCCCCCCTCAGCCAGAGCCCTGTACCAATCTCCTTGGCCAATGCCAAGGAAAAAGACAAGTGCAGCCTCTAAGGGGTGCATCCCGGGGCTCCTGAGTGGCGGGGCGGCCCAGGGGACGCTGGCGGCTTAGGGTCTGCCAGAGCAGGGAGGCGGCTTCTACCACTAAGCTGCCGTTTGTTTGTTTATTTATGCAACACTCCCTAAAGGCCGGGGACTGTTCTGAGAGGTTAGTCTCCACAGCCTCTATACCCCCATTCCGCAGATGGGGAGAGTGAGCCTGACAAAGCTAAAGGGCTTGCATCTGGAGCCCCAGAACGCACACCCCTCACAGGGCGCTCACTACTGCACCATCTACTTGCCAGCCCAGCCCTTTCCTTGCCACTCTGGAGGGAGAGGATGTAGGGGGGCCTGGCAGCCACAGAGCCACCCGTAGGCTTGCTCCCTCCCCCTGCCCCTCCCCCAGAACCCCAAGGCTCAGAGTCCTGGGCTCCCCCCACTGGGGTCCTGCCCAAGGTCTGCCTGCCCCTCTCCAGGGGAAGCCCGGTGGTGACAGAGCCTATAAGGTGGAGGGGCTGGCAAGACAGGCACCGTGATAGTGGTGGAAGGGCACGGGGCCGGGTGGGCTGTCCCTGCATGCCAGGGGCCGGGAGGGTCAGTGTTCACCAGGCCCAGCTGGCCCAGGGGGAGTCCAGGAAGAGGGAGTAGGGAGAGCAGAAGCCCAGCCGAGAGGAGGGCTGGGGCGGCGCACCGTCTGTGGGTAGGAGAGTGGCCGCAGGCGGTCATAGTCCTCCTGCCCTGCAGTGTCCCACAGCCCCAGGTTCACCGGCTTGCTGTCCACCATCACATTGGCCGAATAGTTGTCAAACCTGTGGGAAGCAGGCAAGACAGAAGGATCAGTCTCCATCCCCAGAGCCCAGGGCCCTCCTGTCCAGCCCTGAGTTACCAATAGCAGAGGCCAGGACCCCAGAGAGGGGCTGTGGAGGGACCAGAGTCACACAGCACTGTGCACCTGACTCTTAATTTATTTCGTTACTGATTCATTACATTTAAAAAATTAATGCAGTTAATAATAAAGAGGAAAACATTGTCTTAGTCATTCTTCTGCCCTTACCTACCCTCTGGAGAGGTGATTTTTTTGAGGTCGCATAGCAGTCCGTCCAAGGCATGATCGCCACAGACTGTGCCCACCTCCCATGCAGTGCACTGAGGTTGGTCACCCAGTATTTGCTGAATGAGTGTTCACCCCCATCTTAGGTTGGGTCCCCCCAGAAGCAAAGCCTGAGATAAGAAGGGAGTCCCAGAGGCTTATTTAGGAAGTGACCCCAGTGGCCAAGGGAGGGGGGTGGGGAAGAGATGAGGAAGGGCCGGCAGCCAATAGACAGCGCACTGTAGGGTTGTTACTGCTGTGGGCAACTGGAGAAAGCACGGAGCGCTCTTGTGCATCCCCCAGAGGGGCCGGGAGGATCCACCATGTCCACCTTCCACTGGCAGATGGAGTGTCAATTCCCTGGTCTTCCAGCACACGCCAGAGTGCGCATGGAAGCTGTCGGTCACAGGCACCTTTGGGAAGGCCGCCAGCACACGCTGAAGAGACCCATGTTGAAGGGCTGGGGTGAGCACGGACAGCCACTGCTGAAGTCCCCCCACCAGCACCGGAGAGGCTCCCAGGGCAACCAAACAAGCTTCCAGATTTTAAAAAAGCTCAACCCAACAATATTTCCCACTGCACACACCCCTGAGAGGAAGGTGCTGGTTGCTCATGCTGTGGAAAAGAAAACTGGGGTCAGAGAGGTGTTGTGACCTGCCCAAGGCCAAGTGTGGCAACACAGCCCGTGGCCAGACCCAGCGAGAAGCCAGTTCCATCTGGTTCGGCAGCCAGCTCACTGCCCTGTGCCATGGCCCTGCTTCCTCAGATGCCCTCACCCCCTGCCTCTAAAGGATGGGGGCCACAACCTTGTCTCTCCTCGCGGAGGTCACCCACGCAGGTCCTGCTCCTTGTCCCCTGACCTGGCCCACTGAGACCTCAGGCTCTTCCAGCTTCTCCGCTTTGTTCTCCCCTCACACACCAGCCAAACTGTTTCCTGGGCAAGGCTCACCCTGCCTGCTTCCCTGCGCTTGCTCAGACTATGTCCCCTCCCTGAATGCCCTTCCCCACCTCTCCTTGTCCAAATATTCCCACCTGCCCTGACCATGGCCTGCTCACACTCCGGGCTTTTGCTCCCATCTGTGCCTCTCTCTGGAGTACCCTTCTATCCCCTTTCACCCTTGTCTCCTAGTCATGCTTCAAAACTCTGTGCAGGCAGTCCTGCTCTGTGGAAGAACCTCCAGGCCACCTCCTGTCCCTGGCCCCCGCCTGGAAAGAGGTCCCTATTCCCTCCCTCAGGCAACCACTTTGCCTTGACCTTCAACAGGCAGTCAGTGTGTCTCTGCCCTGCCATGGGCTGTGGGCTCCATGTGGGCAGGGCCCATGCCCACTCCCTCTCTGCAGTCTCAGGCCTGGCACCCAGTGAGCGCAAGTGGAACAGAATTAAACCAAACCTAACTGAAGCCCTTGGGATGCCACCTTCTCCATGAAGCCCTCAGAGAATGCTGCTCAGTGACAGGCTGCAGAAGCCCTAATGCTTCAGAGAAACTCCAAAGATACCAGTCCTGAGAAAGACACCGTCCCCCAAAACAGGCAGCCTGACTTAACTAGCACACTGCTTGGTCAGCCCTGGCGTGTTCCTGGCTGCCTCTCAGTTCCTCAGATGGCCCTGCTCTCCTGCCTGGAAAGTTCCTGCAAACCCCCCTCCTCTGACTTCCCACTCTTCCCTCCTCAGCCTCCCTGGGGCCAGCTGACTCTTACTCACCCCCTCCAGCTCCATCTCAAGGTCACTTCTTCCAGGAAGCCTTGCCTGACCTCCAGCCAGGGCCCCAACCCAGCAATCTTTGGGGAACTCAGCACCCCAGATAGCAGGCACCAAGCCTGACTTATTCCTCACTGCACCCTGAGGCCAACACAGTGTTCCCACATACTAGGTGCTCTGTGGACCTACTCTAGATACCAGCCATACTGCCATGGGATTTCAGGAAGACGGCACTGACCAGACACCACTGGGCATGATGGGAAAGAAGCACCTGTGTTGTCTTTGGCTTTGGCCAGAAACACTCTGGGACACCCTTAGGGTATAGGGATACTCTGTCCTCTAGTGTCCAGTCTGAAATTCTGGTGCCAAAAAAACCTCCCGAGATTCCTTGAACTAAAGGCTTCTGTCTTCTCTGAGCCACTTGCAGGGTCTCAGGGGCCATGACAATGGGGAAGTGCTGGATCCCGGGACCCGAAGCTGCAGCAGGCACCTGCTCTGGCACTGGGCAGAGGGCTGGGGGCCTTCATAGTTAGATTTTGAAGTCCCATGTGACCCACCGCAAAAGGACCTCAATTTACTCCCATTAGATAGATGGGGAAACTGAGGCCCCAAGATGTCAAGAAAGTTTTCCAAGTCCAGCCATCTCATAAGCACAGGGGCTGGGATGGGAGCCCTGCTCCTTCTGTGACACCCATTCGTGAGCACGTGAGTAGACAAATGAGACACAGGAAGGTGCATCCAGGACAGCCACCCCAGGACAGCCCCCAGAATTGGGAGGGAACACAGAGTTCCTTGTGAAGCCTCATGCTGGCTGTGTGAGCCTGGGGGAGTAACCTGACTTCTCTGAGCCTCACTTTCCTCACTGTGAGAAATGCCTTATTTCTTGGAGCCATTAGGAGGATCCAGAGACAGATGACATTCGAGCCGCTCCACGGGGAGATGCTGGGAAGCTGAGCGAAATCATTTGTGATGTCCTCACACACACACACTCCCCCTGGACCGGTCTCTCCCCAGAGGACTGCCTGCCAGAGCCTGAGGGATCGTTGCAGGGCTGCAGCAATGACCTGCACCTCCCCGCGGTCCCCCTTACTTCAGAAACCCACAGGCAGCCAGGACCAGAGGACCCTTACACCACCACAGCAGCCAACCCTCACTCCCATTGTCCAGACGAGGAAACTGAGGCTCACAGACAGGAAGGGAGTTGTCCGAGATGTCACAGTCAGCTGGTGGCCCAGCCTGGGCTGGGTCCTGTTACCTAATTCAGAAACTGCCGTGTGGCAAGCATCACTATTATTTCATGGCTGGAGACTCAGTGGAGTTTGGGCCAGGGCCTGGGGGCTGACCCTGAGCTGTGGGGATGGCAGGGGGCTCACCTTTGTCAAGCACCCAGGGTAGCAAGCGCTCTTGCAGGCCCTTCACACTTAGGTCATTCCAGTGGGCCCAGGAAGTGGAGTCTCCATTGTCACACACAGGGAAACTGGGACCCAGAGACCAGGGTGGCCTGCCTGTCCGAGGTCACACAGCTGGGGTGTTTTCACCCAGAGTCCATGGAGGCCCTTTCTGCACTCGGCAGGCCCAGCCCTGACCCTGCGTTGGAGTGGATGAGGGGCATGGAGGTAGGTGACAGGGGGCTCAGCGCCCAGGCACCACCTGACCCCACCTAAGCCCACCCCTCTGGAAGGAAGATGGACATTCAAGGAACCCAGAGACCCTAGGGTGGGCGCACCTGGTGACCTGGGGGCCAGAGAAGATTGACCAGGTCAGGTGGAGCAGGGGCCACTGTTAGGATTCAGGTCTCAGTCCCTAAGGGCAACAGGAGCCCCGGAGGGGCCTCACCAAGCTGGAGGTGAGGTCATCAGATGTCCATTTAGAAAAGGTCCCTCTGGGCCACTGGGTGGAGGAGCCTTGGAGGAGGGTCAGAAGGAAGCTGGGGGGTGGGGGTGTGCGGTGAGCAGCAGTGAGAGGCACTTACAGAGCTGGCAGGAGAGGGGAGGATGACTGGAGGAGATGGGGGAGGTGGGGGGTGTCCCAGGTCGGGGGCAAGGTGGGGAGGTTCTAACCAGCGGCCCCAGTGAGGGAGTAACATGCCTGGTGGCAGGAAGGCTCAGCAAGGCCCCTCGTAGGTCCAGATAGGAAGGCTGTATGTCATCCTATCTATGGGAATTCCAGGCTTGATTTGCCAGTTCACAAATGAAGGTATAAAAATAGAGTACTGGCTGATCCAATCTAAATAAACTTAGTTATGTTCGTCCTTCCCAAACAGAGGCCCACAGAGCTGTTCCCCCAACTGGTGGCCAAATGCCAGCACCTTCTCAGGGCAGCCTGGAGCTACCCCCCTGCCTGCCAGGGTAGTCCAGTCACTACAGAGCACCAGCGATGTGCTTGGCTCTATTGTAAAAGCTGGTAAGACAACAGAGAGCTAGGCTCACCTAGCTCCCATCCCAGCAGGGAAGGCAGATTGGGAAGGGCTGTGAAGAACTTCCTGCAAGGTAGGGGGGTGAGCCTCAGCTGTGAGCCTCAGCTTCCCCACTGGGTGTCCTGGGTATAATACCCATCTGTCTCAAGGAGTCTTGGGGGGAAGCAGGGGTCAGGAAGATGCTACCTGAGCAGGGAACTGAATGATGGGAAGGGGACGTGCAGAGGCTGGGATGTCTGGGATCTGCAGGGAAGCCTGGGAGTCGAGTGGACCAGGTAAGGGGTGCACGGTAGGGGAGGAGGCTGGGGGAGGTCATCCTTCAGGGATTTACATGCCAGAACAGGAGATGGGTTTTAAGTGTGAAGAGGAGCTGTGGGAGGGATTTAGGCCCGGGTATGACTCCATCTAATTTTCACTTTTGAAAGCTCACCTGGGCTTCCATTTAAGATTAGTTATAAGGAGGAGAAACAGAAGACAGAGACCCCCCCATCATAGACACACAAGAGCAGGGTCTTCCTGCCAGGTCCCACCACGCAGCGCAGGCCCAGCCACAGAGCAGGCTGCAGTCTCCCCAGCTGCGAAACTGGACCCTGAGCTGCTGACCCCCAGCTCCAAGAAGCAAGCTGAGCTCAGCTCTTCCTGAGCTTCTCTGATCCTGTGTCAGCAGCATGGGCCTCCTAGCCCCCAGCAAACCCACCTTCCCCAGCCCAGATGCTCTCTAGACCTTGTCTCTGTGCCAGGGATGTCGGATGCCTGTTTGTCCCCCTGCCCACACCCTCCACTGGCGAGGGCTCAGTGCAACTTGAGCCTGTCACAGGGGTGCAAGCAATGTAGCAGGAGCCCCTCTAGGGGCTTGTCCAGAGCTGAGCAACTCTGTATTGGAAGACCAAGGAGGGTGCCATGCAAGACCAGCCATATACTTTGCAGGGTCCCAGGCGAAATGAAAATGCAAGTTCCCTTGTTCAAAAATTCAAAATCTCAATTGTAATATAAATGGGGGTGAAAGTACAGCATAAAGAATATGGTTAATAATCCTGTATCTTTCTATGTTGAAAGATAGTAATTATACTAATTGGGATGAGCATTAATAAGGTAGATAACTGTCAAATCACTATGTTGTATAGCTGAAACCAATATAATATTGTATCAACTGTACTTCAATAAAAAAAAGAATTTTAAGACAGGAATCATCAAGCATTAAGCCCAGTGCAGGACCCTTCTAAGCTTGGGGTCTCAGTGTGACTTTATAGTTAGCACCCCCATGAAGCCAGCCCTAGTCTCTGACCCTACTCAGAGTCCTAGGAAGACAGACCTTATCTGGTCCATTCTGTCTGGCCTTCTGCGAGGTTGTCTAGTGCCCTGAGTCCCGCAGGGACCAGCGGGGCCAGAGGTCTCCAAGTGCTGAGAGCAACTGGCCCTTCTGGCCTCCCCTAGTCCTGCCATCTTGCACCAGAAAGCACATCTTCCATCTCTCATAGGGGAGGCACCCCGGGCAACGAGCTTGGGCTCTCTTACCCAGCCTCCTCTTCTTCTAGAAAGGGAAACTGAGGCTCAGAAAGGGGAAGTGATTGGTCTAAGGTCCTTTAGTAAGCGGGCCCTCCAGCCCAGCTGGGACAGGCAGAGGCAGGAATAGAGGCAGTGCCAGCACATTCTTGTGGACAATGGCCTTTGCAAGAGCTGCCTTACCTCATTTTGTGCCAGCCTGCCTGTTCAGGTCTACAGCCAACCCTCTCCCAGCACTAGAACGTGCCCGATACATGCCTGATGACTGGGCAGACAGAGGCAGTGCAAGGAGAGGCATGTGCACCTGGCCACGTGGGGAAATGGAACTGAGCTGAGGCTGAAGAGAAGTTTTCCAGGCTCCCTACTCAAATTTCTCTGTCCTGTCCTGGCTGCCTGCCTTCCTCCTGCCCGGGGTACCAGTTGGTCAGTGTCCCTAGGAGAAATAGGAGCGGGAGCCCAGCCCACCCAGTGACCCTAGAGGCTGACCCTTAGCTGTGTTCAGCCCACCCAGTGACCCTTAGCTGCTGTGAGCCTCAGCTTCCCCGCTGGGTGTCCTGGGTATAATACCCATCTGTCTCAAGGAGTCATGGGTCACACGTGTGACATTTCATACAGGGGCCAGCACACAGTAGGACCTCAATAAATGGTAGGTAGCTACAACCCATCCTCCTAGAGCTTCTCTGTGAAGTTCAACTCAGGTCAATTCGAAACTCATCTATTGTGCACCAGACACTGTGTAGATTACACAGTGTATAAGACACTGTGCTTAGACAATGGGGTGACCTGGAAAGAAGTGGGCTGGCTCCCTGCACTCCACAGGCTCATGGTGACAGGGAAGCTCAGATAAAGTCACTGGGGAGTGAGAGACCCCTTTCGGCTGAATCAGGAGGGCTTTCGGTGGAGGGAGCACTGGAGCTGGTCTGGTCGGCTTAGACAAGACATGGGAAGGAGAGGCAGCACTCCAGGCAAAGGGAACAGCTTGCGCAAAGGCCCTGAGGTGGACATGCCCAGGCATTTGGTGAGCAGTAGGGATGGAAACAGACAACATGAAGCAGAGTGAGGGGCCATGAGCTGGAAGGGAGGGTTGAGAGAAGCTCCCACGGAACCTTGACTACAGAGCATCAGGGTTGGGAAGTTGTCCTGTGAGTAAGGGGGCTGCGGAGGGCTGGGTGGCTGCTTCCCCACTCCCCCTTCCCTCCAGGTAGGCTGCTCACATACTCCTATAGGCACTCAATGACAGTCCTGCCTCCACATCCAACAGGAAGACAGGGTCTCCAGAGGCCTCCAGATGGCACTGTCCTGCTCCACGACAGAGGTGTCCCTGGTGTCACTCAGTGCCCTGGATCTCCTGCCCCTCCACCCACCCGGCCCCACTTCCCACCTCCTGCTGAGGCCACCTGCTCCCCTCCAGCGCCAGCGCACCCTGATGCAGTCTCTCTCTGCCCAGGGAGCCCGCACCACTTGCCCTGGGAGCCCGCACCACTTGTGCTCAGAGCTCATCTGGGCATTGGCTGCTGTCTCCCAGCCAGATCAGCAAACAGCTCTACCAGGCAGAGACTCCCAAGGGCCTGCAGAGGGGGTGGGCTTCACCATGAGTTCTCCCTGTTGTCCGAGCACTCACACAGTGGGGATGTACTCTCCCGGGAACGCGTTGGTGGTATAGCTGATGAGAAGGCAGGTCTTGCCCACGGCTCTGAAAGACAGGAAGTGCGAGAGGGTAGCAGTCATGGACCCTGCCCGAGACACAGGGAGGTCTCCAAGCACCTGTCTGGTCCTCTAGCTCAGCCCTCAGGGAAGACTCAGGCCCACACCTCTGGGCCTCAGTTTCCCCATGTCCATTTTTCAAACCTGAGAGTCGTTAAGACTCATCTGGGGTGTTTATTAAAGGGCAGACTTTGGGGTCCTACCCTGAGACTTTGATCTGTGGATGTGGGGTAGAACTGGGAATGTGTATTTTTAACAAGCTTTCCCAGAGGGCACTGAGTGAGACGTAAGGCAAGAGGTGCCCAGGAGAGTCACTGAAACAGACAAGACCCCAGGGCACCTGACCAGGGCTCTGCTGCCACACACCCGGGCTTCGGATCCCAGCTCCACCACCTACCAGTGGCACAACCTTGGGCAAGTCACTTAGCCTCCCTATGCCTCCGTTTCCCCATCTAGAAAATAGGAATGAGTCTGTCCTCATAGGAGCCTGTGGAGAAGTTAATGAGACAAAGCCCCAAAAAGAACCTAGCACAGTGCCTGGTGCAGCAGAGCAGCCAGTAAACATCAGGAAAGCTGCTGTCCCCCACCCGACCCTCCCACCTCACCAAGGAGCACGGAGCTCCAGAGTCCCAGAGTGCTTGGCTGCTCCGAGCTTCAGTTTTCCTGTCTATGAAATGGGCCCGTATTTGGGTTGGTGGGAGGATGAAATAGAAGGGATGTGGCAAAGGCCAGTGCCCAGTTAGTGCCCAAGCAGAGGGGTGGCCGCGCGCTGTCTTCCCCCTCGGTCTGGTGGGCTGGGTGGGAGACACAGGGAACACAGTGGGAAGCCGAGAGGACCAAGGGGCAGCCCTGGGCTTTCCCCTGCTCCCCTCAGCTTCGCCACTTCCTGTTCTAAGGAGGCTGGGCGCCCTCTCCTCCCCACTGCTGCCCTCCCTGGGGCCTGCCACCACAGTGCCTTTGAATGACTGGGAAGCCGCCCTTGGCTTCTGCCCTCCCCTCCTCAGATCAGATACAGAGCAGAAGTGAGCAGGCCTGCCAGGCAGGTGGGCAGATAAGGGCTGAACACTGGAATCAGGTGAGAGCTGCCTGGGGAACCAGCCTTCAAGGCCCAGCAGAGCCCAGTCCAGCAAAGATCTGACTCTCTCAAGGCCTCTATAGAATAGGAGAGTTGGACAAGAGGTCTGCCCAGCTAGAACACACTGGGGTGTCCGGGCTGGACTCACAGAGAACCCCAGGACGTTCCTGGGGGCCGGACCCTAACACATTGTTGCTGGCAGGCATGAAAGATTGACATGCTGGCCCTGTGGTCATTTTACAGATGAGGAAACTGAGGCCCACAGGTGCTATGGCGATCTGAGGTCACTGCGATCTGACAGCTGAGAAGGCCCCTCAGCCCAGCCTGCCTCCCAGGAAAGCCAAGATCACCCTCCCTCCCCAGCAGTGTCTCTCAGGTGCTCTCTCCACTTCTGCTCCTCATCTGCAACCCCACACACCCTCCCCGACCAGGAAGGTGGAAGCGAGGGGAGCAGAGGAGGAGGAGAGGGGTTGGGAGGCTGACATTTACTGAGCACACACTACGTGTAGGACAACCACTCAACATATGTCAGGCAACACCACATCAACCCTGAGGTTGTGGCCCCCTTCCCAGGCAGCCAAGGTGAGGTTCAGAGAGGCTCTGTGACTTGCCCAAAGACACACAGCCGCACAAGTCAGTGACTACAGCTCAAGTCAGCCTCCGGACAAAGGCCAGATTCTTGGTTCCCCACCTCCCACCTGCACCCACAGAGCTGAAGTTGGAGACCTGCCCCAAGATCTCCCACCTGCAGCCCTGTACCCTCCGAGCAGGCAGATGCCGGGGTCAGGGGATGCCTCCTGGGGGCGACTGGGAGAAGAGGGGGAAGCTCCTCCCAGGGACCCCTACATCTGCTGGGGACTCCTGGGCAGGAGGGTCTCAGGGCTACTCCATGGGGCGTGTGAGGAAGTTCAGCCAGGTACCTACCCATCTCCCACCACCACACACTTGATGGCCTGCATGGCGTCTGGGGCCGGGAGCGGCAGTGACAGCTCACACAGGGGCCAGGCGTGCTTCTGTGGGCGCCAGGGGTGTGGAGAGCCTGGCAAGGCGCCCCGCTGAGAAGCAGAGGAGCAGCGGGACAGGAGGCAGGAGGAAGCGGAAGGGGAACTTACCCAAGCTGCTGCCCCTAGGGCCGTTTGCAGAAGGCGGAGCATGCGGTCTACCAGAAGAGCCAGGGCCCCTCAGGTGCTGGGCCAGGGCCCCAGCAAGAGACCTGAGGACACTCTGGGCCGGAGACTCGCTTCCATGAGTCCAGAAGATGTTCTCTAAGAACTTGAGGCTTCCAAGAATTCTGTTCACTTCAATTCTAAGCAACAAGCATTTAATGGGTGCCTACTGTGTGCCAGGCACTGTGTCTGGTGCTGGTGAGTCCAGGATGCAAGAGGTGCAGCCGGTCCCTGGGGAAGACATGACCACATTTGTGTGTCTGTAAAATAAAGTAGGAAGTGATGGGGCCACAGGGATCTGCAGGGAGGGGGCCTCAGAGTTACACAGGGAGACCAGGCTTCAAGGTGGCATTTGAGCCAGCACTTGAAAGGTGGTGTGGGAGAGATGGGCACTCCTGGAGAGGGGATCTAATGAATGTGATGTGGAGGCTTCCCCAGGCAGGGGCTGGTGTGGGACCTCGGAGTGTGGAGAGATGGGAGATGGGGGTGGGGAGGAAGCAGGAAAGGAGGTGGGGGCAGATGATGGGGAAGGAGAAATAAAAGGGGAGGACAGGGAGTGCCCCCCATGAGCCAGGCCCTGTGCTGGAGTCAGCCCCATGGGACCAGGCGCCCTGAGTCTCAGAGCCCAGACCCATTTTAACAATGGGGAAACGAGAGTCTAAAAAGTCAGTTGACCCTCCTAGGATCACTCAGCCTGGAATCAAAACCAGGCCAGGTGACACCAAGCTCTTCTGGCACCCAGCTGCTGTCTGCAGGGACAAATCTTGAGTTCTGCAGCTCAGAGGGGGGTCTGTGCTCCCTCCTGACCATGCTAGACTCGGGACATGAGCGGCACTGGACCTTCCCACTAGGCTCCAAGTTCACCCGGTTCTTACTGTTTATTACCACTGCTCTCCACACCCAGCACCTTTCCAGTTGCAGGGCAAGGGGCAAGGGAAGGGATGGCAGAGCTACTGGTCACCCACCCTGGACTGTCACTCAGGACAAACTGGGACACCCCAGGAGGGTGGTCTGCTCCAACACATGGCCAGTCAGTAATTAAAACCAGCCAACAAACACTGACATCCTTCCTCTATGCTTTGCATAAGCCGAGCTGAACTGGTGGAATTCACGTTATGGTGTCCAGACAGGTGAGGAAGGCCAAGTGTTGCCCCCATGACCCACCCTGGGTTCCCTGCCTCACAAGCCATCTAAGGACATTATTCTGGGTACATCCCTGTAGCCACATTTGTTTCCTATCTACTGCTAGCCTATAGGGCAACCTCTGTGTTATCTTAAAAAAAAAAAACTAAATCCAATGTGGTATCCTGGAATGGATCCTGGAACAGAGAAAGAACATTAGTGAAAAAGAAACTAAAATTCAAATCAAGTCTGAGATTGAGGTAACAGTATCATACCAATGTTAATTTCTTAGTTTTGACAGACCTACTGTGGTTATGTAAATGATGTTACCATGAAGGGAAACTGGGGGAAGGATATGTATGAAATCTCCTACTGTCTTTGCAACTTTTTTGTAAATCTAAAATTATTCCAGAATAAAACTTAGGGCCCTCTGACTCCCGCCTTCATCCTGCATGCACTGATTATACACCACTTGAATACCTAGGTCTGGGCTTGGTACTGCAGTAGATACAAAACACAGAAGACTAGAAAGCTGCCCCTACAGAACTTGGGACTTGTACTGAGAGTGACAGAGGCAGCCTGAAACCACTCTCAGGAGGTCTCCAATCTGCAGGTGTCCCTTGGGCTGTGTGGACAGGCCAGGGTTGCCAAGGGACAGGATGGGTGTGAGGCAGCCCAGACATCAGCCAGGCAGATGCAGGGCTGGAAGGATGTAGCAATCACTGAGTGCTTCCAGCACAGCAACGAACCACCCATCTCAGCACATGACCGCAGTGGCTCTGTGGTTCCCCCACTTTACAGACGAGGATACCAAGGCACCAAGGGGCTCGCTCACTTGTCAAGGATGACACACTTGTAGCCACTGCACTGGAAGTGAGTAGAGGTCTCCTTGTCCAATACCCTCATTTCACAGATGGGGAAACTGAGGCCCTAGTCCACATGACCAAGGCCAGGAGTAGCTCTGGCCTCCTGGCCAGTCCTCTTCACCTTTTCTTATTCTTTTTCTTCTTCTTTTTTGAAGTATCTCTGTTGAGATACAGTTTACACCCAATAAATGAATCCATTTAAAGTGAACAGTCCATCCTGTTGACAGATGCACCATGAAACCACCACAGTCGAGATCAGAGCACGTCCACCACCGTGGGGGCTTCCTCAGTGCGCTCCATCCCTCCATCCTTCCCCCCCACTACCACACAGAAGCTCTGAGCTGCTTTCTGTCATCACAGATTACTCTGCATTTTCTAGAAGTTCACATAGATACGTCCCACAGTATGTGGCCTTGTACACAAGACTACGTTCACTCAGCATGTTTCTGGGACACATCTATGCTGTTGCCTACGCCGTGGCCCACCTCCTTTCATTTTTAAGAGGAAAGAAAAAAATAATGTACCTCTTTGGGAAGACACAGCCAATGAGCATGGCCACATGACTGGAAAGGGGTATATGTACTGGGGTTTATCCCCCATTTAACCCCACTAGGGCGGAGCGTCCTTATGCAGTGAACAATTTGCCCAACCATACCTGACATGTGTCACAGCTTGGATCTTCATTCAGTCCTATCCTCTTAAGCACACTTTGCAAACTCAGTGAATCACGGAACGCGGGGCCTCGGGGCAGGTGCAGAGGGATCATCAAGGCCATTTTTACCCAGGCCCACCCTTGCAGCCCTGGTGTCCAGGGTGTGGCTCACCGCCCATGTAGCAGCTTGCCAGCCCCTGCTCACATACCTTCAATGACGGGGAAATCATTCCCCTAGATTGTCCCCATAGAAGTCCTAGTTCTTATTCTGGAGCCACTCAGGTCAGTCAACTCCCTCCCTCGGAACCACAGGCCTTAGAATTAGCGAGGCACAACTTCCACCCACCAATGTTCTGGGAGATGTTTAAGGGTGGAGCCGCATTTAGTTACTTTCCCCTAGTCTAACATTCCATGATAGAAATGTATCAGAATGTATTCATCCCATCTCCCCTGTTAATGGGTATGTATCAGGCTTGCAATGTATCCTTACAAACAGTTCCGCTATGAATATTCATGAACTCCTGGAGCCTGTGTGTGAGATTTCTCTGCAAGTGAGACCACAGAGCTGCAGGACATTAACATCTTTTCCCTCAACTGGGAGAAGTCATTCTCAGGCGTCCCCCTCTGGTCCACACAGTCACCCCCACGTGGCCTAGGATGGCTTTATGCTTTTGCCAACCTCATGGCTGTGAACTGGCACCTTGTGGTTTCCATTCACGTTCTCTCTGATGGTGTCAAGCCTCTTTGCCAAGTACTGATTGGAGATTCGTACTTCCTGTCCCATAAATTGGCTCTTACTATCTCTTGTCCATTTCTCTATGCTCTTACATTTGTTTAGAGAGTTCCTTGTATATTCTGATTTCCAAAGATTTCCAAGGATTTCCATCGCAAATCTTTTTTCCAGTCTTTGGGATGTCCTTTAATCAGTTGTGACTTTTAATAAACAGAATTTTTGTTTGAATGTAGTCTGTTCAATTTCTTCCCTGATGACTTGTTCTTTAGGAGTGAGTCCTTTCCTTCTTCCAGTCTCATAAAGATGTTCCCCTCTATTTTCTTTTAAAGCTTTTAAAGTTTTGTTTTTCATCTTCAGGTCTTCCCATACTTGGGATGGATTTTAGGATGTGGGATGATAGGGATTTAATTAACTTCACTGTGTCTATCACCGACCAGTCCACCCAGCACCGATTACTAAGGAACAAAGCCTGTCTTTCTCCGGTGAGCTGCAGCCCAGCTGTCTCCTGGCAAATGTGAGTCCGCTCCTAGTTTCTCTGTCTGCTGGTCTGTTTGTCCACACTGGAGCCAGCACCACACTGCCTTAATTACCGAAATTCTATGTCAGCTCTTTTTATCCAGCAGGGCAGATTTTCCTCCCTTGAACTTTTTCAGAACAGCGGTAGTTATTACCCACCATTGGCTCTTTCATATGAATTTTTGAATAAGTCAAGTTCCAAGAAAACTATGTCAGAATTCTAATTAGAATCCTATTCAATTTGTAGAGGACTTGGGGGTGAACTGACATCTTTGTAATATTCAGTCATCCTACTCACTAACACATTATATTTCTTCTTTATATTTTTCAATAACGTTGTATAATTTCCCCCAGAAAGATCATGCCTATTTTCTCATGAATTTTTATTCCTTCATACCTTATTACTTTCAGTGTTTTTGTACCTGACACTTTTTAAAATTTCATTTCCTCTTTGTTGCTTATATGTAGGGAAAATGCCAAACTTTGCATAGTGGACTTACATATATGGCAAACTGGATGGAAATTCTTAAAGTTTATTGAGAGATTTTTGCTACTAAAAAAGTCTAAAACTGTCTTTGTAGATGGTCTTCATTTGTAGAAAATGAGTTTTATATCTTCCTTCCCAATTTTTATAACATTAATCCCTTTTGTTGTCTGGAGCCTTTACTGCAGTGTTGAATGGAATCAGGGATGGCAGGCATGTTTGCCTTGCTTCTGATTTTAAAAAGCATGCTTCTAGTGTTTCACCACTGGACATGATATGATGTAAGCTTTTGGTAGATATTATTATCAGCCAAAGACGTTTTCCTGCTATTCTTAGTAACAACAGTTTTGTTTTTATGGTGTGTTTAATTTTATTGAATTTTTTTTTCTGTATCTATGGAGATGTGAATAACACTAATCTAGTTTCTAATGTTCAGTTACCCGCATGCATCCCCTCCACAAGCCCAACTTAGTCACCCTGGGCAATGCTGCTGATTGTCCTTCAGTGGCCATTCTCTGCTTCTTCTCTTTAATCAGAGCTCCAAGACTTGCGCCAGCTACACCCTTACCCAGCTGCAGACCACATTTCTCCGTCTGCCTTACAAGGTGTGGTCTGGTGATGAAGTTTAGGGGGAATGGATGTGAAATGGAAATAATGTGTGCAACTTCTGAGTCACCATCTCCTGGAAGGCTACATCTTGGTCCTGTCTTCTTTAAGCCGCTGTGGGGCTTCTTTTGTTACAGCAGCTTAAATGATACTTTAAGGAATGCAGTCATGATGACGTATTTTGCATATGGCTGGCTTCAAATTGCCAGGATCGGGAGGGAGGGTTCCCAAGACCACCAGCGAAATCGGCCAGTAATTTTCTTTTCTCATATTGCTCTTGTCCTTTTTTTTTTGGTGGGTGGAGACCAAGGTTTGACTAGTTTCAGTAAATGAGTTGGTGATATTATCTCTTTTTCTATTTTTAGAAAAGTTTGGATAATATCGAACTATCTCTACCTTGAATATTTTACAACATTGGTCAAGCCATATGAGCCTGGCTTTGGAATGATGGGGGAGGAGGGAGAGGTAGACATAAAACTACTAATTCCATTTCTTTAATGGCTGTAGGACTATTTGGAATTTCTATTACTTCTTGAGTCATCTTTCATATATTTCTCTAGTTTGCTTGGGTTTTCAAACTTTATGTCAAATTTTATATCAAATGCATTGATAAAAGCTATTCATAGTACTATCTCATATCTTTTTAACCTCTCCTTTTAAATTTCTGTTCTGTCGCTCCTTTTCATCCCATATTATTTTTGCCTCCAACCTTTGTTCCTGCCTGCTGCCAAAATTTGTTAATTTTACTAATCTTTTCAAAGAAACAACTTTTGGCCCTGCTAGTCCTTTCTCCTACACAATTTTTTTCCCACTTAACGAATTTCTGTCCTTATCCTTCTTATTTTTTGATTTGGGCTTATTCTATTGTTGTTATTTTACTTCTCAGCGTTGAATGCTTAGCTCATGAATTTTCAGTCCTGTTTTGTTCCTAACATCAGCTCAAAAGGCTATACATTTTCTCACTACTACTCAAGTTGCGACGTGTAGCTGTCTTTTTTTAATTGTGGTAGAGTATACATAACATAAAATTTACCACAACCTACAATTCTGATATGCAACTATTTTATTACGTTTTAGTTCTAGTAAGATTTTCACTATGATTTTCTTTTGGATCAGTGAGTTAAAATTTTGTCATTAATTTTTAAATATTGGGGGAAAAGATGGTTATCTTTTCTGCTATTGTTTTCTTTATGATAATGCGGTCAAAGAACATGGACTGTATCACACTGATTCTTCTCAATTTGTTGAGACTTGCTTTTTGTATGACCTAGTAGGAGGTTCGTTTCTCATAAGTGTGTAGGTATTCAGCATTCCACGTATGTCTGATACATCAAAGATGTTAACTGGGCTCCTCAGATTTTTTTATATCATTATAAATTGTTTTGTCTTGCTTTATCTATCAGTCCTGAGAAAAATGTGTTAACTCTCCTACTTGTAAATTTGTCATTTCTTATAATTGTTACTTCTCATTTTTGTTTGTTTTTTAAATCTTTAGACTATACCATCAAATGCATACAACTTTAGAATTATTATATCTTCCTAAAAATGTTAACTTTTTATTAAAATAGCAGCCAATATTTTCTAATAAGCCTTTGTTATATGCTAAGAGCTGGCACTTAAGAAATTGTTATAGAAAAAAAGAGTTTTAAAAAAGAAAAAGGGAAACCCCTCAGGGTGGGGGTGCCCTGGGGTCTCAGGCAGGCTCCCTGCAGCAGTGCTGGGAACCCCCTGGGGTGGAGGCCCACCCTGCCTCAGGTCAGCCCCATGCCGAACATCACGCAACTCAGAGAAGGGGTCAGCAATGGGGTGGCCATCTCTGGGAAGTCCCCAGGGGCTGGAAGCTGGTCCATATCCTGGCAGAGTCCTCCCGGAGTGACTGGGCTCTGGGGTCGAATTCCTAGGGGACTGATTCAGACTCTGATGACTGTTCCCCAACCCAGTCCCCTGGGCTGACCCCCTTGGGCCACCTCTCAGTTCAATCATCTCCCTCCTTCAGCTGCTGGAGGAGCCACATTTGGGCCCGAAGGCTCTGTGGGGCAAATTCAGGACTCAGGGAAGGGATTTTCTCCTAGGAGATCCCCATGGGTCCCTGGATGCAGTCTGCAAGCTCCTCTTTCACCAGGGGCTTTCCTTCTGCCCCGAGATCAAGTTCTGTGCCCCAGACACACCCAGAGACCCAGCCCAGCCAGGGTCTTCTTGCCCCCCCCTCGCACCCCCAGACCCAGGGAAGCCCTCCCTGCAGCCCCCATGGCCTCCTTCTGACTGATGGATGGACAAAGCTGCTCCTCCAGGTCCCCAGACAGGCACTCCCTCCTCCTCCTCCACTTCATATGCCTGTCCCTAAGGTCACTGTCTTGGCACGTCCCGCTACACCCTTAGCAGCCTCCTGAGCCATGCCCTGGCTTCCCCTGGCATCCTGGAGGCCTGTGCAGGTGCCCCTCACCCCACCCCAGATGCCCACAGGCCCCTCAGCCTCAACAGCCTGGCCCTTCTCCCCTCCCAACCATTCGGCTCCCAAACTGGGGCCTAGACAGCAAACTGTTGTAAAGTTTTTCTTGTTACATTCCAATATTTTCATATTACCTTTGAATAAGTCTTCATTCACATGGTCCAGAATTTCAAAGGTACAAGACAGACTTCCCGCCCCTCTCCCAGCTACCCAGTCTCCTCCTAGGAGGCCACCTCCTGTGCCAATTTCTTACGTGTCCTTCCAGGGATATTTCAGTGGGAAAAAAAGAATTCTTTCTTTTCTCTCACCCCAAAAGAGAGCACATGATGCGCTGGTTCCCATCCACTATTTACCTTGAAGTTTGTTCTGTATTTGTCCACAAAGAGCTTCCTCCTTGTTTTTGAGCTGAACAGAATTCCATTGTTGAGGCAAGCTAGCATTAATCTGATTAGTTCCTATTGAAGGACAGTTAGGTTTTCCCCCAACTTTTGCTGCTGTCACGTGTTAATGGTGTGCATACACTTGTCACCAGGTGTCAGCATCTGTGGCTGCCTCCCTTTGGGAGGGTTGCTGGATGGTAAATGTATCATTTGTACCAATTTCTGTCCATGGGGGCTGGACCTATCTTTTCCCCAGGAGCAATGCACGAAAGCACATTTCCCTGCATCTTCATCAACACCATCTTTCGGAAGACTCTCTTATTTATGATACTCCAGTAGGCAAAAAAAAGTGATATTGTGACAGAGTTTTCATTTGCATGTCTTTTAGTGTGGGTGAGCATTTTTTCAGAGGGTTAAAAGCCATTTGTATTTCCCTTTTCTGTGAACTGTGTTTTCATACCCTGGGCCTGTTTTCTTATTTGGTGTTGGTCTTTTTCACTGATTTCCATATTAGGGAAATTAGCTCTTTGTCACATGAGTTACAACCATGTTTTCTCAGATTGTCACTAGCTTTCCTAATAGTGACTTGAGCCAAGCAGGCTTCTTCATATTTATAGCATTTAGTTCACCAGCCTCTTCTTTTATGGCTTCAGGTTCTTGGTGATTCTCAGAAAGGCCTCTGCCACTCCAAAATTATGTTTTTAAAGCATTCTTTATGGTTTCTTCTGATAGTGCTATGGTTTGACTTTTTACATTTGATGATTTGATATTTGGTATTTGATCTCATATCATCAATGTGAGATGTGGATCACACTTTGAAAAAATAACAAGGAGGCTGAGGAGAAGAGAGTGATGAAGAAGGGGAGAGCAAACTTGGTTAGAAACCAGACAGAGCTCTGCAAGGACTGGGGGAGAGCACAGCAGGTGGAAGGGCCTACCAAAGGCAAAGGTGGGAAGGAGCTCGGGGTTTGCAGTGGCAGCAAGATGGCCCACGGGGCTTGAATGGAGTGCACAGGGCTGGGTGGCCCCCAGGGCCTGGGGCACCAGTAAAGGACGCTGCCTTTGTACTGTGAGTGGGAAACTGCCAAGATCCACTTCATAGCTGAATCTAGAGGCGCCCTCTAGGGCCCGTCTGGGGGATAGACCAGAGTGGGACAAGGGTACAGCTGGGAGACCCTGCTGTCACCCAGGTGTCCAGCGAGAGGGGATGGAGGCTTGGACTAGGGAGATGATGGTGAGGGATGTGAGAAGTGGCCAGGCCCAGAATATATTCTGTACAGTCTGCAAGATTTGACGATGGAGTCAAAGATGGTGCCAGTTTTGTTCTTGGCAACTCGGTAGATATAAGTGCCATTTAACCAGGAGTGGGAAAGTGGGGGAGGGGTTGGGAATAGGCATTAAGGTGTTAAGTGAGTCAGTTCTTAATATTTACCTCTGCCATAAAGGGAATTAGTCGGCTCATGGAACCAAGTTGTCCAGCCTTCAGGCACTGATGGATCCAGCAGCTCATGTGCTCCATCCAGACTCAATCTCTTGCTCTCCATCTACCCACTCACTTTCCTCTGCCTTGGCTTAATTTTCAGGCTCCTTCACGAGGCACTAGCAGCTCCAGATTTGCACCATCCTCAGAGCTAGAAAACACAGCTGAAAAAGAGCTTTGTTTTCTTCGTTATTTCAGCAAAATTCCCAGGACTGAATCTCAATGGCCCTACTTTGGTCACAGGACCACCCTTGAATGAACCATCATAACCAGGAGATGGAATATTATTAGCCAGACATAGGTCATGCCTTCTCTGTCCCCTTCCTGAGGAGTGGGGTCAGCCTCATTGAGAACACGGACTGCAAGTGGAGGTGTGATGGTCCCAAAAGGAAGAAGGAAGAGCAGATGCTGGATAAGCACAAACAACAGATGTCTCTAGGAACCTCGCTCACTCTCCCTGACAACTCTCCCCGAGTCCGTCCACTTCTCTGACCTCATCGGCAGCTCTGGGACCTTCTTCCAGCCGAGACCCCATAATGCTGGGCCCCCCAGGGATTCTGAACTCAACTCTTTCTCACTCCAAAGCCTCCATGAACAAGCTCACACAGTCCCATGACCTTGTGGTCACTGGCTTGTTGGTGACCCCCAGATACATTTCTCTAAACTAGATCTTTCTGTGAAGCTCCAGATCTGTTCAGTGAGTCCATTTTTAATATTTCCTATACCCATAAACACACATAAAATCAAATCTACCATCTTAGCCATTTTTAGGTGTTTCAGTGGTATTAAATACTTTGGTAATGTTACGCCACCAGCACCACCAGCCATCTCCAGAATTCTTTTCATCTTGTAAAACTAAAACTCTGACCCCATTAAACACTGACCACCACCACCACCCCATTCCTCCTCTCCCAGTGCCTGGCGACCACCATTCTACTGTCTGTCTATGGTTTGACTCTTCTAAGTACCTCATATGTGTGGAATCATACGGTTTTTGTCCTTTTGTGTCTTATTTCACTCAGCATAATGTCCTCAAGGTTCAGCCATGTTGTAGCATATTGCAGAATTTCTTTCCTTTTTAAGCCTGAATAATAAATAGTCCATTGCAGGGACACCACAGTCTGCTTATCCATTCAGCCAACAATAGACATTCGGGTCGCTCCCATGTTTTAACGACTATGAATAATGCTGCTGTGAACATGGGTATACAAATAGTTCTTCAAGATCCTGCTTTCAATTCTTTGGGGTAGATACCCAGAAGTAGAATTGCTGAATCATATGGTAATTCCATTTTTTATTTTTTGAGGAACCACCATACTGTTTTCCACAGCAGCTGCACCATTTTACCCTTCCACCAACAGGGCGTGAGGGTTCCAATTTCTCCACATTCTCTCCAACAGGTGTTATTTAGTGTTTGGCTTTTTTTTTTTAGATCACAGTTATCCTAATGGGTGTGAGGTGGTGTCTCACTGTGTCTTTGATTCGCGTCTCCCTAATGATTAATGTTGGTGAGCATTTTTCATGTGCTCATTCGCCATTTGAATTTCTTCTTTGCAGAAATGTCTACTCGAGTCATTTATCCATTTATGAATTGAATTGTTTGGTTTTCTGTTGCTGAGTTTTAGGTGTTTTCTCTATGTTCTGGACGATCACCTGTCAGTTATGTGATTTGGGAGTGTTTTCGCCCATTCTGTGGGTTGCCTTTTTCCTCTGATGACAGTGGGTTTTGATGCACAAAAGTTTTTAGTTTTCGTGAAGTCCTATTTGTCTATTTTTTTCTTTTGTTTCTTTGCCTCATTGCCAAACCCAATATCATAACACATTTGTCCTGTTTTCCTCTAAGAGTTGTATTGTTTTAGCTCTGACAGTTATGTCCTCGATGCATGTTGAGTTAATTTTTGTATATGGTGTTAGGTAAAGGACCAGTTTCATTCTTTTGCATGTGGATATCCAGTTTTGCCAGCGCCATTTGTTGAAAGACTTTCCTTTCCTCATTGACTAGTCTTGGCCCCCTTATCTAAAATCATCTGGGTCTGTCTGCTTTAAATCTATATATCTTTAAATCTACATATCAAGTTCTTCTTTCACATAACAGTCAAAGCAAATTTTCTCAAAGGCAAGCCTAAGCCAGCAGTGGCCTCTGGCTTCCCTCAGTCTGGCTCTGTGACCCAGGGGGACTTACAGAACCTGTCTGAGCGTCAGTCTCACTTGTCTAGGAAGCAAGATCACAACGGCCGTCTGGAAGGGATGTGGTGAAGAGCTCTTGAATCAAGGGATGTGAATACCCTTCTGTGGTGTCTGGCACAAGAGAGATTT